>JAVJGI010000001.1:5599073-5780877 GCA_035590275.1 Ibycter americanus
TTTTTGCCTGTTGCAAAAAGGGCACCTCGCCCCCCCCCCCCCCTTTTTTTTTCCTTTTATGATCCCTGTGTAAGAGTGCTGCAGATGATTCCTGAGCTGTGTTTACCCTGCCACAGACAAAGGTGATGTGCCCAGAGTCAACCAAGTAACCTCTCAAAGCAACCGAAACGTGCATTATCTCAAAGACGTGAGCAGACACGTGGTAATTGGCTTTCTCCTGGTAGTAAGTAGAGTTATGTTAAATGTGGGCCTGAGGGGAACCCCTGTTTTGGGTTGTAGTTTATTATTAGGTGAGGAAATTACTGGACACCTCCAGCTGCCATTAATCAGCCGTGGAGTCTGACTGGAGCCAAGTGAGAGGCCTGTGGGTGGATGCCGCTGAATGGCAGGGAAATACAACGAGACAGAGACAAATGTTTTCCAGCTTAGCAGCACTAAACTCTGCCCTTTCACAGTCCTTAACATGCATGTTCAAATTGATTTAGTCTGTTTACCCCCTCAGCCTAACCATCTATTTCCATTGAAGACTGACAGTTTTATGTGTTGCTACCATGTTATTATGTGTTGCTGTGCTGCCAGTAGCTATAGTGTTTCAGAAGGGCTCACTTCCAGACATAAAGGGAGAAGGGGGGTAGGGAGCTTGAGTCACTTAATTCCCTTTTACAGGGTGCAAAACATGTTGAGCATGACACCAATTCTCTCCCTCTCTCTGATTCTTTTCTTCCTTCCTTTCTCACCCCCCCTCCCTTTGTTTACTTATTTATTTATTGATTTTGGGTCAGCACATACCATGCAAAAGCCTTAAATGAACTTGCATGCTTGAGAAACACATCTGCCAGGTGATGTAAGTGTCTGGCTTATTCCTCTTTCCTGTTTAGTTTACAAACATGCCATTCCTTCAGGGCTCTGGTATGCTGACCAAGAGGCTGCCGGAGGTGGGTGCCACTCAAGCAAGGAGGAGCGTAGGTAGCAAAACCACGAGCTTCAGCTGACACTTAAACATACTTTAGGTCCATCACTGCTGCTCAGCTGGGACGTCAACGTACTGAGATTGCAAGAAAAATTGAACTCGTTTATTACATGTGTTCACAAAATGGACATGCAGGGAAACAAAAGGGAGGAGCTGTGTTTTGCAGCCTTTTATGAAACAGACAGAATCAGCTCGTTATCTAAAAGCCCCATTTCAGAGCTAGATTCCACTAGCACTTCTTGTTCTGGCTAAGGCCTTGTTCCACGGTTTAAGGGCTGGGAGTCGATTCAGCAATGATAAAGGTATAGAGGGAGAGACAGGATGTGGCTCTTCCTCCCCACAGAATGATCTGTATTTTGCCAGTTGTTTTATACTGAAATTAAAAAAAAAAAAAAAGGAAGACACTTCTTGTTTAAGTCAAATGCAGGAAGCTATGAAACCCCAAAGAGAAAGAAGTGGCAGACAGAAAGTGAATTTTGAGCAGCAGTGATCAGGCTTGTCCTCTGGGGCTCACTTAGGTCTGTCTTATGAATTCCTGAGTTCAGAGTTTTTGCGCACTCAGGTGGTTGGTTCCTTCTTCTAGTTTTGAAGGTGTCTTGCTCCTTTTCCAACTTGTTTTCTTTCCAGATGATGCCTCTTTACTTTTTATTTTCTTTTTTTTTTTTTAAACTTGTGCATGTATAAAATGTATGGTAGCTCTGTGGAGTAATTGCATCAAAGTTAGCCTGCAACAGTAACAACATCCTTTGGCAGAAGATCACCAGTCAATAAAGAGGTTTGTTTGGGCTTTCCCTTGCAATGCCTGACTTCATTCCTGTTGAATCGTAACATGTTCAGAAGCTGAAAACAAAGGCAAAAAGTACTCATATACACAAAATGCTGATTTCTGAGCTGAGGCTAATTTGTGTGCATATTATGGTGTGCCAGGCCCTGTGTACCGATGGCAGGCAGATCCTCCGTGTTCTGCTTTGCGTTGAAACATTTGCAGAAACAGTGCAGTGTCTTCAAGAAAGTTTTGAATGATACATAATTTAGTAAAAATATTTAGATAATTAGCAAACTAATGCAACAAGCAGAACAGTCATAACCCACAGTGCAGGTATCCCTTGTGGTAGTCCTGTTTCTGTGGGAGAGAAAAGATGTCTTAAGATCTCCCCCAAAACTGTCTTTTGCAAGCAAGTGATCTTGCCTGACATAGTTTTTGCTATCTTTAAGGGGTAATTCCACACTGAGAGTTGATGCTGGCATCCATGTAAAATTCAAATCAGGTAATATCGTAGTGCTCTCTAAATGAATCTTGCAAAAATTACAAAAAAATTATGGTCTCAGAAAATAAAAGCATTGCTTGTGTGTTATTTAGCAGCAGCTGCCTCCTAAATTCATATTGAACATGTTTTTTTAAAAAAGGTCTTGTAACAGAGTTTGCATTGTTTCATAGCATCCTATATGACATGTATTAACTATGTCAGAGGCCTGATTTTCAATATGCCTAGTAATATTTTCCAGCACGTTGCATCAGGAAGGCTAATGGTGTGACCAAGCTACCCTAAACCTTATGTTTCCAAAAATCGACCTATTTTAAAACTTACTTATTTATTTAAAAATTAGTGTACTTTTATTAGTGCGCAATTAAGGCAGTAACATCAAAATAAAACCATTTTATCCACAGCAATCTCCTTTTCAGGGGTAGGGGAGAAAGCAAGGCAGGTGCTGAAGAGGCAGGTGCTGTAAAAAAAGTTTCTGTTTTGATGGATACAGACACTCTCCGAACCACATTTCTGTACTCTTTTCAAAATGACATTTTTACTCTGTTCACCACTAGCATTTATGCAGGATCTGTGGTTTAAAGCGGGTTTTCCTGAATACTCTTTGTCTGCGGTCATATTCTATCCATGGATAACGGAGTCACTGTTCACAAAACCTGGCTGTGTGGCTCTGTAGAAGAATACTTAGGAAAATGGTGATGTGGCCTGTTGAAAACCGCTGTCAAGCCTCTAATGCCATAAACACTGTTCAGTAAGATCAGGAAGAGCTCGGAGGCCAAAGGGTTGCCGGTCCCTGTCCCCATGGTGGAACCACTGCTTTTGCAAAACCAGCTTTTGTCAGCTGGCTCCGCACGTCCTCTGTCATTGTCCTCCTTAATGGCGAGTTGGTGAGATTTTCATGTGTGCCAGGACCGCCATCAGCTCCTAGTGCTTTCTTAAGCTGGGCAGGCACAGTGACCAATCCTTTCCAGAGATCTTTTGGGTGTCTAAAACTAAACAGCTTTATTTTCTGTGTCTTTTCCCTTGCTGTCCTTTCCAGCTTACTCTTCCTGATGGTTCTCATCTCTGACACTGCTAGGTGCTCCAAAGTCTGCACGAGTTGTTTCTGAGTCTTCCCTCCACTCCCGAGTTATATTATGTACCAGTGTGAAAAAGCTTAATATTGTCAAATTTTATTTTCCAATTTTCAGATTGAGAACATCATGAGATTTAAAACACAATGGCTTTTCTTTTAAAAGTATATCCATTCATCTTTTCTGTGACAGCTGTGTACAAAATAACCCTGAAAAGCTGGCAGAAGGCTCAACAATGTAGAGGCGGGGGGGAAGAAAGGCAAATGGTTACATTAGAATATTGATCCTGCATGGCAAGCTAACTAACTGAAAGCTCAATAAGGCCAGGGTTTGGTGTTTTTTTTTTTAGTTTGTTTGTTTATCTAGTTATTTATTTAAATGGGAATAGATGGGAATGTAGGGTTTTGGTGGTTATCTTTATCTTTGCATCAGAGCCTCCGTTAGACAAGGAGGAGAAAAGAAAGTGAAAGCTCTGTATTTGTGAAATATTTTTAATCCCCTTCTGTTTAAAATCTGAAAGGAAAATTGTATGGGTCTATTGATGAGTGAGTTCTACTAAGCATGTCTGTTTTCACACTTTATATAGATTGGGAGCTTCCTCTGTGATTCAGTAAGAATCACAGGGAAATTCACAGGAAACTCATAGGGCTGACAGGGAAATTCGTCCTTAATGATGTGCCAGTCTGACAACAAGATGACTTTTGGCCGCAAATCTGTATGTGTTTTTTATGTTGGATAATTTTTTTGTTGGACCTTGAACATATGTAAATAATATTTGTAAAAACATTTTGAGCCATTAGCATAATGTTATTCTTATTTGTAGTAAAAGTCATCCTCAGACCTTCACCCACCAAAACAAGGGTAAAGTTTCTGTGATTCTGTCAATGGTGTGGCATATGGGATATGTGCCATTTTTGCATTATGTATTTTAACTGTTATCCAAATGCTTGATGAGGAAGTGGGATGAATATTCTGGCTGGGGAGCTATGAGTGAGCTGCGGTTGAAAATGGAGGGGGCAGTAGGTGTGTGAATACGAAGTAGCTCTCGCTGTTGCTTATCGAGTGCAACCTTTGTGGAGTTACTGTACGTGGCAAAATCGTTGTCAGAAATCATCCATGATGGCTTTGGTTCTACTACAGAATTGATCTTTGTGGATGAGTCAAGTATTGTACGTAATTACTGTAATACTTAATATTTGTAACTAAGTATAATATTGTTGTGGCATCTTATCTCTGCTGGTGACTGGCCTCAGGTTGGACGTCATGCCGCTGATCACAACCCTTTGAGCTCAGCAGTTCAGCCATTTTTCGGTCCATCTCTGTGTCCCTTATCTAAGCTGTGCTTCATCAGTTTGTCAATGAGGACACTGCGGGAGGCAGTGGGTTTCATTTTCCATGTTGTGAGCAAGAGCACGAAGCAGGGAAACAGTCCTATTTCAATCACTGATTTGATGCTGCACATTATTAGTGTATTTTTAAAATGTGCTTTTGAACATACAGCCATGCCAAATTCAAGCAATTGCCTTGAATTGACGTGTACTGCAATACAGTTCTCTTTGAAGTAATCTTGTTTCATAACATTTTCCATTCCCAGTTGTGTCTCTTCAGTTCTTGTTTTGCAAAAAGTGGAGTTCACATTGCAAATTTTAGACTTTTTTTCCTTGCACACAGTACTGAGTAGTGCAGTCAGCATCTTTAAAGAGTTCTTTGAAAACATGAGCTGTGAAGTGAGGGCATCTGTTCAGTCTCTGCTTCCACTGAAATATTGCTATGTAAAAGTAATTCTTCAAATGAATATACATTGAAAATATATGAAAAATGTTGTTCTTGAGGGGCATATCTAACACTAAGACATTGTTCATATAATTGCCCAACATCATTACTTTTTCATAATTAAAATTTTTTTAAGAGAAAAATATGTTTCAAAAAAGCTACTTTTTTTAAAAAAATGTGCCTATCTGAAGAATATATGAAATGATGCTGCACTATTTAAAGATATAAATTGGTCATGTAAACGTACCCAAGAATTTATTTTAAATTGTTTTCTATTCAAAAGGATACAGTAATTTTTAATATCCCAGCTTTGCATTCTACAAAAACTTACCCACATGCTGAGATATAAGCATGTGAATTGAAGGAACAGCTTCATCACATTTCATTTAAAAGCTGCCTTTTCTGAAGTGGAAAAGCAAAGCAAAGTGTCTCCAACATCTTCCAGCATAACAGCAAATGCAGAGAATATCAAAGCAAATAATCATCATTGTATTGCTAAATGCTCAATGCCCAGGAAATTTAATTCAGTGCCTTTCCTTAACTCTCCCTGCCTTCAGCTTGTTCCTGTAAACACACAGGTAACTGCATGCTATAATGTAAGAAATAAGTATTTCTTTATGTAATGTAAATCTAATTTTTGATGACTGACTTGTAAAATTGCCTTACCCAGTGAATTTTAAACAGCTGGCCTATACATCCTTTTCACTCAGCTGTTTTTCCTTCTGGAGATACTTAAATAATATCTTGAGGGTGTTTCCTCTTAATGAGGTAATAATACCCATATCCTGGGCTAAATAAACTTGAGGCCAAAGGCCTAGGTGTTTATTAGCAGAGGATGTGGTTATTAACAAATTTAACAGGAAGCACCCTCGAGTTATTATTTTACTGTCATTTCTAATGATTATGCTTTTGAGAAATAATTGGTTGAAAAATAATACTTATACTTTTAAGAGGGCAGGTGAAGCAGAAGATAATTAATAGGTCGGCTCATGGCAAACAAAGCTTCTATCAGTCTGGTACTTTCTGAAATGGGTGGTGATACCAGAGGCAGGAGGAGGAGCAATGCCCTTTCAACTGTTGTTGCCTTGGGCACTTCAGGTCAGCATGCCACTCTCCTTAATGCAAGAAAGCCCATGGAAGTTTTGGTTTTCAATTCAAAGGCAGTTAGACCGTGCATCCTTTTAAGAGAGTACAGTTATTTGTCAATAACAGAGGTAGCAAAAGCACATGAATTTGTGAAGTCCGCATGTAGTTAGCTCTAATAAGTGACGACTGGCATCCTAATCCTCTTTAGCAAGGGACTTTTGCCCCCAAAGGAGCAATAATAATGAGCTTAGCACTTAGAAAAATTGGTTCTCATCCCTGGGTCTTAATTGGTTTTGCAGAGATGGACAGAGGAACTGAGACAAAGGGAACTCAAAGAGCATGCCAAGTTCCTGTCATAAGTAAACAGCAGTTTGGAGAAGACTCTGGGCTCTTAAGTCTGGTGTTCCAGTCATGTTGCTTCCTCTGCCTTGTAATACCTCCGTCCTGCAAATATTTGTGCTGCATGAATAGATTCAGAGGCCTTGGCTTCACTTCCCAGGCATCTACCACTGTGGATAGAGTTTCATTTACAACACTTTTCGTTTTGTATAATGCAAATGCTGGCAGAGTGCAAATGTGCTGATGAGAATGTGCAAACTACTCACAAACTCAAAGCTAAGCACATACGTACATATTTGCAAGACTGAGGTCTGAGAGAAATCAGATTATGCTGTTTGGTTTCACCCATATGAAATCAACAGCCACATAAACCCCCACCAGCTTCCCTTCATTGCTACAGAACAGAAACTTATTGGATTTAAGCATATAAAAAGGAGGTGGTTTGGGGAACTGACGAGTCTCTACTGTTCTTTGTTTAGGGCAGAAATAGAGCAAAGTATTTTCAGGTTAACTAGCATCTGTGATCTGAATTTTTGCCAGGCTTGATACCCTCCATTAAAAATATGGCAATGGCTAATTGCTGTGCTGACAGCTTGTTTAAGTTGAATGTAGGATGCTAAGTTCCTCATTTTAGAACAAAACCAAAAACACAATGGCTAGCTATGTTTTGCCTACAATTAACAGAATAAACATCTTAATAGGCAGAGAAGACACAAACAGATGTTCTAATTGCACATCTGTGAGAAGCTGATATTTGCTAGTTCCACTGTAGCTTGACCTCTGTACATCAGGAAGTTTCAGTCCCATAGGATTTAAATGATTTATTGATCTGGATGCAATGAATATTGCAGAAACAAGCTGTATTTCTAAGAATTTAAATACGTCCTTATTCTGTGTAGTACTAATTCATGCTTGAAAGGAATCCATACTTTGCTTTAATCGGAGTGGAGATATCAAGATTGTTCACTTTATCCTTGAATAAGTGGGAGGAAAGACGAAATACGCAGAGGATATGATACTGGGAAACTGGAGGAATGTGGAAACAAGAAATCTGTTCCAGTAGTTACATCTTTCTCTTTAGCCTTCTAAAAAGATTTTGTGAGATGGGCCGAAGAAAAGCCAATGGAAAAAGCCACTTTTTTTGCAGCAAGCTAAAAAAACCCCTCGTACCCTACACTGAAGATTTTGTATCACACTTCTCTATCCAGAAACTAGAAAAAAGCTTCATAATACATATGAAGATTTTTCATAAGTGGAGTTAAGGTTTTATTGCCAGGTTTACATGACAAGTTTCAAAAACACCAAATAATGAGGATCAAGTGACTTTAGGACCAGGTGCAACACAGAAGACTACAAAATAATATCCTTACCTCTACACTGGAAAATTGCCTATAGTAGATTTGTATTAATTTTATTAGAATATTTGCTTGCATTGGTTTTGGTCATTATCCAAGTAATGGGTTTTGGTAATTACGTTTTTGATAATTTGACACAGCAAACACTAGTGTGTGTGCAGCTTTGAGTATCTTAGGAGTTCCACTGAAGTCAATACTTATGTCAGACATGGGAAGACTTCAGATCCAAACCGAGTGCTCGTTGTTAGGGCTATGTTATCTACCTGGCTACCTATCTGTTCCTGCCAATAACAGTTACACTGTGCTCAACTGAAGTACAGCAAATCTCTATGGTTTAAATGCATTCATTTTTATATACATCTGTCAGAAATCGGTGCAGAGGAATAAACAAATGGCATACAGCTTGATTTGTTCAACCTGCTAGAGGTCACTGGATTTTTATATTTTTTTGGTGGATTTTGTTGCCTTTGAGGGTTTTTTTCTTAAGTGTCAAACAAACCTGAAGTTTATTTTGTTAAAGGAAAGTGAGATTGAAGGAAGTAACAAATCAGTTGCTATAAAGGAATGGATGGATCTTTCCAGCTAGGAGCAAAATGTCTGTGATCAATATAGAAGTGCCTGGAGGGTGTGTTCCTCCTCTGCAGCTCAGCTGTGTGATGGTATCCCTGTTCCCATGTGCTCATGGATGCAGTCTGGCAGCAAGTTAGGAAAACTCTTAATGCACAAAAAGAAAGTTAATGGAGAAAGCAAAATGGTGAGAAGAAAGAGAAGAGGGAAGATAGCAAGGAAGTGAGGAGGAGAGTAGAGAGATAAGAAGTGGAAGGGTGGAGCAGAGTAACTCAGTGAATGAGCTATCAGGGAAGGAAGATGTTCCTCCTGTTTTTTTGGTACAGGGCCTCCTGCTGATGGTACCTCTGGCTTGTTTTGCTGGAATCTGGATGATGATGATGATCAGGGAAAGGAGCTGTCTCTTGTCATAGCGCTCGCTCTCTCTACTGCTTTGGAGATTGCTGAGGGGTGGGAAAATGGAAAGGAGTGATCATCTGAAGTATACGCAGGCCAGTGCATTAGTGATGGCTAGATCTTCAGCCAGCTCTGAATTCTTCCACTTGGCAAACTGGGAGACTAATGCTTGTTTCCTGGAAGATAGGTTCCTTCAACAGAAAGTTATAATCCCTTTTCTAGGCTTTAAACCCAACTAGCTCCTAAGGCAATCCCTAGTTAGTATTAGAAAATAAGAGATTACCATTAATATACGGTAATATATCCAAAACAGAAAGGAAACTCACAAAATCAATAGGAAAACACTCACATGCATTCATATATATATAATGTGTATACATCTCTGTCCAAAGGATGACTCCATTAATGACAGGAGTGTTACATGGTGAGCATTAGCACAGTGTTTTCTATTTATTATTCTTTTCATATAATTTTTGTACCTTCTTTTTATGCCACCATTTTTTCTTTTTTTGTCTTTCTTTTCTTTTTTTTTTTTTTCTTTTTTTTTTTTTTTTTTTTTGTGAAGGTGCTCTGCCTTGCAGTTTTAAAATCATTTCTGTGGTGTTTTATGGATACTGAAGTATCTTGTGACACACAGAAATGTTTGAATTAGAAGGCAAATCATTCTTTGATGTGTATTTGAGGAGCTAATACACAGCTTCTAAATTTCTACATCTTTTATTAAGGCTGGTATGAGGGCATCCTCCAGGTGTTTTCAGTTAACTATTTGGTGTACAGCAGACGCATTTCATACATGTTATGTATTGTGTGTATGCACTATCTGGAGCTATTGTAAGATAGTATTTACTGAGGAAATCACTGAAGAGTTCATATATATGATTTTAACAGCACGATTTCCCTTTCCCTAGGGGTGATTTATATGTATATGTCAAACGTAAAATATATGACTCCCAAAAAGGCAGCCACAAAATACAAGGCTGTGGTCATATAACACAACTCCAGTGTCAAAGAAAGGCTGTATTTTAGGACTTTGACACTGTTGTCATGAAATATGGCTTAATATAAAACTATCTGAGAGTCAAATGTTGTTTTGCAAGAGAAAGGGACAGTAACTTGTTGTTTTTAAAGTTCCTGTAGTAATGGGTTTATGTTACATACAAAACCCTTGTGATAAGGCACTGCTAAGTCTAAAAAAATGAAAATTAAGAAATATAAAGAGATCATGCAGAATATTAAATTCCAAGGCAAATTTAGCTGTGAGCTGAAAGCCTTCATTTAACTTTGTTAGTATGTGAATGACTCTCCATCTGAAGAATCAAAGTCTGTCTGTCCTACAGCATATACATAATGAGAAGGGGACCCACATGTCTCTCTCCTTTTCTGTCCTTACAGAAAGCTCCCACGGCAGCACAGTTGGCAAGGTTCTGCTTGTATGTGTTCCCAGCACACCAATGCCCGTGTGCCCCTTCGGATGCTATGACTACTGGGTTCAAACAACAACTCAGTCCAGTATTTCTTTATGTTCAAGCTAGTCTATGGACAAAACCATCAGTAGTATTGAATCACTGTATGTGAGTTTATGGACAAAGCAGACTCACAAAACTTGTGGTTGTTATAGTTTAAAAATGAACTTGATTTCAGTAAGAGCAGGTCCAGAATTACTCAAAATGATTGTACTTTTTACTGTACGGCAGTCTATCAGGGCAACAGCCTTTTTATACACAGTTTATTCTTAGATATAAGCAATAAGATGATCTTTTTGTCTGTAGCTGTGAAGGAAAACTAGTAGTTTCTCTGAGTTTGTGGGACAAAAATGATGCACATACTGAGTTTCACCTCCTGAGGCTACTGATAGTGTGAAGAGCTTGCTATAGACATAGTGCAAGTCTTATATTGCTCTATATTCTTAATGGTAATTTTTTTACTCTAGCAAGAGCCAGGATATTCACTAAAACCTGTGTTAACGAAATGATGGAAATCAGAGGCAGTGAAAACTGAACCTCTTCATTACTGTGGTCAATGGGAGTCTTTGGTTGCTACGTGACAATTCTTGAGATCCTCAAAAAATAATGGTGGAGTTGATCTTGGAGTAAAATATATGAGCCAGCATATAAGGATTTTTTAAAAAAATAAGATATATCTTCAACTTATGTAGTCTGGAAAAGGCACAGAGATAATGTCAACTTTAATTACTGTTTTCTTCTGAACACAGGGAATAGGCCAAAGGGCATGAATAGAAATTAAAGAAAAATGGAAAACAGATGGTAGGAAGCATGCTACAGGAACTGGAGTACAGGCAGCACTGTATATAATTTACCAAAAAGAAAAGGGACCTTATGAGTTATTTTGTCCATTTTTAAACAACATCATCTTATGGGCTGTTTCACAACAACGTTATTACTAAATCAAGTCCCCATTGATAGCAACTGCTGTATTGTTGCCAGAATTTAAAATTCTTCCTTCTCCAGCCTTTATAAGACATCTTTGAAATATAGGTCAAGCAAAATTGGATGCTGAAAGATAGCCACGTAAATTAATAGCTTGACATTCAAAAGTGCTGGCCACCAAAGCCACCATATATTTCAGGGGGTACTGGCTGAATACTTGCCATTTTGGAAAAGGTTGACATTGATTTAAATGCTTCAGTGTGGGATTAGGAACCTAATTTTAATAAGCATTTTTAAATAAATCATGTCAATATTTATGATGATATATTGCAAAGTGCCGTTGCTTTGTTTTAGAGGCTTTCATCTGGATAGGAAATCATTCAGTCCAGGCAGAATTTCTTTCCCTTTACAGCACATTTCTCACAGTTGAAGGAGCTGATTAGAGAATGGCCCTGATGTGCGGTGGGGAGGTTTCAGAGTCCAAAACCAGAAAGACTTTAAGTCACACCAAGCCATAGACTGGTGAAACACAAAAATCAAATGGCAGTCCTTGCAATTAATCCTAAAATCCATGCTTGTTTTTGAAATCAGATTTTTTTCTTCTCTCCTCCAAATCATGCCTCATGAGGGGTGGAGTGACGAGGCAGGGTAGGCTGTGGGGTTGACTTGCTCTCAGTGTAGTGCTGAGCACCCCACAGGCTGCCCCTATGGTCGAGCCTGCTTCACCATCCCGATGTTTTGGCCATCTCGGGCTGGTGGGGATCAAGGGGTAGCCTACAAGCCAGCCCACTGCTAACAGCTCGCCACATTCCTGGCCCTGTGGCTGCAAGATGGTCTCCCCGGAGAGCTGGTCTCCTCAGAGCTGCTGCAACTTTCATTTTGGTCAACTTCTCCTTCCAGGTTGGGCCCTGGGGCTGTACCCATACTGGGATTGTCACTGATGTTCAACAACAGTTTGCTGTCCAAATACCAGCTGAGGGGTCTTGGTGCGCCAGGAATAAAAAGCTGCCTTGCCATGGCTGGCTCCTGTGTTACAGGCTCAGCAACCAGCCGGCATGTGTAAGTGAATGCACTCAGCGGGGTGGGTGCTACCTGCTGGTAGCGCTTGTGCTGCGCATGTGCACAGCAAATGCTGGTGCTTGTTTGAGATTCTGAGCTAGGTTTTGTGTACATGTGTGGGTTTGAAACCATGTCCCGCTTGGGTCAGCTGAACCACAGGCACCGCTCTCACCAGCCTGCCAGCTTTAATGGTGTTATTCAGCATTACGCAGGCCAATAGTGGCTTTAGTAGCAGACAGCTCTTCTCCTAGCTACCTCATATAATGTTTATAGGGAGCTGGGCCTACGCTTTTCATGGGAAACTTCTACTTTGTTGGGGTTTATCTAGGATGAAGGAAGCAGAATCATGTTCAAATCATGTATGGAACAACATGGCAGTTCTCTAATAGCCTTCATCAGAAGTGCTCTTTCAAAGGAGAGGAAAATGAATGGTTACTGCCAAACGTGTTAACATAAGCTCAGTCATCCCTAGGCTTCCAGCACCATGATGGGAGAAGGTAATGAGGTCATGGGTTGTTTTTTTAGGTTCTGAAGACTGACTTTGAGAACTGAGGAAAAGTAAATAAAGGATTATTTATTAAATGAAGAAAGGATTATCCATTACAGGATAAATCTTGCTTGCCTTACGTGTACAAATAGTTCCCATTGACTATGAACAAGTCAAATACTTACATAAGACATTTATAACTTTTTATGTAATCTTATAAAACTGCATATATTCTTTTATGTCTTGAGCTTAAGAAGCGCACAGAAGTTAGCCAGTTAGGTGCTTAATGAAACAAAGTAGCCTCATTTTTACTACAGATATCTTCAAAGACAGGTTGAAACAAGAAAGCTTCTTATCTAGTTAACCACGAGACAAATTTATTCAGAAAAATATCCACATAACTAAGCAAATTTCACTGGAGAGTCTTAATTGCTGTGAGAACAGAGTGGCTGGGAAGAGGAAAGGAGGACCATGCAAAGCATGAAAACATTCAGAAGGTATTTAAATGGCAAGTTTCTCCTCCTCCTGCACATTCCTCAGAGTCTCTCAGAACATGGGGCAGGGCAACGGTAACTTTTATTATAAGACACTATAAATTAATTTCAGAATAATTTTCTTCTGGTCTACCAGCTGTAGTTACTCAAGACAGATTAACCAGAACATGATTGGTTGCAGCCCCTATCCAACAGCATGAGCGAAATACCACAGTTATAGAGGATGCCAACAGAGACAGTGTTAACTGTTAACTTGGTGATACCTCTAGCTAATCTGAACTGACCCGTCTCTGGGCTGAGTTTTTCCAGGGTACGAGTGCAATGACAATGAGGAATCAGGAGGACTGAGGCTTCTCTCTCATCCCCTGCACAAGTGATGTGTGGATTCATACTCACAAGACACTGCATGCCATATTGGTGCCCTGCTCCTGCCCCGACTTCTCAGTCAGCTGTACATGACACATTCGTACTTGGTGACCCTTTGTGCCTCAAGTATGTCTGGTATTAAGCCACTTGGCAGTTTGTGCAGTTTTTAACTGATGTTATGCTCCGTATACTAGATACAAAACCTGTTCTCATCATCTTTCATCCTTATTGATTCAGTTAGAAATCACCCTGCTTTATGTTTCCCATAGTTTATCTCAGGAATGTGTAGATAATGACCTTTCATTAAAAGAGAAGGAAACATTCAGCCTCCTATTTTAATTTTATTCAGAGGAACAGCTGAATCCAAAAGGAAGATTTGGATGTTTTCCCTTCTTTCTTTGAAAAGTCAGCTACAGAAACTGAGGAGAGCAGGCTTGAATCACCACTGGACAAGTGCATTCAGGCTGCTCTGGACTAACTCACAGACATTCTTTTCCCTGTGGTGAAATATTTTGAAATCCCTCATTTTTGTCTGAACGACAAATGCCAAAACCTCAGTGTTTTTCATGAGGAGGAATTCTTGTCTTCTGGCCAGCTCAGTTAGCTTCACAGCGAGAACTGGGAAGTTCAGGTTATGGCAAAGGGAGGGTTTCCACATTCATGTGGAAGTAGATGACAGTTGCTTTCAGTCCTTTGACCTCCTGCAGCACTGAGTATCAAGCATTAAAATCATGACACTGTACAGAAAGTTATCAAATCAACTAATTCCTCAAGGCTTTGACCATTATCTTTATCTATAATTTTTCTCTGAAGATGGTTTAGTTAAGCTTAGACATTCATCATGCAACTAAAGATCGTGCCAGGAAATTTTCACAGCAGCTATCAAGTACTCCATGCTAACTTCTTCAAAAAAGGAAGAAAAGAAGGGGAGGAAAAAAAAAAAGTTCAAATGATGTGTTCTCTCAATTCTGTGCTGGGGTTTATTTCCTTTCTTGACCACAGTACGTACTGCCATGGTCTAACCTGTCACCCGTAATCTGAGTTCAGTCTTCAGCTTGACCTATGCTTGTGCTGTAACTCTGGCAGATTCTGTTTTACATTAACTCAATCATAAGGCAGTTTTTATCCAGCTAAAATATTTGACTAGCCTTTTTCTCATGTCTCTTCCGTGACAACTGCAGTCCTCCCTTGTGCAGCTCCCCCAGAATGTGGTTGCCAAGATTGCACTCCTAGAACATAGTTTTGAGTACGTCCCTCTTCCCTCAGCATCCCTTCACTAACTATTTGTCCTCAGTCTGAAAGCCCTTCCTCAGCCCTCTGCTAGGCGCTATCACAATGTCTCCATCCATTCTATAACACCAGGCCCTATTGCCAACCTCTTGTTTTGTCCAACAAGCTCATCTCAAATATTGTGGACATAGCAATCTCCAAACATGCAGACAGGGACTTCAATGCTGTCCTTCAAACTCCTCTTCATTAATGTGTTACCAGTCCATCCCCTGGGGAAGGGTGATATTGCGGATGTGATTGTAGGATTGTTTCACCACTTTTCTGTGCTTTCCTGCCTGTCTGCAGTTACAGCTTTTCTCCCACAACTTGTGGTATGGCCCTCCTCTTTCTCTGCATCTGCATGCTATCAGGCATGGTGGTGTGGTGGTTGGTGAGCAGGGCTACATTTTGGGGCACCCTTAGGAGGCAGTGGCTGAACACAGACACTCCTTTGCCTCCTGGGAGTCTCGTTAGTCACCTTTGGCTCTTCAATCCTTTCCATTGGCTTTTCAATTCTTTCCTCTCCTTGTTGGATGGGCTTGTAAGCATGACCCACAAAGTCATCCAGACTCAGATTCTCACATACCTTGCTGTGCCCTAATGTGGTTTCATAGGCAGCAGTCCTGGAAACTGTTTTTTTCTGAGAGGGAGAGAGAAACAACGTGCCTGGGTTTTTTTGCCTTTGCATAATTTTTGTTTAAAGTTGGCCACTGCCTTCAGTTGACTGTGTCTGTCCGTGCTTTCTTCCCTGGCTGATCGGTACGTTCGTCTATCCCACCACATGCTTCTAGGTGATTCAATAACAGAAATTAAAATGTGTTAGCAGGGAGAATACATGTTATGTATATTGTAAAATGAGTCAGTAGAGGGGTGCTATCCTAAAATGAATGCATTGCAATTAGCACAACCTAATTAGCGTATACTTTCTGTACAATCCTGGAAACCCTATTCATGTTCATATTTTCTCTCAGTACTCTCCCAGCCCTCTCAAAAGCTGTAAACGAGAATGCCGAGAATGCAGAGTAAAGGATGGGAGATGTTATATTGCTATTTCCAGTTCTGTCTCTCTCTAGCAAGTACTTTCCATTTCTGTGAGGTTGAAGTGTTCACTTTTAAAATTAATTACCACAGGAATTAAGGGTTTTACAATGGCTTTGTGGTAACACAGTTTTAAATAGAGATATATCTGTGAACCACTGCAATCTGTCATAATGGTGTTTCCTTGGAATAATCACTGAATTTATCTTAGATGTTAAAAAAAAAATTTAAAAAAATCAAAATTTTGATATGTTACATCTGCTTCCGATTTTCTTATTAGCTCATTTGGCATGTTAAATTTGCATTGGCACCTAGCAGCTTATTGTATGTTAAGCTCTGTGAATACAACGTGCCATTTTCTAGCACTAACAACAATTATGTATGCTAATAAAGTGCACATTGACCTGCACAGTGCTATACAGAGCCCTGCCAATCAAACCTGTCTCCTGAAATAAGGTGGCAAAAATTCTCCGTGGTTTATTATACCCCATTCCTAACCAGTTACAACAGCTAATTCTAAGGATTTTTAACCTAAAATTCGCCTCATTCAACCTAGTCCTTTTTTTCACACTGTAGAGCGTTTTGCTATTGTTACTGGACAGTGCTTGTGACATGTCTGTCAGTAGAGTCTGTAAATCTTCCAGTGAGAAGCTTAGAAGGGCAGAAAAATGCCAGTGCAGCGGATGGTCTCAGCTATTTTCAAAGCTAGTGTCTTAGAAATGAATGATGGACTGTTTGTCTTTAGAAAAATAGGGATCTTTGTAGCAATGAAAGGGTTTTGAAGCATTGGGGAACAGGCAGGGGAAACATAGCAGTAGGTGCAAACCTGGAGATAAAGGCCTGAAAAGGATCAGCAGCAATCTGGAAAATCTTTTAGACATGAAACTGGAAGTTTGAGTCATTTGTGAGGTTGGCCAAGAGAAGTGAAACTCGTGATGGAATAAGTTGTTTGGCTCTTGGCTCCCAGGACTGACTTCTAGCATCAACACCACTTGGTTTTAATATCTTTGTGATCAGCACAGAAGTCCCTTTTTTACCTTCCCAGTTTCATGTTGTGTAGCAGGTCTCTCATCCTGAGTCTGTCCTACATCCCTGGTTAACTGAAACCCAGGCTCTGGAATTTGATCAGGTGAACTGGAAATTTTTCAGGGTGGACACAAAGCACTGCAAGGCACTGTGCAGAAATTGGGAGTGAGTTAAACGCTTTGCCATACCCACACCAATCGAACGTGAATTCAGCAGTTGCTCAGGATTAGGTCTCTCTTATCATGAAAGACAGGAGCTTTCCTGGAGTCATGAAATAGTCTGTGGAAATGAATTAGTCCAAAGAAAAGTGGTTTTTGCTCTTGAACTCTCATTATAGACTGTAGGAGCTGGATATTCAGCTTGGTATTTCAGGCTGTGCGGATCTGGGTCTCAAGCAGTGTCATTTGACACAGTTTAAAGACACAACTCTAGCTGCAATTCAGAACATGAAAACCAGTTTCCACTGGATTCCCGTAGTTGCGACTTTATCACTTGAGTTACAAGGATTTCTTGTTGTGCCTGAACAGAGTCCACAAACTCTGCAATTTACTGCTTCCTGCAACAGTCTGACACGGTCCCCTGTGGGAGAAAAATAAGTTAAACAGAGAACTTTTTCCTCTTAAGGAATTATATTGATCTTGCAGATGCTGAATTAACTTACTGTGTTTTTCCTTAGAGCACTTGGCTGCAGATTCACTTAAGAGTAAATATAAGAACCCTATCATCTCATTTCCCCTTAAGCCTAAGCATTATAATCTGTCAGTCACTGATATGGAGTGTTTCTTTTAAAGATGAGATTGAATAGTATGAAACAGCTCTTCAATGTTTGCTAAATTCTATGTCACTATTTCCCAACTATAACTATTGCATCTCTTAAAAAATGTCATTTATATGCAGCCTGAATGTCAAGTCAATATATAGAAAATATAAATATTTAAATTTGAGATATGGTTTACACTGTTCTTTACTGGAGTGCTGCTTCTTCTATCAAAAAACCACAGGAGTGTAGCTTGAGTAGGCTACTGGAGAGACCAAGTTCATCATGTGTCTATTTCAAGCTCTCTCATCGTTTAAGGGCTAGCTAGACTGTGGTAAATAATCCACAGACCTTAACAGGAGGCAATGCTGACTTGCATTACTTCTGGAAGAGCACCAGCTTCATCTTTTGGTATCCTCCTCCTTCTTTCTTTTACCCCTTTTCCATCTCATTTTCTCTGCGATGAGAATGAAGAGGTTCTTTCTTCTCTGGAGACTTCTGTGATGTTTAATTGACGTAGACATTTATAGTTTTATTTCAGCTTGACCGGGCTTCTCAAGGACAGTTTCCATATTCTGCAGCTAGCTACAGTACATTCTTCCCTGCAGACTGTAATCTGTATTTCCAGAATGAGGATGACTTTTGGCATGTGCCCACAGACCCTGTGTTCTTACGTAGCGTGAATCTGTCATCTTTATATCTTCATAGAAGATGAGGAACTTCCTCATAAGCTTTCCTACCTGTGAAGCTCTTTTCACATTCAGCCTTAAACATCTGTGTCCACATCAGGATATACAAAGATATATACATGTCTGTATATGACGATATGTAAAGGATATGCGAAGAGTATGTGACCATTAGCTTGACCTCAGCCAGGTGATAGGCAGTGATTTTTCTGTCTGGATGCAATCTTATGGACATCATCAGATGCACTGTGATAAGGCAACACCACATCAATAGTGCAATATGATTCCATTTTGATTTAATGTTTGACGATTGACCTTCTGTGCTAGGTAATGTCAACATGAAATAAGAAAGGCGGTTTTGGTCCCAAAGCCTTACCAGTTTAGCAAATGAATCTAATATACTAATCTCTTATCTGTTGTTGAGTAGTTGAGGTGTGCAGAATGCGTAGCTTGAAGGTGAAATACACCACCATGGCACTTCCTTTAAAGCTCAGTGTGTGCCTCATCATCCGGGGTTACTCTTGTAATCTTCCAATTGCTTGCATTATTCCAAGTTGTTTGCATACCAGTGCTAAGACGATTTTATGCTATTGGTAATTTTGCCATAATTCAGCAAAACTAAGTAATCTTTGCTTTCATTCTGCAGAGCTCATGTGGCTGACAGAAAATGACCCTGATGGGCAACTTGTATTTCCACAGTGAAAGAGGCTATGTTTAGAGCAAAAGATGTTAACTTCTCTTAGAAAATACAGAAAAAAGCTCAACTGCTTTAATCTCTGACACTGTGTTTTACAGGTAGTTATTTTAAAAAATGACTTTGCTTCCTCCTTTATGGCTAGGAAGCAATAAAAACACCCTCCCCATTCAATTCAGAAATTCACCACAGAGATGTTGCAAATAGAAAGAGCCAGGAAAAGACAGAGCATAAAAGAATTTTTAAAACAGACATCACATTTCTCTATAATGGTGGATCACTGCAACCACTTTCCCTTCCTTCACAGAGGTCAAGGGATATCATACTCATGAGAATTACACCTCAGCCCTTCAAATGTTAATTACCATATTATACAGTTTAATCAGAGATTATATTTGTTGGAATAAGCAAGTTGCAGACAGCCACTGGGCATTGCTGTGGAATGCAGGAGTAAAAGGAAGTCCTGCTTCGTATTTGGCTTTAAAAATTGGACAGCCTACAGGGTGTGACATGCCTGGCTGAGGCTTTGGTGACATGGAAGTACATGTAGCTGTCCCTTCTCTAGTGCTGCTGTGTTGAGATGAGGCGCAGATGCAGACCATGCCTTCCCCCTTCCTCTCTTTTCTACCCAACTGTGGTATGGAGCCTTTCATGGTCTCTTAAGGATTGCCAGGACAACTGTGATGGCATGAGGAGACGGCTCTCCCAGAGCAGTGCTCTGCCTTTGCATTGCTGGGAAGAACTGGGGAGAGGGAAAGGGCTAAGCCTTTTCCAATTTAAGTAAAGGACAATCCAGTATTTAATGCAAAAGCTGGGATAGCACTTCTGTGCTCTCATTTCAGTGCCGGTGTGTTTAAGGTTTCAATGACGGTCCTCCTCTGCTTTTGGTGAAGGTTCATTGCTGATGCTTTTAAGTGTACTTGTGCACAGAAAGTTACGTGCTGGCTGTTCTCTAGTGGTCTTAGGCGTGAGCTAAAGATCCACCCATGCCTTTTGGAAAGAGGAAGGAACATCTGAGTACATAGCTCATGAAGAAAAGTTCTCAAAACAATTCTAATAGGTTAATGCAATCTTGTGAGAAAGACTTGAGGCTTTTTTTCCTTCTAATGTATTAGAGTTATTCAGAGGTGAAGTGTTGAGTAAGGGGAAGGGGAGCACACTTATGAGGGCAAGAGGAGTCAGTGATAACACATTTCCGTCTCAAATTACAAAATGAGCATTTTGAAGAATTTTCATGAACAAGAACAACTTATGGGACAGGAAAATGTAAAACAATTTCCCTAAGTCTGTCCCATGCTTCCTGTGAATGCTACTAAAAACTGCAGTGTGTTTTCCTATGGATTTTAGTGGCTGCAGGTGATTATGGGATACTGTGATGTAACAAATAATTGCAATTTCATTTTGAGACTTAGGTGGGGAAGAGTATACACTTGTACTTTGGCTGCTTCTAGTCTTTCTGTTCATAGCCATGATAAGCACTTTTTAGTTTTTATTTTCTTTTTTACAATTTTACCTCTGCTGACTTCCTAAAAGCATAGCAAATAGTTTAATTGAATTAGGCTAGTCATTTCTGATATGTACAAGCCCAGGCAACCCTCTAAATTATGTGGTGAAAATGTGCTTTGAGAAGATTGTCACTGAGGAGAGAAATATTTTGTAACAGTAGAAAGCATGAAAAGCAAAGTGTAGTTCAGATCGTGTTCCTTTTAGAAGGAATCTTTTGCTCATTAGAAAAACTGCTTGGTGCTTGCATAACATCAGTTTTGCAGTTTTCTCTTTGACACGTTGTCCAAGTCACTGTGACAACTGTGGCCTTAGAGCTGTTCACTTTATGGATGGGCAAATAATGTGATCACCAAAGATGCGTGCTGAGGTCAGAGGCTGGCTGATGTTTGTTTAATTGAGTCCCATGGCAGAAGCTGGAAAATCCTTAGCAGGAAAGGTTGACATTCAGGGCACATAAGAATACTGAAATAGGTGAAATAATTTGAGTCTAACCTTCCTGCATCTGGTGGAGCTTTAGGGTTTGGTGCACAGTGACTTTAAACCGCATTTGCAATTTCCTGATCCTAAACGTGCTGAATGTATTCCTGTGCAATACCGTAACACAAACTCAAGGTCCTAACATGTCAGACAGCTACTACTGGTTTTGGTATTTTTAAATTATAATAAGCTAGATTCTACAGTGCTTTAACATTCTACTTCGCATCCAGTTAATGGAAAAAAAGAGAAAAAGAAGGTAAAACATGAAAGAGGAAAAAATCCCCCTAGTTTAAGAGAAAACAATTCTGTACCTGAACGAGATGGCTGGCACAATTCGTTGATGAACATGAACCCAGAACGGTGTGCCATTGCTGCTGATTGTGCAAGCTGGAAAGGAAACAGATATTCCTAGTTAAAGAGATGGAAATATCCTGGTGTGCATGGAGTGCCAGTGGGTGCCAGGAACAGCAGAATATACTTGATGCATAGAAGGGGTTTAAAGGCTTCATGAAGCTGCTGTACTTGAATCAGTCAAAAACGAGCAAGCAGAGTCTTTAGAAAAACTTGCTGACTTCTGGCAAGGACTGCTTATTTACCAGACTTCACTTGTTTTATGGGCTATGGTAGATCATTACTTTCAGATTATATGTGAGGATAATTAACAGAATTTCAGTGAAGTAGCCATCTCTTTATTTTCTGGGAAAAGTTCATGTATATATATAGAAAACCTGCTCATTTATTTACATGATTTCCCTCAAGAATACCCAAAAGCCTAAGGACGTTTTATCCAAGTGTTCTCCGTCTCAAAATTTAGTTTCACTAACATATAAATGTACTGTGGGCTATACCATCCAGGAGAAGATCAATATTGATAATTGTGAGAAAAAATTTTGGTTTTGTGCTGAGACTGTAGGGAGACAGTCTGTTTATTGGCTGGATCAGAGACTTGGTGTGCTTGGATTATATTACTGTACCGCTATACACTGTGTTAAAGAAGTGCAAAATATTATTTTTGTTTTTCATGTGTCATGTACGTTAAGAATTTTGTATTGAAAGAGAAGTGAGTGTGCTGGAGACTCTCATAAAAACCTGGGGATGGCAATGGAAATTGTGGGCGTGTAAAGGCAAAATTCGGCAGCTTAGAGTAGGCTTATAGGAGTGAAAATGCTGGCTTAGGTAGACTATGATGTTATCCTGCCGTGTATACAATATATTTACAAGACAGTAATATGTAACGTTTGATATCCGTCGCTGAGTAGTATGGGAACATATGTGCATTCTTATAGTTATCTATATGGTAAAAGAATATAAAACTCTTTGCAAAGTAAGGCAAAAGTATTTTAATAGATCATAAAGGTCAGACTAAACTAATCTCCAACAACTTCTTAGCATAAGTAAAGCTACATATAAAAATGGGTTTGAAATTTTGCACTTATGGTCACATCCTCCCCTTGCGTAAGGCGGAATAGATTCCTTATGTCCAGTTGAGCTGGGGCAATTTATAGCATCTGGCAGCTCAGCTATATACATTTGAAGTATATAGATTCAGAGGGGAATATTATTTTAAAAATATGCAAAATACTGTTTTCAAAGAAAAGGAAACAAAAGTTATGTATTACAAAAAGACATGCCTCAGTTTCAGTTTTAGTGTGAGCCTTAGAAACCTGGCCTATATTCCTTAAGCAGTTTGCAACCGCAGGCCAGCTTTCAAGGGGAACACCCTGCTACCCATGGGGAAGGATTTATGATTTTATTCAGGATGTATGAAATGCAATGATTTTGGCTGGATTTCAGGAAACAAAAGAGGGGGGCAGCGTCTACATTCATTTACACCCCTTTCGGTCTGCTTGTTGTCAATGAAGTTTTAATGACAACGCACAAAGGCAGAATGTGGGCTACAGAATGGGAGCCATGTGTTTTGTAAGAATGGCGAAAAAAATAAAATAATAATAAAAAAAATTGCTGACCCTTCTGTGAGCAGAAGCTGCTGGTGCTGGCAGAGCTCTGAAAAACAAGGCTGCAGCAGAAAACAGCAGCAGCAGATTCAGAGAGCCCCCATTAGGGACCTTTCTTCCAGATGCTGAGTTCTTGTTCTCTCTGACCTACTGAAATGATCTGTTATAATACAGTGTGAACTCAATCTTTGGGAATAGATGAAATCAGCTGTGTTTCCAAAATTCATGTATGTGCAGACAAGTAAGTGTATTCCTGGAATATGCAGGAACTTTTCATCCCCTGAGCTGCCCGAATGGACATTTATGCATTTTGAGAGAAGCTGTTGGAAACGACACTAAGAAAAGTGCATGGCATCCAGTCAGTTGAAGGAAATGCTTCCCACTGTTCCTTCTCACTGATAGTTTAATGTTATCTAACACATGGTAATTTTTGTTTAATGAAAGCGGTGTGTGTGGGGAGAATCACTATCTAAAATAAGCAGTTTCTGAGCCAGATCTCTGGCTTGCATCCATTGCCTCTGCACCACTGGTGCATGAGGGAATTCCTCGGTACCGCTGAGCTGCGGGAGCCTGACCCCTGCAGCACCCTCTCACTCTGCTTTTCGTGGGGGGAGCATGCCTGGGACGTAGCTAAGGCTAGGCAGGGGGGATGCTTAAACCGTTTGTGAACTCTGGCAAGCCCCAGCTGCTGAAACAGCCCTTGGGAAGATGCTGCAGCTGAACGCAATTTTGAACAGTCTGAAGCAGCTCTGTGCTGCTGAGTGGGGTCCCAGCAGGCCCCCACGTGGGATGGAAAGTCCTGAGACTCTCACAGATTCTTGTTGCTGCGCTCGGATCTTGCTGCAGGAAGGTGCTGACTGAGTATCTGCACCCAAATATGCTATCAATAGCTTCAAAAAAGAGAGACAGACTTTGCTGAATGGCAGTGAAGACCCCTGCCTATCATCTAAACATATCTGTATTTTGTAAGCAAAGCAATAACTTAATAATACACTCGAAATAACAGGTATTGCCTGGGAGGCTGAAAGTGAGAACTGAACTAGTGAGCTGTGTTCCACCTGGGATGTGCGAGAGCCTTGAGGTCATTGACAAAGATGTCTTGACTTGAAACTGTAAACTTTCTTTGGGATATGCTCTGCCCTTGAATAATCAAGTACGGAACGATTTATTGACATTTTATGCAGATAGAAGAATCAGTCTAAAGGGAGACAAATACACTATTGAAATAGGTTTCTTTTTGATGAAAATAAGAATAAAATGCTTGGCTTGTTTCGTATCATGATGTAGCTTGCAACCTTCTACATGTCCTTAGAGAGAGAGGGTTCATACCCGCTATAGATTTACGGTGTTAGCTATCAAATTTTTCACATAGTATCCAACACATGCACATTGTGGGCCTCATTACTGCTCAATGAAAAGCTTTCACAGCCTCAAATTAATTAAAAAAACAGCAGCAGTGCAGCAGCATGCCCATATGAAACCAGAAAATCACTGCTAGAAATGTTAGCCACAACAAATTAAAAGTCTGACAGCCTCACCACACTAAGCTGCTCATGTCTTTCTTCCTTTTTGTATACTAATATTCCTAAATACATGGTGAAATATTAAAATGTAATTACAAGGTAGATACTTGACTGGAAAACTTTCCCTCACTTGTAATATACGGCTAGCTGCTTTGTTAATATTGCCATTCAGGTACAATTGAAAATCAACAGAGAAAGTTATTCCAGAACCTGCACAAGAAGGTCACAAACTCCCTTTGAAAGCACTGATACTTCCTTTTGTTCGCTCTTATGTATCTGATTACAAATTACTAAATCCTACTGCTATTTGAGAACTTTTAGATTCTAATCAGTACTTTGATAAATGTACAGCACAATAATGCAGATGAGTGATTCACCTTTTATGCATATAGCAGTGTGCATGGACAAAAATGCAGAGAAAGCATTCAAAAGCACCGGGACCTTTGTGATCTAGGAGCTTCCTTTGTAATCAATCCTGACTGTAAATTGTTGCCTAATGACTAGACATTGTTAAAATGTCTAATCAAACATTTTGAAAAATCACATAAATAGAAAATGTTCTGCTTAAATTGTGAAGAGTTGCCTTTATGTTGATAAAATAGAGTAAAAATCTGGAATAAGGAAATGTTTCATAAATTGACTTGAAAAAATAAGATACAAACATGAGTAAGTTTCAGCAATGCCAGCAAATTAAAGATTTTTTCTTTAGCATTTAGGAACTAGGTAATTTCCTAACACTTTGTGCTACAGTAAAGGAGACATTTTACTAAGGTAAGTAGAGGTAAACTTCATTGCCTTTTTTCATGTAATAAAATGTAATGTAATGAAAGGAAAACAATGTAGCCAGGTGTTAGTAAATAAGCAAAAAATTCTTAACAGGTAGGGTGTTTTCCTAAAATATGATGAAACCAAGCCATTGAAGTAAAAGCCATTAAGTATAATAAACATCATGCTGCGTCTTTTCATTGTACTGCAGAAGACATGGTCCTGACATGTTCTTTTAGTCTGAGACACTTGTATTGAGTATTTTCATTGGGTATGAAAACTCCATAGGACTATTCTTTAAAGTGAAAGCTGTGCTGAAGAGATTTGAGAATGTTGCTATGAATTTACAAAGGGGAAGGAATGCAGAGATCTGCCTCTCTGATACCTATTCAACACCAGCTGAAGTCCCAGAAAGGGTAATGCCTGTTGATTCTTATATAGCCATTGTATTTCTTTGCCTGTGTGGTTTTGTATTATAACATCAATATTCTTTTAATGTGGATTATGAAGGAGTGGCCTTGCCTTATTTTGGAACACACATCATGAAACTAGGATAACTGGAGAATTTCTTGTAGAGAGGACTTTCCTGCCACCTTGCACTCTGTGTGGTAGTTGTGTGTGGTGTTCTGAGGCTACCCATGAAACGATAACAAGAAAAGGAATTGTAACCAAAGCATACCTTCCTATGTGCTATGTGGTGCAAAGGAAAGGGCTCTCCGTAGAGGTGCTGCAAACTGAAAGCAGCTACCTTTTAGTAACCTTCCTTCTTTTCTCTGCCAGGGGCTGCTGACACTCCCAGCCCTTTAGGCTGGAGCATCTGAAGTGCAGGAAAAAGACTTTTCCTGTAGAAGCTGAGTATCTTAGATATACCTCCTCCATCTTAGGTAACCAATGCTGCTTATTGGTCATAAATGTGGTTGAGCAATCTGCTGTGATTATATCAAACTGGTGATTGAAATAGTATAAAAATACTAAACCACTTGTAATTTTGTCACCAGAACTGAGCAGATATTCTATGGTAGTAGCTGTGATCATAGTTATACATTCAGTGTAGTTTGTTTTGAATTCAAGAGCTAGAAACCAACTTCTGTGCTCTTGTAAATTTAACCTGTATACCTTTTTTTTTCTATCCCATTCTTTCTGAGTGTGTATATGTAGACCTATACAACTCCAATTGTCTGTGCTGTTTTATCTGGGAAGTTCATTATACAAACCTAATGCTTTTCCCAGCTGCAAATAGGTTCTCCTTGCAGTGTGTCACTTTCATTATCATGTGGTGCTGTCTTTTCAACACTTAAGCATGTCATGTCACCACATGATTAACATGTAAAGCAGTAGTACACTGCTTTTAGCAGTCAAAGTCAGGATTACTTAGGTACTTGGTTCCCTTGTTGATTGTAATATGGGAAGTCAGTATCCTCTAACCGGGCAAATTTCTTTCAAGTGAGCTTGAAATAAACACGGGTAGTAACACTGTATCAATTCCTTTCACTCCCCCTCCTTTCTCTTCTTCCACCATGTCTAATACATCTGATGCACTTCAAAAGATCCTGGGCATAGATAAGCTGTAAGAAGTCTCCAGTTATTTCTGAAGAGATTAGGGAGTCTGAAACACTGGAAGGGGTCACCTTGAATCTGTATAAGTATGAAAAAGGCACGCATGCTAGCCCAGATGGTCTGTCTTTATACTTTTTATGCCATAAAGAAGGGCATTAATGTTGCTTGGAAGGAAGGGTTTTTATGATCAAGAGCAGAAGAAAAGGATTTAGAATTGTTAATATACTGCTTGAGTGCTTAGCCATTTATATTTACAGTAATTGCTTCTGGAAAAAAAAAGTCTTTTTCCTGCCAACATGTAGGAAAAATAAAGGCTGATTGAATTAAATCTGGGAACCAGTTTGATTAGAAATTGAAACAAATCTCCTAGGACTCTAGGAACATAGTTCATTTATGGCATTCTTTCCATAGTCTAATGGGCAATAATGCTTGATACCGAATGATAAGAAATGCTAGTTTCGGAAAACAGCTGTTGTGGGTCTGGTAGTTTGGAACCACGTTTTGAGAGCTGAATGTAAACCATAAACACGTGGAAATGCAGGCAAGTCAGATTGTTCCCCCAGATATGATTTGAACCAATGGTCATTATTTCAAAAAAATTCACAAAAAATCACTAGAATTACACCTTCCACTTTTGGAAAGAAAAGCAGGACTACCATTATTCCAGCAAGTGATACTTCATAAAATGTCTGTAATGTGTGATGGTGTTGTACACTATGTGACTTTTAATAGGTACTTGGAGGTACTACATATCAGCATTTTGGTATTTTCTGTTTACTGAACTACAGCCCAGCGCCATTTTGCTGGGATGGTGCAAGTACTGGTTCAGAATCTGATGAAAAGAAAAATATTTCTGTTCTACACTCTTGTTAACATAACTCAGGCCTTCAAATACCTGAAAAATCATGACCCCACTTTTAAAGTTTTCCAGCACTCATTAAAACTTGTAAGGGATGTTTGGCTATTGGTGCCTTGCAGGGCTTGGAGCAATTTGCCTTTAGCATCGTTCCCAGTGCAAACTTAAAAATTAGTTTCTTGAGGCACTTAGTGGTCCACAACTGGTGAGCCGAGAGCAACGAAATCCTTTGGTCACTAGACATAGCAGCGTGCTTTGCTTCCCCACTTTCTCACTCCTGTTACTACCACTCATCACAGCTAAATTAGGTCAAAACTCCTTGGGCCATCCCTAATGTAACCTGCAGCTCGAAGACTTGTGTGTTGCAATCCCGGAACGGAGGCTGCAAGGATGGGGGTAAAGTTTTCCCAGCCTACCAAACTATTATCGTTCCTAGGTCTTGCGATCCCCTATGCAGAGGCAGAAAATCTGCTCAGGGACAACAAGTCCAAACAGCTACCTAAGATTATGATTTCTGGTAGTTTTGCCCATTTTGCAAGTCATGGACAAAACCAGAAAAGTCACACATGGAGTCACTGAGTTAAATGTTAGTGGAAGTATACAAACACTGAAGAAAAGAAGAATATTTATGGTCCATTTATGAAACTCAGCCTAGTAAAGGAGTTTCTCCTCCACCAGTCTTGGAAATGAACTCTGTGTTTTTGCATAGTTTTAAATAGAAAAGTGAAAGATTCCATATATTGGTGATTGTAGAGATCGTCTTTTTAAAAAGAAGTTGTGTAATAGCAAATACATTTCACGGGTAGCTCTGTTTTCCAGGTAGCTCTTTGAAAATGACAAATTAACAGTGATTACAGTTTTATATAATGTATAATTATCTATTATTTAGAGAATAAAGAGTGAATAGTGAAAGTAGAGGTCATGCCATAACATGCAGTACATGAAGCACTAGAGAAGAATACTTTTTTTATGTGGCTACTTCTTTCATCATTCGGAAATTGTGGGAAAATGTTTCTAAAATACAGCCTTGATAGGCATTATGTTTCAAACTGAATTTCATGAAGCAGACAGCACAACAACTAATTAACATTGACTTCATTTTAAAGATCTTAAAATGCCTATTTTTTTGGTATCAGTTAATCATAGTCGTCTTGTTGAATGCATTAGTTATTAGATTATTTTTATGGCTTTTGACATATTATAGAATATATGTCAGAACTGAACAATGTAAATTCAGCCTGCATCTCGGAAAACAGGTTTTCACCAAATTCAGTATGCAATGGAATTATATTTGATAATTTTGCAATAATTGCAAAATGCAGTTATTCAGTAAAAAATGTGTAAAGAATTGTATGCATAAGGTGTGCAGTAGCAATTTGCATACAAAAACTTCGTGGAAATAGAAATAAAAAACCCCATGTGGTGTAAACTGGAAGTCTAATGTACAGAAACTGTATGTGTAGTTCTGAAAAAACATTTTATAACCTGGCTTCCTTAGAACAAATTCATCCTATTATACTAGGATGAATCTTCTGCCTTAGCAACACAAAACTTTTACAAAAAAGAGGTAATCTAAAGCATTTGAATTATAAATGCTTAGCAGTCATTGAACTTAAAAACATAAAATTTATTAATCATATTCAAGAAGTAGGTGCAATAAAAAGTTGATGAGTTAGCAGGTTCAGATGGAGGTTATATGACATTTACCAAACATTTTTGTGGCACAAATTTATGGACCAGATGAGAGGGTTAGAGGGAAGATGGTGATGCGTAGCTGATGTTTCAATACATTCTTGTCCATTTTCTGTGGTTTCTGTTTAGTTTGGGTGTGTTTGATTAGATCTGCTGGATGGCTCCATGCTCACTTGGACACTGTGCCCAGTGCATTCTTGCGTGCACTTGATGATATTATAGTTGTTGGTCAAACCCCATAGAATATCGCACTTACCTAAATGAGCCTGAATTATTTTTAAAGGGTTTTGAGAACACAATTTCAGTCTCAGGCTTAGGAAAAAGAAAGGATTCATTTACCACTGGAGACTGAGGAGGAAGGAAGGAAACTGGGAAAGGGAAGGACAAGGAGGCAGTGGAAAGGTAGGCAAGAGAAAGTGAGAGAAAGCATCAGGTGTAAAAGTATGAAAGATTGAGATGAGTATAAATGGAGCATAAAAATGCAGTCAGACATATTATTTTTCTTTGCTTTAAATACTCTGTAAGCAGAGCAGTCGACAGGCAGACAATTATATCACCAAGCACTTTAGATTACATTAGGGTGCAAGGCAAGCTTTTCTGTCCATGGTATATGATATCATTTGAACCCCCTGAAAGGATAAATGGTATAATTTGCTAGGTGACTCATACAGGAAAGCAGATAATCAGTGGTGTGCCATAATACAAGTGAGAAAAAGACAAAATAACAGTCAAGGAGTGGTTACGGAAGACATTGTGTTCCTTTTATCTCCTGATATTGTTTATCATATTAGTATTATCATTATTATTTGCTAACATTATGGTATCACCTAGTGACAAAAATTCAAGACTTGGAGCCAGGATCCTAGACAAAACAGCCTAATGCTTATGGCAGTTTCTTCCTTTGTTGGTTATTAAACTGTTTCTGTGAATGAAAATAATAATAACAAGGAGAAATGCACACCATGCTGTGACCAATTTCCTGCCACACCATGAATGATGCACATAACTGCTTTGTGCAGCTGTAATGATGCTCTTGCATGGAGGGAGCCTGAATGTGGACCTTAAGAGTGTGGCTGGAGTGACCTCCTGAACTGCGCTGTTAAAACTGAGAAGAAAGATGCCTAATTTAGTTCTTCAGACTACAGAGCTGCCAGCATACTGAAAAACTGAAAATACAAGACCATAGGTCTGACAGAGCTGAGTGGCATTCAGACTGAGGTTTCAGTGTTGATTTACTGTGGGGATATCAGCTTTACGGTGAAGTTAAAAACTTCCTAGCTTACCAGCTGTATTTACATTTTCCTACCTTTTCTCTTCCTGTGTTTTTATTTATTAAATTACACAAAAGGGCACCAGAGCAAACCCCTGATTAAAATGAAATGCCCTGTTTTTTCCAATAAATGAATAATAATTTTTTAAAAGGCTATCATCTGCAATTTTATGCAGAGCCTCAAGCTATGCTACGTGTCATGCTATGTGTCATGTTTTTCTAAAACCCTTTTGTTAATACTTTTTTGTAGGCAGACTTGAGAACTCCAAGAATTAGCTAATGTTACAGCAGTAAAAATGTTTCTTGAAAAGGACAGATATAAGGAACATTTCTACTGGGGATTACGTTTGGTCATATTTTTTCCATTAGATCATCCTGTGGAGTTCCTAGACTCTTACTGGAAGATCCTGCTGGCTCTTGGACTGTGATGCAGAATGTCCCTTACATTCATTAGTAGCTTATATTGGAAGAACAGGGCTTCTGAGCTTTTCAGCCGTAGTTCAGCAACATTAGTCTTAGGCAGAAAAGTGAAAATTTATTTACTGAAAGTAAAATATTTGTTTTGGCTAGAATGCAATTTTTGGCACTAGTACTGATGCATTTTAGGCCAAATTTTGGTAGTAGGCTAGTAAGCCTGTGATTACAAACACAGGCAAATTTAATAAAAGTTCAGTCCAATCTCATCCCTCGTGGTGTAAATCCAAAGTATTGTGTTGAAATCTCTTGCCATCTGACTAACCTTTCAGTTTCTAGGGTCTGCCTTTCAGTTTCTAGGGTCTGCCAGTGTACACAGCACACTGTATTTGGTGCTACCAGCCCAGAATAGGTGTAGATTTAGATTTTCTCATTGTCATAGAAAGTAAGAAAAAATAGCCAACCTACTTTGTAATTAACTACGAGTGTAATGACAACCCAGCAATCCTAAGCAGGTGACATAAACTTGTGTTACTGATGTGACAATTATCTGGTTTAGTAATAACGATTAACTGTAACAGCAAACAGCAACAAAAATAATGCAAAAGTAACTTCCTGAGGAAAGTGAGTATTACTGTCCCTTTTATGCAGGCAAACTGAACCCAAGAGGTTAAACAGTTTGTCTAGCACTTCCACATAAGATGGAAATGAAACGCGTGTAGACAAACAATGAATTATACATAGTGTTACTTGTGACTTTTAGATCAAACTTTGCTGTACTTTTACTTCAAAGCTTGTGGAGGTTATCAAACCAAGATGGAGTCCTTCCCTTCCCTACAAAATCAAAGTCCTTTATGTGCTACACAGAAGATTAGTTTAGTGAAGAACCTTCGGTTCATTGCACTCAAAAAATTTTTTTTCTGCTTGTATGTAATGGGATGTCTTTTCCCTTTGTTTTCTACTTGCTCACCATCTTCATGCTTCCTTTTCCAAGAGGACAGCTGTTAGCATTAGACAGTAAGGAACTGTTACAGTTCCTGTAACTGTTGTCCTTACATCTGGTCTTCACCAGCTTAGAGAAGACAGTGATCCTAAGTTTGGACCCCCTAACAGTTAGTCTTCATGTTTTCCAGGAGACTGTGTAGGCAGTAAATGCTGTTATTTCACACAGTGGTCACCTGCTAGAGCGGTGTGACTACCCGGGGATGCTGGGCCGTGCAGAGCTCTTGTCACTGCAGAACTGGCACTCTCATCCAGAGAATTAACACAAATTTTACTCGCTCCAGAGTGTCACCTCTCTCTTGAGTGTCCCAACTCTTGGACCAGAATTTCCAACTTAGATTCCCTAAATTGAGACATTGGGAACAGGAGCTAGATAATTAAGCTTAATAGAATAAACTTGCTGTGGAGGCTCTGAGCGTGCTGCACTAATGCCAAGCGCCCTAATACAGATACCTCCAGCTCAGTGGTAGGTATCTGGATTTAGCAGCTAAGCTGAAGAGTTTTGGTTTACACTTTTAGACCTGGCCTGTGCTTTTAGATGTCAGAAATTATTTAAGCAGCTATTAGGTCTGCAACAAATTGCAGTGGAAAGATCAACAGAGCATGGAGAAGCTCTGTTTACAAGGTACCAGGGACCACTTGCATAACAAACCTGTCAATGATTTATAAAGTGTACAGACACAGTACCACCGAAAGTCTCACTCAGAACATTTGGTTACTCATTACCACATTGTTTCAGTGATCTTCCCATCTTACTGGATGTGCTGGACATCGGGAAGGCCTGCCCATCTCCTTAGCAGCTGATGATCCTTGGACAACTTCGTTGCCCTCTCTGTAAATTAATGTCAGCTTTCCTACAGAAGTGTAGGACTTCCTACTGAAGTACAATGCCTGTTTTATTTGAATGTTCTCTGGGAAATGGTTTAGGGAGCATCCATATCAAACAATTTCTGCACTGCAGTATTTGTACCTCGAAGAGTTAGGTCAAGGGGTTTGGATCAAAGCCTAGCTGAGGCTGCATACATCATGGGGCCCAGGGAGAGAAGCATTAAATTTCTTGCTTAAAATTGGCTGTTAAATGCAAATGCATCATCCTTTGTGTTATATAAAATCCAAGCTGAGTGTTCTGTATTTTCTTGAGGCAGCAAACTGTTGAACAGACTCCCCTTCATTTCAAGGTCTTTCGATCAGGCTCTTGATGAATTCATTAAACTATATATTCATTATAGGTGATGAAAAGTATATAACCGTTCCGGGAGGGAAGTCGTCTGCTCCATAAATAAATCTAGCCCTGTAAATTAAAGATGTGCTAGAATAAAATACCTGGATCCAACAGTGCTGTAACTTGAGCAAGGCAAGTGTTTGTAATGGTAGCTTTGGGAAGGAGGCCACTCGCAGCAGAATGGATGAACCTTATGAAGTGCCCTGATGGTCTAAAAATCCAGGCTGTGCTGCATCAGGGGAAGAAGTAAATTCCAGAGTCAAGGTCCCTTAGGGAGGAAGCCCTGCCACAGTTTCTCTTTTGCTATATATTGAGCTTCTGTCTGAGCATGACCTGAGATCAAAAACACTGCAGTACTACACTAACAAAGAGGCCTAACAAGTAGGAAAGTTTGGGATTACATTCTGAGAGGTCATCTCTTATGATCTGTGTCCTTTAGGAGACCAGAGGACAAGTACTCACGGAACACTCTCCCTAGTTACTTGCTGTATTTAATACTAAGTCCATTGCTTTTTGTGTTGTTTGGAGTTCCTCATGACTATGAAAACTGATTCCAGCATTGAAAAGACTGTAGTAGTTGAAGGAAGGATTAATGAGTCAATGAGTTCCACGTAGCTGTGTTGGTCAGAAACGTAGAAAAGTGCATGGTCTTTCTGACTTTTTTACAGGCCAGCTACTATCAGGTGGCAACTAAGTACTTAACCAGATCCATATCCACTGATGTCAGGTGAGAAATAGCAGGCGTGCTCCTGTGCAAGAAGGTCAGATATAGCCTTTGCCATATCTTGCTAGTGATTTTCTCTGACATGCCAGTACAACTTTGGCTTTCTGTGGGTTGTACTTCATGTGTATCCTAAAAGCAAAACATCAGTCAACCCCTGACTTAACCAGAGGCTTCAAAAAAGCCCCAGTCCTCTACTTGTATTATCAAGATTTCAACACTTCAATGTGGAGGTTCTTTTTGTTTTGATTCCCCCTCTGCCTGCCCCTTCAAATGAACTGTGAAGCTTTGCATGCTTTGGACCTAAATATAAGTGCACTGCAGACATCGGTCCAAGGCACCATTTTCTGACCTTTTCTCAGTTGCAGCTTGTTCGTGGTATCATTGTCAAGTCTGCTGGCACAGGGAGTTGGCCACAATTGGTATTCTCCACAGCACTTGCTGTAGCAGTTGGATGCCAGCGAGGAACGTTTTATAGCAATGGCAATATTACAGCATCACAGTGGTTTTTCTTAATGATTGGACACAGTCCATTCACAAACATGTTAGGATACAAATATAATCTGTATTCATGGAAACATAAACATCCAGCTAAGACCTAAGTAAATCCTTCTCAGTACTGAATGTGACCAAGGTATGAACCAGATCAAGTATGGAGAAACAAATATTGTCCTCATATAATGGTTCATATGAAATCTGTACTGTGTTAAATCTGTGGTTGTTTTATATTTGAGTACCAATTCATGATACAACCAACTTAAATCTATTAATTGCTACCTTAATTTTTTTAAGTTGGGACTCTCCCTCCCCACTCTCTCCCAGTAATTGAATTTTGATCCCGTGGAACCAATTCTGCTCTCAATGAAGCTCTCAGGAGCCCAGCAAAGCTACTGCAGACAAAGAGGCTACAGTCGGTCACTTACCAGACACAATGCACGTTTTTTACAGTTTAATGCAGACTCAGAATAAAAGCCACATTTTTTAATTTTAGCATGACAAGTCATGTGCACCCACAAATCATGCTCTTGTCATCAGGGTCTTAAAAAAACATACTTCTTGGAAAAAAAGTAGACTAATGCAGTTAAACAAAGTACATTACAGGAGAAGGAGAGGAAAATCCACAGAGGCAGAAAGGGAAATTAGCGTACTACTTATTAGTACCTTTAAAAATCTCTCTGCTGTGCCTGAAATATTAAACAGTGGCCTGGAAAAATGTAGTCTTCCTGCAAGAATGTATTGCTTCCTTCAGCTTAAATATCAGTGTTTTCAAATGAAAGTTTGTTAGAGTGTGAACGGCATTCTTATTGTGGTGCAAGCAAATTCTTCATGCCATTGAAAGAGTTTTCCTTAATAAAATGCAGAGGCTAGAATGGTAAATCTTTTGAAGTTGCTCCTAAACATGTAATATTTAGCTTGAGAAGCAATAGTGAGGAAACGAACATGATAAGAGCTCATTCAGTAACAGCCCTAAATTGATTATTTCCTTCCTTATGTAAACTTATCAGGCAGCCCTTTGGGCTCACTTCCGAATGCCAGCCTAGCACGAGAGTCTTATCACAAGGAAATGGAATGTAAAAGCCCTAACAATTTTGATAAGGCACGTACTTTGGTTATGATCCTATCTCTCCCCTCCTCCCTTTTAAATAATTCATCTGCACTAAAAGCAGAGATGCCCTCCCTGTAACTTTTGTATAAATACACGTTGATGTTATATCCAGAATAAACCCTGGTTATTTATTCTGCTGGTTTCTCAGAATATTCTTAGACAAAGAGACTAGAAGATACATTGACAATTATAAGTGTGAATGAAGTGGCAGAGTGCTCTGAACAGATTATTTCTGATTTTTTTGAGACACTGCTATGTGTTTTAGACACAATTTAAAGATTCTTGGTAGAGCGGATACTGTAGGAAATTTTTTGTTTGTTTGTTTGCCAGCTATACCCCTTTACCCCATCCATGATGCCCTGGGGCTCGCATCTCTATGTGATGGCAGAACCCAGACCGAATAAGGATCCAGCAGCTCACAGTACAAAAGCTAAACAAGCAAATTAAAAAAATCTACCATGCAAACACCAAACCACATACACAAATGTACATATAGCAAAGGAAAACTGACAGGCAAGCTCTACTGGCCAGCCACCACAATCTAACACTTCACACTTATAGCAGCCAGAAAAACAGCAAAGCAGCCCAAAATACAAATTCAACTTCATTCACTTGTCCCAGTAAAGTAATAATTTAAAAGTGTACGTAACATGTTTTGTGGTTCATTGCATACCGGGACAGCAAAGCCTGATAAAAGTGCTCAAATGACAGTACTGTTTTTGTTTGAGATGTGATGACATGCTCCTTAAGCAAATGTTATAGGCAGCAAATCCATGACCCAGTAAAATACACTCCAGACCATCAAAGTAGTTCTACAGCTTGATGAAATCCACTCGTCTCTATCAAGAATGACCTAAAACTCTTTAGAGGAAAAAAAAGTGTGGTGGAATTCACAAAGAATGTTTTTTAAGCAAACAGTGACATACCAAAGTTGAGTGTAACTTTTCCAGTGAAACCTAAAACTAAGCCAAACTTACCTATTTATTTTTGTCACAGAAACTCAAATCTTGAGTTGTTTTATGCAAATTAGGGAGAAGTCGTGACTGAAGCTGGGCTGACATATGATTTTGATTGGCTCTTAGCAAAATCTCCTCTCAGGGATTCTCAACATCAAAACAACATCATAAATCAAGAGGGGGGCTTAATCCTGACAGTGTTGAAGTTTATGGGAAAGATACCATTGATTTTAATAGGGTTAGGACTTCTCCAAAATTTTCATGTTGCGTGAGGAAGGCCTTAGACTTCCCCACAAGACATCCTAAATACTTACTGCTGAAGAAAAAGTCTGCTGCAATGGCAAGTATATTTGGTGAAGCAGTGGGATTGTGACAGAAAGAAGACTAGAAAAAGGTCATGGAGTGAATCTAGAATGTACTTATGTGCACATGAGCACCCAGAGGAAAGGAAGGCTTTCTGATGGAAGGCTAGGGGTCAGAGTGGATGAATCTATGCTTCCTTTGCTCTGTCTTCGTGCTCAGTATGAACTTTCATAACTCTGTGCTTTCTATGCCATACTGATGCCAGCACACCTGTAACAAACTGTATGTACCAGTAAGAAAATTTTGTTCATGTTTTGGAAAACAAAACCAGAATCAAAAGGTATAAGGAAAAACTATAAATCTACAAAGTGAATGCTAAGTAGCAAAATAAAAGAGGGTGTAACTGCATTGCCTGTCATTTATTTGTTGGGCCTACAGCAGCAAAGTCCTCAGGGAAAGGAATTACAGTAGGAGATATTATCTTATTTTAGTGCTGTATTTCCTATCTTAAATTAATAGTGCGTAGGATTTTCATTATAATTGATATAATTATTCATGAGTCTGTTTTGTAACACGAGTAAGTAAAGACCACTTTGCTGCTCCATGAAGCCTGGCTTGTTTTATGGAGTTAAGGGCCTTTAAGATATCAGCAAGGCGGGCAAATACTATTGCTGAAATTTTCAACCCAGCAACCAAACTGATGTTCAAAGTAGAGAGCAGATGGAAGGGCTGGGACTTTGCACCCATTTCTGTAAATGGTGATGTTTGTGTTTAACTGCATAAGGGAAAAAGCTTAGTGACTTCAGATACTCTACAGCAGCTGGCTGTAGCATGCATGGGTTTTGCTTTGTGACACAGAGCTCAGACACTGGAGGAGAGCAGAGCAAATAATCAGATGGTCTGTAACACAGCACTGTTCATAATAGGCTTTATTGGTAGTGACAAAAATGATGGTGGCACTATACTAAACAGTCATTGATTGTTCGAAGGTAGAGAACAGGGTAAATTTAGGGAGAGCTTTCAGAGACAGTTCCCAGCAAAGCTCAGTTGTCCATCCATGACATGCGCGTCTGAGCCTCTTTGGGTTGGATTCTGCCACCTTTACTGAATGTAGTACTATACTGTGAGAAAAGGCACATTGGAAAATTTGTGTGGTCTGCTTAAAGGCAGCAGAATTGGGTATTTATTTAGGCCAAATAGACTCAAGTACTTGGAGACCTGGGGAGTTTATCTAATGCACTGGCTAAGTGAGTATGGTATGAAGAAGCTACATACTGAACAGCTGTGGAGAGGCACAGATGGAATAACTGCATGCTCTCTGAGTAGGTCTCTGCCAGCATTTCATGGTGATCTGGAGACAATTGTGCAGCCAGACACTTTCTAATAAAAAGATCTGCAGAGTCCCAATGAAAAAAACTCCCCACAACTCTCCCCAAAACTTATGAAAACAGACCAAACCAGAAGAGAAAAAGATTTTCATATCTTGTGCTTATTAATCAGGAGGTTTTGGAAACAAGTGAAGATCACCTACTATCCAGGCCAGCCTTCAGCCTTCTGTACTGCTTTGAAAGAATCTGAGCTGAATTCAGGGCTTGGGCATTTTAAATGATAAACCAGTGCATTTTATTCCCTTGAAAACTGCAGGAACTGTTTTAAGGAGTTCAACTTGTCTGTTTGGGTTAAGTAGAAGGGCATAAAGTCAGGCTGGTTTATTACCTAACAATAAATATGTTTCCTTCTTTGCTGAACACATACATGTGAGGAAACAATACAGAATGCACACACAAGGGTTCCGCCAGGTAACTATACGTTTATAGCCAAAAGTAATTGCAAGATAATTTTCTTGTACCTGAATCGAGCTTTTGAAAGAATATTTCCATGACTTCTCTTTGTCTGTTTTACAAGCTACGCTTTTTCCAGCAATTAAATATAATTCCCGCTAATAGATGATCCATTTTCTGCAGTGTTGCCAGTCCTGAATAGTTGCTGTAAAAGATACAAGTCTTGGATCAATGTATGTGTATTGTATACTGTAACTCTAGTGCTAGCTTTTATTAGATGTGTAAAGCTGCATACCTCGTCACTTGCATTTCCAACAAGCAAATAAGAGGTCAGGTGAGCAATATATGTTCACTTTGCGGGCTATTACAAGATTCAAGGGAGTGGTGTAACTCAGGAGCCTCTCTACCAGCTGGTGTGATAAGCCATGAAGCGACATATATACGTAGCGCTCTGTGCCAGGCTCAGCACTGAGGAACAGTGCAAAGGTTGTGTAATGCGGGGGCAGCATGTAGTTGCTCCAGTGAGAAAGTTCCCAGGGAAGGGTTGTGGCCTATCTTACCTGCACGCTTCACATGGCAACATCAAGCTGTGCAGGCAAGTTATTATCACCTCCTGGAACCATCTTCTCAGTGTTGCTTAGCGCCCTGTGACTGGAAGGGTTATTGTCACATCAGTTGCAGGTTGTCCTTTGTATGAGAGCCCTTCTGCTTGCTTGAGAGCCAGCTGTTTGCAGTCAGCCTAGGGGCGTTTAGCTCACATTTTTGTTTCCGTGGACACGTCATAAAGGAGAGACAAATGAGATCCCAATCACCGCCAATGTAAGTGGTAAAAATAGCCTGGTACAAACCAGATTCTTGTCCATCTCAGACGGCATCACTTGATAAGCCAAAAATACAATCTACAGTGGCTTCACAACCAAGCTGGAGATGGGCATTAAATTCACCTCTGGCTTAATATGTTTGTTCAGTGTGGGTTTTTTCACAACCCCATGAGTGGCATAACAAAGAACATTGCATACCAGTCTGGGAAGTTGCTGTATTTTAAATGTATGTCAAATTCTCCACTCTATAGAAGCTGTACCATGGAGCAGGCACCTTTTCTCTTTTGGAGAGTTAATTTTGTAAATTAGCATTACAACAAAGCCTGAAGAAGCTACTTCCCCTTCCATTTCCTCTTCTTTTGTGGTAGATCAGTTATCCACAGGACATTCCTAGTTCCTGGAACCAACTCTTGTTTTGCAAAACCTTATTCCACCCCTGCTGTCTAGTAGAGACCTGTTCTGAGCTGTGTTCCACTGGCTGGGAAAAAGCACAGGCAACAGAAATGCTTTTCTTACAGAACAGTCTTTTCAAGTGTTGTATCTGGTCCCCTCGCTAAAGAGGAAAGATTTTGTTGACAACAAGTAGACCTGTATGCATTTCCCTTGGGGAATTCTCCTTTACTTCAAGGAGAGGAAATGGATGATACATCAAAATAGGCAAAGAAATTTCTTGGACATCTTCCATCACGATCTGTGACACTTCAGTGCTAGTCATTTGTGTTACCGTGGGGATACATTGCTAAAGTAGCAGGCATTGTTCTACTTTAAATGGTTCCAAAATCTTGAGTCAATTCTATGAAGTATATTTCTCATAATTACAACTAGTATTAGAGTTTTCATTCCTTCAGGTACTGGATACCCTGCTAGTGATGGAAATTACACCTTTCCTTTCATAACCAATAACAGTAATAACTATAATCTACACTCTGTACATTTCTTTTGTGTGGCATCATTGACTCTTAGGACTTGCATATTCTGAGGTGACTTTGTCCTGATGCAAATGCATGGATATTCCCACAGTCTGCATTGCCTTGTGTAAGTTTCAAGAGAAAAATATATGCTAACATGGAAGACAAGGGATATTAGAAATGCTTATTATAAAGTTGGAAGCAAGTCTCACCAAACCTCAGATACATCTCTTTTGATGTAATGGAAACAGAAAAAGTTTCAAAGGAACTGGCTGTACATGAGATGTGATTCAGGCTCGTAGAGAAATTTGTTTAGTATAAAATCTTTTGCAGAAGACGTGTTTTCATTGAAGCAGTGACATGAACAAGACTAAAATAGAAATAATAATTATTTTTAAAAAGTGGCCATAACCTCTGTGTCTCATCCTTATGCAGCTGTCCTGGTGCCATATAGTTTCTGCATCATGTCTGTTCTACAGAAATTGAAGATGCTTTTTAATTGTCTGAGGGCCTGTTGAGAAATTGGTTTGTTAGGGTTACTGCAAATAAAAGATCTCAGTAGTCAGTTGTTTCTTTGTCTAAAAGAGGTCATTAAATTTGATGATAGAAGCTGTCAATGTATAAAAATATACAACTGAATGGAAGGTGAGAACAAATGCTGACAAGTGTAGTATACAGCCAGTGCTCTTGACAAGACACAGGATTGAATTGAGCAAATGGCTCATAAAGCTCATTTAGCAGGAGGACAGTAAAAGCCTTCCTTTAAGGTGATTTAGCTTTTTAGTAAGCATTTGTATGGAGACAGGGGTGTACCCTGGTAGATGGGGGTGCTTGCTTTTACTAGGCACTGCAGACGGCACTGCAATATAACTTTAGTTTATTATGGCACTAAAACTATTAAACTGTTACAGTCTTTTTTTCACTTGAAGTGAGGCTTGTCTCTAACCAAAAGGGGATAGCCATTCTTTTCCTATGCTGGCTATTGTTTTTGATGGAGAGTCATCTCTATGTCTTTTTTGAAAGCATGAGTTCACTTTGTGCTAAATGGCTGCAAGGGAAAATTATACAGAGTTTATTATAGAGGTTGATCAGTAACACATAACTACAGTAGTTCCACTTAAAAAAAAATATGTTAAAACAGTTACTGCATTCTCTGTCTTACTGATTAGCATCATCCAGATGATAAAGATTAGTGATGGACAGCCACAGGGCTGTCCAGCTTCCTGGGGGACAGGAGCAACGCTGTGGTGGGTGTAGAGAGAGCCCAGGTTAGGAGGCCTCCCATGAAGATGGGCATCTGGCTGATGCCCCAGGCAGGAGGGAGCTATGGTGGCTGCTTCAGGACATGCCTCCAGGAGTCAATTCCCTCTGTGGATAGATGTGAGTGTTGGGTGTGTGGAATCCCAGGATCCCCTGCAGTCAAGTCCCCAATAAGGCAACTGATTATACTGGACTGAGGTGGGGGGCTTTCTCAGCAAAAGGCCACCAGACTGCTCCTCAGAGGCAGCAGGCCCCTGTCTGATGTCCTGGTCTGCTTGTGTCCACCGCTGGTGTGTCACCACTGCTTGTGGTGGAAGATTGCACCTGCCAGCTGTGCCCCTACCCATCCAGTCCCCCACAAGGTGTGTGGCTCCTGTAAGGTGCCTGGCAGGCCCGCTGTCCTGGGTTCACACAGTTCCAATTTGTATGCTTATTTTGGGGAGAGGCATAGAAACTCTCGTTCTGACTTGAAAAAGTGTTTTCCAGAGTCACTCTGAGGTCACAGAGTCCTCTGAGTCACTGAGGTCACTTAGACATAAGTGTCTTCAAGAATCCTTTGAAAATTACTGCCAGTGTTTTCTCTGACCAGGTCATTATCTGCTTACTGAAAAAGGATGTTTTGTAATACATGTTTTCTGTCAAAATGAATGAAGTAAAGGTCTTGAAACATGAAAGTCCTCATTTGGACTGAAAGCTCATCTCTAAATTTATGAATTGGATTAGAAAAACATCTAAGAATTCTCAACAACAGATTTATGATAGTGTTTGAATCTCATGTAAGCTTTAGATCAATTCTTTATTGGTTTTGTTCAACTGTTTCTTCAGATACAGTATTTAGATGAGATAAGGTTTGTCTTTGCATAACGATCCCTGTGTTGATTAAGAAGAGAAGTGCACTTTATTATTAGCAACCTCTGTTACAGAAGCTTTCGCGTATCTACATTGTCAAAAAAAAAAAAAAAAAGAAAGGATAAAGAAAAAATACAGGCTGCCATCACAGGCAATCATCAGTCCTAGAGGTCAGGTATGGTGGATCTGGTTCAGCATGACAGAAAACCCAGTGCTGTGCAGAGCCTAATCCAAAGCAGGACCCCGTCAGTGCTGCTAGCCCAAGAGATGGTGCTGACCAGTGCTATAAACTAGCTGGCATTGTAAACCGTGCCTGTGAGCCTCTCCTCAGCAGAGTAGCCACCTCATTCCCAAGAAAGTCTCAGCTGTAAGCTGAACATTTTAGTTTAGTTTGGGAACACGAAAAACTTGCAAACTAGAACACACATCTGTCTCATGTGGACACCAACAGTGAGCTTTAAGCTGTCTTAGAGACTTTGTCTGGATCTGTTTTTTCACCTTTTGTTCTATGACTAATTGCAGTATACTCATATCAGTGGATTGTTCTTATTATCCAAAAATCCCAGGAAATTGAATATGTTTTCCACTATATCTACATCACTCCAACACAAAAAAAAAAAAAAAAAAAAAAAAAAAATTATAAAAAGTCTCGTGTATCCCATGTCAGCTAGGTCAGAAACCACTGTTTATGTCACGCCTGTCATTAGGTTGACCAGTCTACCCTGGCATACATGACTTTAAACCCATGTGTAACCTTAATTCCAGCATGATGGTTCTGTTCGGATCAGACCTTTACAATTTCAAGCCCCTGTGGTCCTTCTGAAGACACTTACTAACCCAGGATTTTGAGTAATTTAATATATTTGTAGTTGTATAACTGAGCATTATACAAAATGCTTAAAGTTTTATTAAACCACTGGCTGTATTTAATAGTTAACAAAGCTAAACAACAAAATAAGAGCAGCAAACCAGCAGGTATGTTAGGGAAACATGGCAGGCTTGCACACAATGTAAGTTCTGCTTCTTAAGTGGATGAGACAGACAATTATTCACTATATTTTGAGAGCACCTGGCTCTAAGTCTATTGGCCATCAGGACAACTTAAGTGGAAGTGGTGTTTATCACAGTGCCACGTTAAGTGGATCTGAGTGCAACAGAAATAAACAAAACAGCCTCTGGAAAAGTTTCAGGACTTTCAAACTGGTGAGTGCTCTGATGTTGCAGACATCTCAGGTCATTTATTAGGAGCCAAACAGTCAGCACAAATGACAATATGCACTTTTATATTTGTTGCTTTCTTTCTTTTATGTTTGTTTGTTTCCTTGTAAAGAAGGTGAATTTCATACAGCTGTATTAGTGTGCTACCTCCCCTCTCAGTTAAAAACAACCTCTGGCCTGCCCATCTGACGGATCTTACACCTTCTTTCAATTACACTCCTTTGCTCTCCTTCTCATAAGGAAACCTCTCTGCTGCTCTACTTTTTCTTATCTGACATGAACAAGACAATTCTGGTTCCCTGTAAGCACGGTAAAACATCTAAATTTTTCCTAACCATTGTGATATGTATTACCTGCTTTTCAGAAGTGGTATTTTGATAGATGGTCTAAAAAGGACAGATTGCATACTACAAATTCCAGGATGTAATCATCTTGCAATCTTGCATCTTGCTTGCAAAGGTTACAGGATTTGCATACTGGCTGTTTTCTGCAACTAGAAGTCACCTTTCTAGCCATAGAATGGGCCTCCCATTGCTTCTGACCAAATATCACTTCTTCATTTCGAATGAAGAATGTCAAATTAACTTCTGAGTTCAGCATGTTATCCAGTTTATCAGACCTAGCAATTTCAAGAAGTCTAAGATGGAAATCCAGGACTTTATTTTCAGGTCAATGATAGTGGTGGAGGGTTTGTAAGATGCCCCCTTAGCCTCTCCTTTGATCTGCCAAAATTTCTAGATGTGGAATGTGTCTCTACATTGCCATAAAGTTCTCTGCTGCAGAAGTAAGCACTCTGATGGCAGAAAGCTCATGCAAGCATTTTCTTGTCAGTGGTGTTTTGTGGCAGTTGCAGTTGTTGTCTCCGAATTTGACATGGGAAGATTAGTGTGGACAACTAGGAGAAGGTAATGGTAAAAACCCAGTTCTGCCGCACTTGTTTCAGCCCTACATTCCACCCCTGCCCTGAGATCTCTGATACACCTTGTTCAAGTGGTATAAATTACTGCTGGTCCTGGAAAGACTATATTCAGGCAAAAAATGTTAGAAACAAGTCAAAACCACTAGATATAAACAATTTCAGAATGTGTTAAAAACCAGTGAAATTCTACTATCCTGCCCTCTGTCATTGGAATGTGAACATTATTGTAGTTTTCTTTCTGAATAGTTAAGGACTTTTACACTGAAGTCTAAGAACATTTTCAGAAGGTTGGTATTAAATACTTTTCTCAAAAATTTGCCTTCTATGAATATCATTACTATAAAAAAGAAAAAAGTGAACATTTTCACATTTTAATGGCATAGTATGAGGCAAGAAGTATTTTTGATTCTTAGCAATTTCTATTTTTAATGGAAAAATTATTTGCATCTTCAGTTTTACATTTTGGGATAAAACTTTTGCTTCTATCTGCTTTCAAGGTCCAAGCAAATATTTAATTCCTTTAATTATAGGATAAGAATCTTATTGTCTAAAATACTTTTTTTTTTGTTAACTAGCTGTTTCAGTGCATTTATGCTAGATAGACCATCATTTTGATCAATTATGTATTCAGACTATCAATTAAAGAATCCTCTAGAGTTTACAAATAGGAAATCTGATGGATTCAGTGCCTCATATGCAGCTAATTGGTAATGTGCTGTAACTTATCAGGTAACAATTATCCCCAGTAGTTTTACACAGTATTTCTGGGAGTCATCCTTTGACACTTTATTTAGAGCATCTGTCAGCATATATGTTATTAATCTCATGGGACTTCACTCAGCAGCCACCATTCTGCTGTCTGCAGAAGACGGTAAAGAAACCTGCTAGATTATCTGTAGCACACCTTCTTGACAGATACCTGCTTTCTCTTGTCTGATTTTTTTTTTTTTAAATTTTGTTGTCTTTGATGAAGGTGAAAACACATATAACCTTGCTGGCTGCTTACCTTTGGTATTATTCTTGAAATATTTGGTGGTTGTGATGAAATTGTTTCAGAGATTAAAGTAGTAAAAGAATTCACTAGACCGGGAATGTATGCAAAGAATACTTCAGGATGGAAAGGATCTCCAGAGCATGAGCACAATCTCCCTGCTCAAACCAGGTCCAGCTAGACTAGATTGCTCAGGGCTGGTTCAGTCAAGTTTTGAGCATCTTCAAGGATGAAGATTCCTCAGCCTCTCTGGGCAATCTGTTCCAGTGTTTCATCACCCTTGTGACTAAAAATGTTTTCCTTATATCTCTTTTGAACTTCTGGTGTTCCAACTTGTGTTTATCATTTTTCAGTCTATCGTTGCACTAACCTCTGAGAAGAGTTTAGCTTGGTCTTCTCTGTAGTCCCTGATCAGGGAGCTGCAGATGGCAATGAGATCTTCCCTTAGTCTTCTTTTCATGAGGCTGAACAAAGCCATCTCTTTCAGCCTAGCAAATGCTCTGGCTCTCTGAGCCTCTGGGTGGCCTCTGCTGGACTCACTTCAGTATGTCAGTATCTTCCTTGTACTGAGGGGGCCCAAAGCTGGATACAGCAGTCCAGGTAAGACCTCACAAGGACCCAACAGATGGGAGCAGTCACTTGCCTTGATCTGCTGGCTGCACTTCAATAGAGCCCAGGGTGCTGTTGGCTTTCCTTGCCACGAGGGCACACTGCTGGCTTATGTTGCTGTTGTCAGGACCTCCAAATCCTTTTCTGTGAAGCTACTTTCTGTTGGGCAACAAACCACCCGAGAAGTAAGACAGGTTGTCAGATTGGACAATCCTTCACAAGAGATTTTCTCCAATGGCTATCATCTGCCTCCTCTTCTTGATACAGATCTAGGCTCAGACAGCTCTGATGCATCCCTTGATGGGTCTCATTCCTCCTCAGTTGTTCCTGGAGCACCATATGTATTTTGCAATTGCAGATCTACAGAGACACAAAGAACTTTTTTTCTGTTGCCACGAGTCAGAAGTTTGAGGCATGATTTGTTTCAACAGCTGAGTTAATAACTAAGCTTTAAGCAGTTTTGATAGCAGAGAAAAGCTGGCATGGGAGAGGTGAAAGAGGAGGATCTTGTTTGGGGCATCAGACCTTGCAAGACCTCTGACGTGTGTCATTGGGCCAAGGAGACAGAGCGTGAAGGGCATAAGGATGAAGAAACTTTGCAAATCTGGGGAACGATCAGGTGCACTCATTGAATCCAGTGTTGCGGGATCCAATCCCAGGGAAGGGATGAATAAATGAATTTGCTTTCAAGTGCTGAGGAAGATCAGAATTAGGATGGGTGTCATAGAATAAAATAATCTCCAAGCAATCATTTAAAGCTTTCCTTGCTTATTTCCACACCAGAGAGAGGCAAAATCTCCAAATTTCCCAAGTGACCAGAAATCCCACCAAAATAAAGTCTTACTGAAGAGTCTGAGAAAATATCATGAATGATGTTTCATTCTGATTTTGTTTACTTTTGTATTTCCCACTGTATGATAATTCAAATGAAAATAATTTTGAACAGGAAAAATGAGGAGGAAACCCTTCTTCCTTTCCCTGCATTTGCAGGTAAATACTAACTTAATTTCAAACTGAAATATAGCACAAAAAGGTTTATTTCTGTAAAATGTGTTTCTATTAATGGTCCATATTATCTATTGAAGAATATCTGAGCAATTGTACTTCAGACTCTCCTCTTGAAGGAAAATGGGATACATTTACTAGAGTGATGTATATTAAATACCCGGTCTTCAAAGGGGTGTTCTCTGTTATGCCTAAAGTCTACACAGGCCACAAAAACCATTTACCCCTTTCTATTTCTTTATTCAAATCCTCTGATGACCAGGCTGTGTTCTCATAAATCTATCTGTAATGTTAGTGGCCTAAACCTGCTTTTTCTTTTTTTCTTAACAAAGTGTAGTTGATAAGAGGATGAAGAAAAGAGTTATGACTGAAATTGTCTGGTGTACTAAAAAGTGTATCATACATACTTCATGTGCGTATGTTTCATATGTAGTCATCATCACTATGAAATACTAGCGTCTGCTTTTTATGTTGTAAACCGGTTTCTTAATAATGAGTTTGTGAGATTTTGCGTGTTAGAAGCCAATGCTTCCCAGAGTTTTTCTGAATTGTAATTTTTTTGCATTAAATCACTGAAGATTAGAAAAGTGTCTGCCTGAAGTGGGATGCCACTTGGGCATAATGACTTGAATGACATTGAATTGTTGAACTGCAACTAAGACAGCTACTCAGAGTGGTTATCTAAAGTGTTGTGTGCTTATAAATTTAAGCAATATAGCTTTAGAAGATTTTGTCAAGGCTCTGCTTCAGCAAAGTCCTTAGACTTATGATTAACAGTACATAAGGGAGCTCATTGCTCATAATGTATGTACTAATGCAGTTTACTCTTTCCTAGAGAAGTTTAAAAATCAGCCCCTGAGTCACTTTGAAGCCAAGGCAATTCCGAAGCCTAGCAGTTTGTTGCAAACATACCACATTGTTGCAGCAGACTGTCGCAAAAAGTCACAGTTGACCCCCTGGTTCATCTGAACCTCTTTCTAACATTTCTTGTAGACTTTTCCCGGACAATGAGACTATGAAAAATGTATGTTGCATTGAAAAAAAAAAACCAAAAAAAACCCCCAATTTACAAACCATCTAATCACAAGCCAAGTTACAAAACCAAATCCACCTTAAGGGGAAATCAGAAGCCAAACCAAAAATCCAAGCCTGGGTCATAATGTTGCTTTTCTGTATCGCAACTCATTATGAAGGTAGCTTTTACTTAACCTCTTAGTTCTCACATCACTCATGTTAATGACCAAGTTTCTGATACTGGTGACATTTATCAACTGATCATCTGTGACTCCATGAGTCACTGTCTCCAGGCTTGACATAAACCACTCAGACTCTGTACTAGGGTCACCTGGACTTTGTCACTATTTAACAATTGAAAAGGAGCAGTATTTTCTTAAAGCACAGGCCAGACCCTCCAGTGATGTAAACGAGCACAGGAGAAGCAAAGTCAACAGAGCACTGAGATTTCCTAACGCTCCAAGGCAGCTGAGCAAATGGGTGAAGTCTGTTTTCCCTCTGCACTTTCTTTTCCTTGCTCATTTGTTTCTTTGCTCTCTTCAGTTAAATCAAACATACCTAGATACAAGCAGTAGTTGAAAAGCAGCTGTTGGTTTATTGCATCCAAATACTAGGATGCACTGGCTATATAATAAATGAAAAAATTGGGGCTGTTCATCTTGTGCTCTGCCTGTAATGTGAATCTAGAAGTAATGGCAAGATTATTTGCTTTACTGCTTTTAAAGAGGCCTTCTGAATGCAGAGAATGGTTATCTTGGTGCTTTTTTACAGAGTATAGAAAGGTAACATAGGAGTAGCACATAGGAAGGAAGTGTTTTGTCTGCCCTGCTTTTTAATATACTGTTGCATTTTGGTCATGCAAATATCACAACTCTGTGTAGAGGATTTGATTTCTTAAGAGGCAGAACATTCAAATTAGGCCCATGGCTAATTCTTTCCTATGCCCGCATCTGTGAAGAAAACTCTGTGGAAAGAGGGAGAAATAAAAAGGCACTATCTCTTTAAAGACAACTCACATCTCAGTTCTTGTGCAGTTGAAAGTCTGTATCAGACCCGGTACCTGCAAACTGCCATTGCCCTCTTCGCTAGGGCTGCAATCTATTCCACAGCTTGCATGCAGCTAGTAAAGCCACAGGTAGAAGAGGCCCCAGCAGCAACATGGGGCCAAGGTTTATCAGTAAGCCAGAGCCATTGACAAAACTGTGTTGTAATTCAGTCCTGTTCTTGGCAGCTGATTTGAGAACACATACAGACTTCCCAGGTCAGCTGGGGCTCTAAGCCCCAGGGAGTAAAAAATGCGTGCTTAGTGAACCGCTTGAAAATTGCAGTTCTTGTGTATTCCTGACCCGATAAGTAAAAGATATTGATGATGTTCAGAAATTTGTAGTAGAACTTTCATCCAAGTGCCCAACATATATTTCTTTAGTACATGAGGCCTTTAAAACATTGCACTAGGGCGGGAGAATCAGGCCGCTGACTCAATGCAGAGAATTTCTCCTTGTCAAAACACTGTCTGAAAGTTCTACTGGGAATTTTGTACTGCTGCTAGGGTGCAGCTGCTGGTTAGTCAAAAGACATACTTATCCGTGTGTCTCTGCTACTTTACTTCAGTCCTGCCCTGAAAAAATGTGCCACAGCATCTATTTCTGGATCAATGACAGAAGTCACCAAACAATCCTTTCAAATTATTCCGTTGACCAAAGGAAGGCTTAACTCTGCTCTAAAGACAACAAGGCCAATGTAACGCTGAACGCGGTAATTAGCTCCATATGTTTTGAGGCATTAGGGTAGAGTGAAATGACCAGAAGTACACTAATAAATAAAGACCATATCCTGGTATTGATCTGCATGTGGAACTCACCTCTGAAATCAATAAGGAGCACTGAAAAAAATCAATGGCAGGATGTGACCCTTAGATAAGCTAGTTTCAAATCATTCTGTCTCTCTACTACAAGAAGACAGGTTACTTCATGTTATCTAAGCCCTCAAACATCCTAAAGAAGTTTGGGAAATAGGAAAAAGCCACATGGAAGGGAACTGATATAGAAAGATTTACATGACAAAATGCTTGTATTTTGTAGGACCTTGACTAGTCGTTGCTTTTTCATATCAACTTTCTGGATGAAACATTTACAGTTTCTTGTAATTGAGACTGAAAGTCTCTGAGAATACCTTGGGGAAGAATGAGTGATGTAGCGAAAGGAACCGGTGTTTACGTGCATTTCCTGCTAGCATTATCGATAACCTTGCCCTGCATTATAACAGGGGGAAACTACAGAAATTAGGCCTTCAGGCAATTGCTGTGCATGAGAAGTCAGCCATGTGTTGAAGAGAAAATGGAGCTAGGAAGCTCAAGGGACACAGCATACCTTCTTTTCTGAGATATGGTTTTGACAGATGAGCACAGTATAGTGTGGTTATTTTTCCTCTGCTGGATATCAAAGACCTGTTTTTCCAACACATAGGTTATGTTTCTTGGCTGTATTTTCTTGTGTTAGATTAGTGCTGTGTGGGATCTTCTGAAGCACAAGACTGCAGACAGGGGCCTCACTGAAACATGTTAGAGCTCCCTTCAGGCTCACAAACTTCATTTCTTTCCCTTGGAAATCAAAGTGAAGGGAGGGGCATATGGACGTCTGGGTACCCATCTAATATGGCATCAAGATGCAGCTGAAACTTACACGCAGACCTAAGCGTGCCAGCCCTGCCTAACTAACTTTGATGCTCCCATGACCTGAGTCAACAAATAGCTTTAAGATGGATACTCCTCTCACTAATTGTTTTCTAGTGATGTGAGTATTCCACTTTTTTTTTTTTTAATTTATTTGCTGGGAGAGAAATTCTCAAGCAAATTATTCTGGGAGTGAGAAAAATTTTGATACCCTGAAGATTTTATGTGGGCTTACTCTGATGAATGTTGTCAAATTCCAATAATTTAGTATGAGGCATGTTTAATGTCAGCTAAAAACAATTGCTATAGTATGGGGAAAATTATAGATTTGAACCTGAAAGAATGGAACCAAAGACATTTACCCAAAGAGTTTCTATCTTCAGAATAACTCTCTTTACTTGCCCTTGCTTGTCTTCTGTCTTCTTTTTATTATTATTTTAAATTGCATGAGCATTTAATGCACGTGAAATGTTTCACATTGCCAGACATGGTATAAACCTGCACTCAGAGCCTCGTGGACTTCTTGTTCCTAATATTGGAAGATGTAATCTAGCCAAAATCCCCTCTAGATGGCTCCGATGCTATCATTACATTACCAGTCTTTGCTTAGATCCTTGTCTGAATCTTTTCCCTATCTGTAGCTTTGTTCTCATTTAGAGTTGTAAGTTTGAAGGTTTCTATTTCTTTTTATCCATGAAGGAGATCTATCTCAGTAATACAAGCTTTTGCATGCTGCCCCATTAGTGTCTCATCTTAATCCATGCCTTGAGGGTCCAAATCTAGGGAGGATAGAATAATTCAGTCTCCATACAGATCTTGGACTCTTCTCAGACTGTGCCAACAAGTGTGCCAATTAAAATTGTGTTTTCATGACATTGCAAGCCAGCCCATTGCAGAGAATGTGGATAAATAAAATAGATTTATAATTTAGGTTTCAGAAAAAGAATGATTTTCCCTCCAAAGTTATCTTACTTGTATTATTGTTCATGATTTAGTCAGAACCTGGAATGCTATCTTCAGATTGTGGAAGCTGGCAAAATTCATAACCTGGCAAAAGGGGAAATATTCACATAACTCTCGGCAAGAAACCAAATCAAACCGTTCTTTTTAATTGCAGGTGAGTAATAGCACTCATACATTTCATACAAATAACATCAGCACTCTCCTGCTCTGATTGATGGAACATCTTAAGTGGAGCACTTTAATTCAGCACAGCTGGACATCTCTTGTTGGATTCCCCTCCTAGTCTAAGAAATTTTTGGTTTTAGGTATATTGGCAACAACTTACCCTATTAAGGCTGAAAAATGTCCCTCAAGAGAGTAGGTGTTGAACTGTCAACTCTTTGCTTGGTCAATATCTCTGCTAATGAAAACTGGGGATTACTGTTCAGTTGTTTGCTTAGTTTTTTTAACAAATTCACTTGGTCTTCAGGGTCTTGTTTAAACTTTTGGATTGAATTGTAATGGTCTGTCATGAGTGACATGTCTGTAGCCCAGGCGCTTCCTCACAGGACTTTCAAAAGTTTTTCCTTTCCCAGAATCTCTGCCATTTTGTTGCTTCCCGTGGGTAGGACTAAGCAGCTGGCTGCAGACTTAGGAGACCTTAGTAGAATTCCCCACATTCCTTTAACCCATGTGCATGGCAAGTGGCAGAGGAGGGCTTCTGTGGGGGTCATAGGAAAGCGCTGATGGGGAAAACCACACGTTTAGCTTTTATAGATGCTGGAGAACCTAGCTTAAATCCAGTGCAGATTTGAAGAAGGGGCAGCACTAGTGTACAGTGCTCCATACCATGCGCAGGTCATAGTGCTTTGCCAAGCCAACAAAGGGTATCTAGGGAAAGAAAACTGCTGGGTGTTTTGAGAAAGGAGGAAGACTTTAAACCATTCCTATTAAGCTTCCAAAAGGGAAGACTTTAATTGTTCAGCAAGTAGAGCAAAAGGCAGGATTCTTTGAGGATCTTACCGTGCTACCAACTATGCAGTTCATTTAAACTAGGCATATATCCACTTAGTGTATTAAGTTCCCTAACATCAAACTCACATGGATTTATTTATCAACATGAGCTTTCAGAGCCCTAGAGTACATAATAACAGGAAAATTGTGGCTCTAGTTAAACACATCCCCAGGGAAAGCCTGGTAAATGTCCAGAGCAGTGATTAGGAAAGGTTAACTTATGATGTGACAAGGAAAGTAGTACAACTAAGATAACACTAATAAATTAAACTGGTGCCGAAAAATGATACATTATTCTGATGTGTTCTGTTAAAAAAGAAATAACTAAACCAAGCAGTTTTTAGAGGAATATCCTGAATCTATCTGTGACTATGTACAGTTGCTTGCTACTCTAGCATATCAATTTGAATGTCTATGTGTGGAAAATGTATTACAGAAGGAATTATTTAATATATAAGGAATCATCTGGTGTGCTCCATGCAGGACAGGACATAATGCAAACTTCCAATTTGTGCAGCTGTTGTGAGTGAGCATCCGCAATGCTATTTATATTGGAGGAAAATACCAGTAATAGAAAGCATTTACGGAATGACTGAAAACAAATTTTCAAGGGAGAGACAATTTTCTCTTTGCACTAGTTGGTTTTATGCTCCATGCATTTTAATCCTTAGATTATGGAGTGAGTAAATTGAATTGTGGGGACTTTTTACCATAAACAAGCAAAACCCTAAACTTCCAACATTAAAAAAGCCCTCTTTTTCAGGAATTAGCCATTTCATTATTGTTGATTTTCTTATGTTAGAATTTACACTATAATCTTCTTTCCTTCTGCTTTAGTTATATGACTTACTATTGCTGTGTTTCTGGCATATACATATTTTATCCCTTGTTATGTTGCATGCTCTTAGTCTTGCACAGACTTTCAGGTATGCTCCCCCTCTTATACAGTGATCTGAAAGACAGACTTCAGCAGGAGAGTTCATAATGAAAAAATTAAGCAACACTTTAGAATTTAGGATCTAAATAGTTCTGTCTTGCTCAGTAGTTGAATAATTGCTCAATATTCGGAACTTCCTGTTACTCTGATGGACTCAGCATGTCTATTCAGCGCCAGGGACTGTGGTGCACAGATATCTGATCTGTCTCTGAGAAATCCTGGTTTGTCGATGCGGTGCTGTCTGGAAATTGTAGAGCTGGTCTCATAACTTGAGCAGAGCCCTGCACCGACACACTCCTAAGGCATCCTGTTTGGCAATTAGTTTAGCTGCTGTTTATTTGGGTGTCACTGCATTATGCTCCACTGCATTGTGTAGACATACACAAGTTGTGTCTTTTAGGGGAGTTCATGGAGACATGTCTCTGCACAATGAAAAACAGACTCCTTACTGACGCACTGAGATCCTGTGCGTATCTGTAAAAAGCTCTGTTTCCTCAGGTCTGTTCTTGAAGTCTGAAACGGATGTTTTATTACACTTTCACTGACTCTAATGAAAAAAATCTCTCCACTTCAGCAGGAAGATGAGGCCTCCTGACAACAAAATTTTTGTTCCAAGTACTGTAATGTGTATTCTATGGCACAGAAAGAAAAAGCTACTCAAAATACTAACTAGGGAGATGCTTTCCCCACCTCTCCTATAATGGATAAACAATATTTGCCTGGATGATGCTATTTCATAAATCATACATCTATTATGCAATAATGCCAAAATGTTAAAACTTGAGCATTTATATCCAGAGTAAGCTAATGTTCAGCAAGGTCTAACATACATGCTGTACTCCATGGTCTACAAGATGTCTCACTGAAGTGTAAGCAGCTGACCAAATGGTATGTCCCTGACTCCTTTCTAGATTCAGACACACAGTCTAATTTTGGCAGTCAGTGAGATTTAAAGACCTCAGCATCTCTGAACATCAGGCCAATTCTTCAAGGCTTGCACAGGCATAACAAGGTTTGTATAAGAAATAAGGAGGTGGCTACAGATGTGGTTAGCAGTCAAGAAGATCTCTGTGTTGCATAAACAGAGGTATGTACCTATGGTTGCTTTCTTTCTGGCAGTTTCTTATTGCCACTCTTAGTGTTCTTCTGATACAATAGCAAGGATTTCAGCATGTTTGCCATGTTAATGACATTCTCAGTATTGCTACGTGAAGCATAAATAGGCACTGAGGGAAGCCACCAGCCTTGTTAAGACCACAATCTTTCACTGCAGAGGCACAGAGGCAGTGGATTCGGCTACCATGGGAAGCTCCTGGGCAGCTCCTGTCTGAAGTAGCTCTTTGCACAAGCCCCCAGTTCCCCCCAGCATATGGGGAGCACAGCCAGGTGGTGCCTGTCTGGGCTGTGGGAAACTAGGGCTTTCCCTGTGGAAGTTTTTCCAGGACAGCTCTCAAAGTATCCCCTCGTGCCCAAAGTGCTGCCATTTCTCTCTCTCTTGAGCTGTGTTGTCTGGACAGGGAAGCAGTTCAAAACAAATTGGCCTCTTGTCTGGGCAGCAGGAGGCTGATTATCTAAAATACAAGAAGAAAGAGAATAACACCATAAAAAGATGTGCATTTCAGCTTGCTAAAAATGAACATACTTGTCACTGAGACCGAAAAAACCTGTTTTGGTTTTTTTTTGTTTTTGTTCTTATCAGGTTCATTTACAGGATATATGAACAGGCTTCATTTACATGAAGGTGCAAAGTTGAGAAGAAAAAATAAATCAATTCTGTATAAACTTCTCAGGAAAAAAGTAACTTTTCGCTTTTGCTATATGATGAGAGAATCACTAAACCAGAGTAAAACACAGGAAAAGGATATATCGAATATGAGGACAGTTACTGTAATGCCCTAGCTTTTCCTTTATTCCTTTAATTAAGATGTTTGTAGTGTGTGATAGATTTATTTTTTCTCAACTGGCTGCAGTCAAAGCTATGACTCTCCATGCAGTGAACTAAAGCTAGAATCCTATGTGGTTCAGCCAGTTAAAAATACTAAAATTACTTTCTTCCCTCCTGCTCTTCCAAGCTTTCTTCTCTGCAGATGGCAGAGGACAATATGCTGGGTCTGCAATAACACTGACTCAAAATTCCTTGCTAATTGTAAGATAACTTCCTAAAGATTGCAAGCAAAAGGAAGTCAGAGAACAAAGCAATGTCAAGTATGCACATGTCACAACACAATGTGCTGATTCCAAGCCTTTGGAAACATGCTGAAAGACATGTCTGGAAAAAAAAGAAACAGGGAAATGCTTCCACACAGTCTTTCAGCATGAAAACAACAGCTGAGTGTGCCTGTTTCCACCAGGAAAAAATACCCTGAAATAACAAAAGGTACTGCAAAGCTAGAAATGAAATCATCAGATGGCAAGTACCCTCTTTTGTCTCTTCCTAAAATTTACATAGACTGTACTTCCACTACATTGTAAATCAAGGGATCAATCTGGAGTAGTGTTTGACTGCGAGGTGCCAAGAAGACCGAGAAAAATGGAATGTATAAACAGGTCTCTTACAATGAAGAACTAGCAGGACAAAACAGAAGTAAAGCAAACACAGGGCCACACTTTCAGATAATGTATCTGCAGGAATGCAAACTCTGTGCATTCCTGATCACTCCTGGAGGTACTGAAGGTACAAAAGACACACTCTTGAGGAGAATGGCATACACAGTGTTTCTTTGTGAAACAGAGTCTGCATACATTCCCTTCATAACCACAGGTAAATCTTTGCATCATTGGTGTACTCTAAAGATGTAAGTGTTTTCAATTAGGTCTGTCACTACTGTTGGCTTGCTGAGTCCAGTTTTCTGTCATCTAAAGAGCGAAGGGTTGAGTAAATTCCAGGGGAAATTATGGGATCCCAGTGAAAGATGACATGTGCAACACAAATGAAATACCGCATGCATCTAACTTCAGATGTTAAAAAATATCACCTTCAAAACCAGAGGGATATCATACATAAATGCAAATGAAGCAACATTCAGTAATTAATAATGATGTGACTAGGCATTTTTCTTTCAAAGCTGACAGAAGGAAATAAAATTATCCCTAGTTTCTGCAGGCAGAAACAAATACCGAGATGAAAAGCAAGTTGCCTAACATTGCATATCAGCTCTGGAATAAATTCTCCATCTTCAGATTCTCGAGTGACTTTATAACTCTGTTCCTTTTTGTAAACTACTGGGCCCCAAAGAGCACTCATGACAAGTGCATCTGAAAGGCTTGTTTTGCATTTGGTGCTTCTAGTTGTGCTCCCAGAGATACATGCCATAAAATGACCATGGAGTTTGTTAATGTTTCCTGCAGTGGGCATAATATGCACGAAAATGAAAACCCAACCTTACTTTAAGCAAAAGTTATTTAGGTACATTTTACCAGAATTTTCCAGAGAGATTTTAAAATCGAGCATAAATGTTTCTGCCAAATATAGAGAAAGTGTTTCTGTTATTATAAAGGCTGGAGATGAAATCAGCTGAGAAACTCTTTGTTTTCCCTGGCTGCAAACTGTAGTGTCTCTCCCAAACCTATTTGTCTGTTAGATATTCCTCGTCAGTGTGCTTTTTGGGATTCAGATCTTTCTTGATGATTCTAATTTGCATTCCAACTGTATGAAGCACCATTTAAATTTGGTGTTCAGCTGTCTTCTGTAGATTTTCATGCATTGAATGGATTCCTCCTTCCCTCTTGGGCTAAACTGAGAGTATCTGACTCTGAATCTCACTATAGCAAGTTCATGGAAAATGTGGCTTCTTTTGAACTAATGCTATTTTTTTATATTTTTGTAAACAACAAGCTGACCAAACTGAGCCTTCTGTTTTTTAATTTCACTGTTTGCCATGCAAGTTAGTAGCTTACTTTTCTGAACTGTCGTGGACTTCATGTCCACATCGTGTCTGTATATGCAACAAAATTTGCACCAGTTGCCGGTCCCAGGCAGGCACGATGCACGTGCGGAAAGCAACGTGCTGGAGGGCTGATGTCTGCACTGGGGATGTAACACTAATGCCTGTGTGTACAACATCACAAGGCAAAGAGCTTCACATCAGCAGTGAACTTGAGAGTGCGCCACGAGATGCCAAGTATAGACACTAAGAAAATCTACACTAAAAAGAAACCCTCTGCCATAGAAAATCACTATTGTAGATGCCCTTTGAGTCTGAGGTGATGCCTTACTGTAACACAGCCCAATGAGGGAGTGAGATATTATGTTACTGCTGTGCATGGCCACATAAAATCTAGGAGCAGGCAGGAGAAGTGGGTAAGAAGGTACATTAAACTGTTAGGCAATGAAGGGAAAGAGAGATGGGGAATGCACCTTAAAAAGAGCTTTTTTTTGCACTTTTGTTGGACCTACTAGAGGTTTGAAAATAATGCAAATGATGAGCCTGTTGTCCCGGGTACTATATTCTAGCAAATTGCTTTTACAGGACCATGGGAATAGTGTTTTTCATCATAATTCCGCCTCTCTGACCCCTGCATAAATGAATTAAAAGTGAACTTTAACAAAAAACAAAACAAAACAAAACACACACAGCCCTCCCCCCCCCCCAAAAAAAAAAAAAAAAAAAAAAAAGAAAGGAAATACAAAGGTTAAACCCAAACACTGTTATACTGTCCAAAAGCACTGGAGAGATTGTAGCAGGTGGTCCCACCACCTGTGCTTGTCTACTTCCATTCCAAATAATCTCCTTATCGAATGCAGGGAGGAGCAGACACCCGGGAGGGTCCCACAGGAAGAGCAGTGGCTGAAAAACAGAGTGACTGACCAGAGAGATAGGAACCTGCAGGGAATATATAACTTGAGGAAGGCAAAACAGAGTGAAAAACACTACAGACAGATCCTTGTCTCATTTACATCTTGTATATCTACAGCAATGCTGCTGGCTTCAGGGGCAGCCCTTTGTATTTATGTCATGTTGGTAATGGACGGATGGTAAGAGATCCTGCAATTCAAATCTACAAGCTGCCATGTTCTAATGGCTTGCAGAGAAAAAGGCCAATCAAACAATGCTTTCTTAATAGCACCTATTTTCTTCATCCTTCCTCAATTGCTACAGGAAATGATTTAATTTAATAGAGTAAGTGGATGCATTGCATGAATTCCAAATGGCACGCTAAAAACATAATGATCCCTACCCTCTGCATTGCAGGAAGGACTGTGGTTTGTTTCTCGGTGGGCTGCACCTACAATAGCTTTTTATGTCTGTCAGGCTTTGACTGAGAGAAAACAAAGCGCTGGCTAAAAAAGAAATAACAATACAGATCATTCCTGTCATGTGTCTGAATATTCCCTTTTACTCATTCTTTTCTGAGCATGAAATTTCTTAGGTAAATATAGCTAGAAGGGGAAAGGTACCTCAAAGGAGCCCGCTGTTGCCAGCATGTAGCCTTGCATTCAAGTGAGATCTTTTGAAGTGAAAGCGTTCTCAACGTTGAGGACTTCTGTGTCAAGCTACCTGCTGGGCATGGTGCACACCCCGGAGCTGATGGCTCTACCTTTTCACAAGCTGTTCTTCAGCAGAGCGAAGTTCTTGCTCTTCATGTGGCCGCCAGTATTTCTTTGTCATCAGGTCTGCTCGCTGTGGTACAGCATTGCACTGACATGGCTAAATGGCTTCTCCGGTGGGACACGGTTTGGTACTGCTTTGCCGCCTTCCACTTTGCACCCAGAAGCGATCCCTGAGTTCCTTGTGAATTTTTTATCTAGGTCCAAAAGCTTCCAGAGCTTCCTGTCTGCACTGTGCAGTGCAGAATACTTTGTGATAATCTTTTACGCGATGGAGTATACAACGCTTGCTGCTTTTCTTCCATCTATTCCTAACTGACAGGGCATTTTCCTGTCCTGTAAGGATCAGCTTGATAACAGCCCTGATGCTAGATTTGCAGTTCTGGGAGGTCTGGCTGTTAGTCCTGGACTTCCCTTAATCCCTTTGAGCAATGCAAGAGGGTATGGACAAAAGTGAGACCTGTTGAAACCCATCAGAAAGGTTGACTGGCACCCTGGGTCAGGTGACAGACCCCAGGATCCACAGTTTCCATCCTGATAATTATCCATAAAAATGAACGCTGTAGGAGAAAGAAACCCGAAACATCCAGCATAGCTTCTGCAAGCTTTAGTGGTTTCTCCTGTTGTAGCAGTTTTGTGTTGTTTTTTCAATGAAGGTATCTTCACTTTGGATTTAACACTGTAGTCTCCAGGTGTTGTTCACCTTGATAGCTATTCGGCTGGTTCATTTTGAGTGACATTTTTGAGTGAAATACTGACTTAAAAGAATAGTACTGGAGTTTTCTTTCATGAATCAGAAACGCTTCTTTCATTTCTTGCATGATGTTGTCAAGACAACAGTGTTCTAATTGCACCTATACTCTGCCAGTGTTTTGGAGCATACAATGTTTTGGAGAACCACAATGTTTTGGAGAACCACAATATTTTGGAGAAATTTTTGTTATGGAAATATTTCCAAACCTGTGAGCAGTCTTCCACTCCTCCTCCCCATCCCCCCCGCCGCCTCCCCCCCAGGTATTTAAAATCTGTAAGTAAATATTTATTCCTGGCTAGAAGTTACTTGACATTTAAGATCCAAAGCAAGAGGCATTTTTTCGTTCATATAACTCTCAGAGTACACAGGCTTTGTGTTAACTTTTCAACCAAAATGCCAATTATGCAGAAGAAGGACTAAGATTCTAGAAGCTTAAAAGTCAGGAAATGAAAAGCGATTACTCTGCAACTGTGATGCCTCAGAAATATGTGGTATTTTCTATTATTCTGCAGGGCAATGATTTTATACCTTCATATACTTACACAGTGTGGCCAATTTTACAGTAACTTTTCATTCATCAATTTGGCACTTTTACAGTCTCAGTTAGCATTGTGCTTTAACGTGCTTTTTTTAATATTTGATCTCCTTGACTAAATCCATAAAACAAAGCAAGAGAGATTAAAATAGAAAGAACTACATTGACCTAAATTCAGTTCAAAGCTTATGCTGGCTTCTGCTGTATGCTTTTAGCAGAGAAACAAGAAGTTTGTCGCCAGGTGAAGTAGCAGAAATGCTTGTGCTGTCCCCCCTTGTGAAAGGGTTGTGTCAGCACAGAACAGGCCCAGAAGAACTTGGCATGGGGAAATGGCAGCAGTATTGGTGACAGCTTCTTCAGACCTTCTCCTTCCTGGAACTGTGTAATCCTGTTGATCAGAAAGCTTTTGGTAGTAATACTTGAGGTTCCCATCAAGTGAATCTTCCTTAGGAATTCCGAGCAGGCTCTCAAAACTGGATAGGAAGAAACAATTCATATTGCTATGACTCTAGTCTGAGGACTTTGATAACTGAAGTAATTAACAAATGCAGCAAAATGTGTGTGGTAAGATTCCAATCAGGGCAGCAATAATTTTTGTTTGTGTTGTAATTTTCATATTGATCACAACACTGGCCAGAAAACAAGGGAAGAAAACCAACTGTGTATAATCTGCCACCTCCATGGTGATTATTCCCATTTCAGCAAGAGCATCCTTTTCCAGATGACTCCTAATATTCTTCTTTCTTCAGCTCAGGTAAACAGAAAGCTATTCTGTGGCAATAAAAGCTCAGTAATCACACTAGAATTAATTTTCACCTATATATAAAAACCATCCAAAGATGTCACCTGCCAGAAATTCTGTGCTAAGGCTGCAAAGGCTAGAACTTAAATGTTAAGAAATGTCTAATTCATAGCTGCCAACAGAACCTTAATTCAGCTCCTTTCTATGTTAAGATATAGTCTTTAATTGCATAATCACATACTATTTTTTCCAAAGGACCTCTGTCTCACTCAGGGCACAGGACCTACAAGAGGGCTGAGTAGAGGTTATACAGACACACATAAATCTGCCACTTCCTAATTCAGCTGTCCTGGACTATGCAACCTAAATAATTTTGCTTTCAGGGAGGTACATATTATATTTTTTTTCTTAAATAATGGTAGAGGATCATTCTGTAAATGGTTTCCTTTGGTGGGACTTTGGACATCAGCTTGCAAAGGCTCCTAAAGGAGATGTAGTTAAGAAATGGATAATCCAGTAAACACAGCCTCCATGCATTTTAAACATGCATAGACTAACACTTCATTTGCTCTCAGTTTGGAGTGTCACATGGTGTTTCAAGTGCTAAAAGATTTACTATGGTTTATGGCTCAAATATTTCTAACTCAATTTGTCGTTTAGCACCAAACTCCCCTGTCCTGCAGCACACTCAAAGGCTAAAGGGCATTGAAGCATCCTCCAGCTTAACTGCCCATGGATTGGAATAGCTCTCATGACCTTTTTATTGCTCGTGGGATCTTTTATGAAATTAATTACTAAAATGTAAGACCTCAGGTGTATCTGTGATGTAATGCTTGAGGTTTCAGCATAAAACCAGATTCCCTCAGTCACAATAATTTTTATACATTAAACAGTTTCTGCTTGAAAAAAAGAGGTGATTTTGCTCTTTTAATCAACCTTATTACCATTTTGCTCTTCTGCAAAGCACTATTAATTGAGTGCATTTCCATTAAATTTCAAAGTACATCTTAGTCTTTATGACTGGATGTTACTTTTAAAACATGCAAGTTCTGGCAGGTATGACCTCAGGTGCAAACATAACTTTATTTGCTAAGAATAAGCTATTCAGCTGTGTAGCTTTGATTATGGTTCTGTAATTAAAGTGCTCAGGTACTACTACAGTGAATGGGCTGAAGCTACAGGTATAATGAGCAGGAAACAGAAACACAGATTGGAAGGATGAAGTTTGAGAAGCAGGTTGTCATATCCAATTCTGCTAACCTTGTAAATGGCAGAAAATCTTCCCAGTTGTTTTGATTCTGTGTTCAGACAGGTGAGTGAGGAGGATGCTGCCACAGTGGAAGACTTGGAAAGAAGCACAAGAAGGTTGAACATGGAGGACTTTGGGAAATACCCAACCTTGACTTGCATTGAATGGTAAGTACAACTTAACAGTTATCAGAAAGAGTCCTTCAGTCCAAGAAGCTTGCGTTTAATAGGTGGCCAAGTCAGCGGGTTTGTAATTTGTAAGAATTTGTTACAGGATTGCATATCAGTCTATTGGAACAAAAATTATTGAGTGGCAAATGCATTTTAAGGTCTTTTAGTGGCAGCTCCACAACTGATCCTACAAACAGAGATCTATTACAATCCAGCTTTTCATGCCTTCAGCAAATACTGGTTTTGAGTGAGAATTCAGCTGTGGAACATTGAAAACCTTGAATACAGATATGTGCCTGGGCTGTATAATAGATGAGCAAGCTGAGCCAACACTGGAAGAATCCTTCATTTTTCTCTTTCCAGTTTCTCCCCATCTGGGTTTTACTAGATTACCCAACAAATATGAACTAACATTGTAGTCTGCAGAGAGTTCTCCTCATGTTTGGAAGAACTAGGGATTTCATAACAGTTTTATGAGATGAGTTTAGAGTTGCTTTTTGGAAATGTGTTTTTAAACAGAGGATGTGTTTTATCTTTCTCTAGAACATGTTTTATTGATTTAACTGGCAGGGGTTCATATTTTTTTAATAATTTAAGCAGTGTGGATCCAGGGCCCAAATTGTGTTGACCTTAAATATAATCCTGATGAAGGGAATGTTGAAATAGCAAAGAGAAGTTCAGGTTTGTGTTGAAGACCAGGGTCAGTGAGAAATATTTCAGCTGTTATACTATCCTGATTTAGAAGAAAATGAAAGGCTTCTGTGCATCGTATTGATGTGATGTGACTGAATGAATGCAGATACACCATGATCTGAAGTCTGCTGAACTTGTGTTTGGAGAGGTGTGAATATGTAAGAGACTGTTCCTGGGAGAAGCCAACCACTGGTTCTGGAAAGATCCCAGAAAATCACAGGTAAGTTACACAACTAATCTTTATCGCTAGGATGTGGTACAAAATATACAGAAATTAACAGTTACCACCAGTGTCAGGTCAGGAACAGGGCCCAGGAGCTGCCCTAAAGGCTCAGACAGGTATTACGTGCATACAATTTGCGGCCCATTGTGGGAGGAGAATTTTATATTATGTTGAATATTTGAATTTTCTGTTAGACTGCTCCTTATGCAGTAGACATAACAGAGAAGCATGTGACCAAACCCAGGCCTAATGGGGAAGAGTGACTGCAGTACCTGACGATACCTAAGACCTTACACTCCTGCAAGACTAGCGACAGTTTCAGGAAAACTGCATTCCCAGGGAAAGCAGAATCTCAAATCTGTTTTTCTGTTAATTCAGTTGGGCAAATAGTGAGGAGGTAGCAGCTAACCAGTTGCCTGTTTTCATTCCTGTTCTGAGATGGGCATTCATTCTCTCCATTCACCGCATGGGGAGCTTAGGCTTTCACCCCTACGTATCCTATGCCCAACAGAGCGGCACCTAAAAGATTAGGCATTAAGTCCCTGCATCCATAGCTTCCTGAGTCCCTACATGGAGGTAGTCCTTGGTGTGGGAATTACTGAAAGTATAAACATACTGTTGTCTCTCAGATAGTTGCCTCTATAATAGGTGGCCAACTCTTGTAGTTACTACTGGGCAAAGCCTAAGTAATAAAACATTCAGCCCACAGGGGTTTAAAGGCAAGATGCTGTAGGCAGATCTACACCATACAGCTGTGCTTCAGGCCAGCGAGCCATACCCAGCCGAGGTGGTATTTCTACATGGTCCAGACTCTAACCCAAGCACAGACCCGTGCATGAGCATGGGTCTGTGCTTGGGGTAGTTAGCCTCGCTCAGCTTAAGCTTTTGGTGTGAAAAATCTGTAGCACAACTCTTTTTTCAATTGGATGGAGGGGCAAGGGAAGGCAGCATGTTCCCTATCTGAAGGCTGTTTTTGAAAAATGATTTGACTAATACTTAGATAGTATTAGCCATCCATTTCCATCAATTATTGAAAAGGGCTCAGCACAGATAGTGTTTCAGTTTTCAAGGTGCTCTTCTGCTTGAACTAAAAATGGATGTAGAGAAATGCTGAGATTTTTGAGAGACATCTAAAAACAATAGAGTCCTCCTGGGGAAAAAAAAAAATCAATGGAATTTGTTCAGTTCCTTTAGAAACCCAGCCTCCGCCTTCAGAGCTTTCTCAACAGTCTATATTTTCCCCAATCACTAACAAAACAAGGGTAAAGGCTTTCCCAAGGGAAATCTGCTTAAGCCTGTTGCAATGTCTGTGAGGAGTATGGGTGCTGGTGGAGAGTGATACAGGGAGGAACTGTGCTGTCAACAACAGGAAGCTGGTGAAAAACGAGCGGCGCTCCTGGGGAGGTGAATGCGGAGCAGATGGCTCTAATTGTGAGTCACACTGTGACAACTGACAAGAGAAATTCTGCACTCTTGACACTTTAAAGATACCAAAAATACCAGAGAGCACATTCCATGGCTTCTTGAAGACTTCCATATCGAGGTAGCTGAGGGGGGGAGAGCTCCAGCTCCTCCTGTTTCCATCACTAAACAGCCCATAAAATTTGCCGTTGATAAGCTTCCAAGCAGCCAAGTATTCTAATACTTAGATAAGTCACTAATGTTAATAAAACCACTGAAGAAATAAGAAGGAAGAGGTGCAAAGGGGATTCATGTGCAGGGCAGCACCAGTTGCTTTAGATACTGATCCTTTCAATTAAGGGTGGTTCTGGATAGGAAAGGGGAAAGTAACATCCTTGTTTATAAGCACTGATAGATTTTGAAATATCTCTCTCTCTTTTTTTTTTTTTTTTTCCATCCGGAATGACTGCAAGCATTTTCTTGATGTCTTTCAATTATTGCCCGGATACAGGGTTGCAGATTTATATTGTGCTTCTTTAGTGGAGCTACAAAAAGTCAGGACCAGAAACCATTCATAGTTGTTTGCCAATTTTTTATTTTGGAATGAATGCCTGCCTTGGGTGGGTCTGCAGATGTCAACAGAGCTACCCCAGAAATAAATTTTATTTGCTGTATTTGCTTGCTTGATGCAACTGCTTTAGTACCAGTAGCTTAGTACCGTACTCAGGTTGTCTGTCCCTTCTAGCCTGGTTGTTTCACATGTACCCTAATAACATAAATCAGCTCCTTTACTTGGAACTCTGTGACCATTAATATCTGGCTGAGGCATTATTGTTATTCTTCTGGTACCATGCAAAAAAATTGCATGGATATTCGGGGAGGTGGGGGGAGGGAATTTCGTAGCATTAGAAATATTTTTGGGAGTGTCTTATTCTGACTGGATTCAGATATCTGATATTTTGGCATTCTCTACTTCTTTTCAAATTATTGTTATTTGTGAAAGTTACTAACAATGGAAAAGTGCATCTAGTCGCTTGGGAAGGCAGCTACACCATGCAACTGTTCCTCCTACAGCTGTTAAGCTGCTGCTCAAAGGTGCAATCTGAAAGTTGTTACTTGAATAACTGCTTATGCACTGACATGGTGGGTTTGCTCAGGCAGGTCACACAGTTCAGCACTTCTAAATTCAGTGTGGTATTTCTGAGTTGGAGCTATCCTTATCACTTTCTTTTATTATTATTTTGCTTTATGTTATATCAGTTAGCTGAACTCTGGAATTTTTTTCTGTGGGGTAAGTCTGCTGTACAGAGATACCTAAGATGAACAGAGGAAGTTACATAGGGTACCAGCAGTAGTATAGCCTTAGTGTAGTGCTCTGGTAAGGTTGCCTAGTTTGGTCCATTAAGTGTCTGTAAATTGCAGTACCTGTGGTAGTCATGGCATTTTGCATTGCATCATCTGAAAATCCCACAAGTAGCTTTCCTCTCAATACTGCTGTGTTAACACTCCTGAGGTTACACCAATGGGTACTTCTTTTGTCCAGTTCTTGTGTCACCAGTGCAGCTCGAGATGAGAATAATTTAAATCCTTGGACATTTTAGAACAAGCATTTCCTTTTGTAACTGCTGTCCCAAACTGACAGTTGACTTATTTGCTAGCAGATATTTTATATAAGGTCAGCTGTTATTGCCACTTCTAAGATGTTGTTACTGCCGTGAAAAGCCCAGGATTCACCACTAACTGAAATAAATCTACCAAAATACTTGTGTTGTCACGCTTTACAATTTGTAAGTTGTATAACACCCATGTACACTAGGCCACAATTTCCAAAATCATGAGCTTTAGTTGTGTCTAACTCACACAGAGCTATGCAGTTGATACACACGTCCTGGGAGCCTCCTGAGAAACGCAAAGCCCTGCCATCGTTCTGTGGTACCACCACTGTGAGAGAAGCCTACTGTAACGCAAAGCCCCCTACTTTCACGTTTGGTGTGAATTTCAGAGTTTGTCTCTTGTGGTGTTATTTTTTCCTGCTGATAGTAGTGGAGGGGAAGAGGAGCAAGCACCATGTGATCTTCTGTTCTTGAATCTTTGGCAGGGATTTTGAGACCACAAGTCTTCTCTCCTTCTAAATGCTTTCGCTTGGAGAAGTTGTACGATGCGGTGGAATTTCTTTCTTCTTTATATCTGTGTTGGCTAAAGCAAGACAGACGAGCTTGAAAAGACTCGCCCTCCTCAAGGAACGCTATCTGATTCGTAAGCATTCCTAGAGGTTAAGGCTGGTGACTATCAAGAAAGCAAATACTTCACGCAAGGGTAAGTCCTCTAATTGTGTTTGTGTTGAATAGCTGCCAGATCCCCATGTCAGGATGTCTGCAGTCACGGCTCTGATCTCACCATTCCTTCCTCGGCTGTTGCACAATTGTGTTGCATGTTTGTGGTAGGGGAGAAAGTTGGAGAGCTGGGCTATGAAACCATCCCAGGGAAGGAAGCCATGTTTTATTTTAGTTGCTTGGTTTGGATAAAAGCCTGTAGGAGATTGAATAACAGAAAAAATCCATAATGCGGCCCATTCATGGAAACCAAACCTGGTCTTCTATACAGATATGTGAAATATGAGGTTTAATAGCCAGGGTGGAAAAGGAAACGTCAATGAAAATGTGTTTGCTGGTGTAGTAGAAATCCTGATGTACATATGTGATAAGCCATTACTTGTTCTACCTGGACTCTCATGTGTTGTTGCGGGGTCTGTTGAGCTTAGGCTTGTCGATGGAATGAGGGGGCTTCTGGAAAACTGGTTCTGACTCTGCTCCATTGATGGATCACTTCAAGGATCTTTTGTGGCAGACAAGTGAGACAAAGCAGTGGCAAATAACAGCCTGTGAAAGAGGAAAGAAACCCAAAGATACTGCAGGCCAGGAGCTTAGCAGTGGAGAGAGAAGGAAAGAGCCACAGGAACTCCTTCCAGCCACAGCAGAAGAGATCTGGGGACTCTCAGCACGTGTAAGGGTTGAAAGCCAATCTGGTTACACAGACATTCAGTTCCTGAAAGAAGACAGCAGTTGCCTTAGCCACAGAAATGTTGGTTAAATGTAATATCCTGATTAGTCTCAGTACCATAAATCTTTCTTAGATGATAAAGTTGTGCATTACTCCTGTTTGGTTAGAACAAAGCAAATTTCACAGAAGTCTAATTTTACTACTGAAGACTAGCAAGAGGTTAGGTTAATCTATGACCATCATGTCATCTCATGTAATAGAATTGGGCGAGCTGGTAGCAGTGCTCCGGGAGGACGCCAGTTCCACTTCCTAAACCAGGAAGTGGAGAATTATCCAGAGCAATAAAGAGCTTGTACAAATAATACTGGGGAAATCAGAAGTTAATCTGAATACCAGCTCACTCAATCTAATCAGTATGAATAGCTCCCTGCCAACTGCTCCATTACCTGAAACAGGGGTCAACTGATAAGCATCAGTCAGTCCTCTCATTAAAAAAAACACACAACTAACAAATCCCCTTCATCTCAGAATCTCAAATTCCATCGTTCCCGATAAGCACTAACCAGTTCCTCATCTCTCATTTGCAGTTCATATCCTGAGCTACACAGATTTGCTGTTAGAGATAAGGATATGAAAAAGTGATATTAATATGCATGTTGCAACTTGTTAGCCTCTCTCAGGCTGCTGTGCCTGACGTTGTAAATAGAGGTGGTCAGTGATTCTGCACAGGAACTTGGGATCTGGCCACATGCCATTAGCTTAAAAACATTAGCCCAGATGAGTATGTTTAGGGAAAACAGTATGAGTAATCTGAATGGAGAAACAGGTGATTGAAAAAAGAGGGAGCAAGCAAGAAAGAGTAAGAGTGAGAAGGACCCGCTGTATGTCTGGGTGCTGCTTCTAGAGGCAGCAGAGAAAATCAGTCAGCTGTAGGTGGAAGAAGGGGAAGAGAGCAGTAACCCCAGGCTTTTGAAAGATGTTGCCCAACTGGCATCAAACCATACAAGTCACACTTTGATTCTTACACTGTGCTCACCACTGTTAGATATTTGTTAAAGTTATAACTTTAACAAGACAGTATTTCTCTGCCTTTCCCTTTTAACATGGGAGAGGTTTTGCTATCCTAAAAAGAGATAACACCAATCAATAGTGGCATTAAGAGATCCATCAGTGAAAGATGGTTCCTGAATCCGTATTCTGGTGTTTGAGTCAAACGTTTATCTTCAGCGATATATGCAGTATTCTTCTAAAGTTTTGGGGAGATGCAGGGACAGACTTTTTTGCTTTTCTTGGTAACTGAGGGGAAGAAGGGTTGAGCCAGCTGCCCTATAATGCAGAGTTCTTCTTTACAACAGGTTAGAGGCTTCCCAGAGAAAATAGTTCTTTTCTGTTCTACGGACTTTTTTTCTTCATGTGTTTTAGATTTACAGATAAACTAATCAAAACTAAGCAAAAGCAAAATAGAACACAACCAATACAAAATCCCCAAATATGCTTTTAAAGGTCACTGACACAACTATATTTAGTTTTAATATATTTTTAATTTCATTGTGCAGTAAATAAGCGAGATTACATCCTCAAAAAACCCAAGGTTTTCTTAGCTTGTTTTCTTGACCTCAGATTTAGCTAAAAATATTATAAGCTGTAATCATCTGAAAACAATGTCTTTTTTACACTCAGATTGTTATTCACTATCACCTTACCTGTTAAGAAAAAAAAAAAGCGTGTTTGAATGAGCCACAAGTAAATTAAATGTAACTCATTCTGTGATCGAGGGTAGAGGTCTTCTGGAGAAGAGCTGCCTGTAGCGGCTTATATTTATGAAAGTTTACACCCAAATTAGAAGTTAGGCAAAATTATTTCAGTGAAACCCTTTCCTTTTAAGAAATTATATTGTCTTTTGGTTAAAGTGAAAAATAAAGAGAAACCTATAAAATTGATAAATTTAGATCATGATTTGTGGAAAACAGATCTACTGTTTCACGTTATGTTTCTCTGTGAGTTATCCCTCATTTTTCTTTCCACGCACACACTCTCCTGCCACTATTTACTTTTAATTTTGAAGGGGGAAATAATGGGATGAAGAGGTTTTGATTTTTTTTTTCATTTGGAATGCCTAGACAGTAATGAAATAAAATATTCTATGCATGCTTAAAAAGCCAGACACTTGCTATTGAAGGGGAAATAATGCCCTGCTCCCCCTCCCAAAAAAAAGAAGAGAAAGAAAAAGAGAACAGGTGCAGTTAATGGGCCAGACTAAAGTATCATGGGAGATTTTCAAAGCCACAGATGAGTTTAGCTGCACCACTTCCGAGGAATATGAATGAGTGTTGTTTACTTTGGTTTTCTGAAGTTTGAAAATACCCTCTTCATGTAGGCTTTATGGGGAAGTCCGCTAGAAATAATTGTAGACATTTGAAATTAACGTGTTACTGCCATCTCATAGGACAGGGATAAATGCCACTCACACACTAATTTTCTACAAACAGTACACTAGAGAATTTTACTAAACCTTGTCATCAAGAAGGAAGAACAGTCTTGCCTTACGTCTCTGCTTTTTATTTCATTACTTTTATTTTAAAATTGTCTTTGAGTGAGGAGCAAGGTCTGGGCATTTGTCCCAGGCAGGCAACGTTGTGTCTTTTTTTCTTCTGGTCTAACAGAACCTTTACTCCTACGTACACTCCCTGTTGCATTTGTTCATCTAAAATGGTGCTGGAAAACTACAAGTTTATAAAAATGTAACACTATGTCTTGATGCATTAAAACCTTGTGGTGTCTTGATGCATTAAAACCTTGTGTTATTAACTAAAAAGTCTTTTACTCACACATACCCCTACTCCAAATATATACATGCATTGATACACATGCATTGATTCTGTTAAAAAACAATTTTCAGGAAGCTTTGGAGTTACACAAAAATTAGTCAATACTGTACAATTAAAAACTCATTGAGCTCATTAATGGATAACTCTTGCTCATCTCTGGGCCTAATTCACATGTTGTGCTGATCAAAACACACACCAAATTAATTTAGTTAGATGATATCTATAATCTTATTCTAGAACCTTATTTTTTGTAAGGTTTACCACTTTTAAGGTTGCTGTGGAAAGACAGTGAGAACTGTTTATTGAAGTGTTTGTGGCTTATTCAAATTTCCATAATGAGGGAGCTTTTTTCCCCTCATGTATTCTGCCTTTAGTTGATGATCATCTTCCTTTATATCCAGTACTTAATATTGTTTTGGGAGAGTGCCTGTGCAGTCAGAAACACAAACTGCTTTTCTTGGACTGTTTTGTTCTTATTTTTATTTTCCATGAAATATCTCTAATATATTCTTCCTGTACAGTGACCCACTGCATGCAAATTCAAAGCAATAACCATGTTATTTCTTTTGTTCCAATGACTCACTTTAGCTAGGAACAGACTCTGTTGTGTTAGTTGTTAGTTCTAAGATAATATCATATACCGCATTCCAACATAACAGTGGATTTCAATCTGAAATTACAGAAAACCAGAATGATTGAAAATAACCCATAGGTGATTGAATGAGGTACATGTAGAATCATCCTCAGGTCTGGATTCATCTGCCTGTCTTTCCTACAGATCAGGGGCTGCTGGTGGTGGTGTTATTCTTTTTTCTTCTTTTTTTTAAAGACAGTTCTTAATGCTTGAACAAATCCCTTTTTCTTCCCCTCGGTAATGTGGTTAACTGTCTGGAATGTGAGCCACTGGAAATTCTTCCCCACAGAAGAATCTCCATTAAGCTTTCAAACAGAGTTACTTCATCCCCACAGCTGCATGGATAGAAGACTTTCTAGTGCCTAAATACTTACTGTATATGTCATCCTTAAATTTTTTTTATTTTTTTTTCCCAGCCAGAGCTTTAGGAGCAGGTGCTAGCCTTTTGCTTCCTTTCTGCTTCCTCTGTGGGGAATGGGTTGGAAAGAGCCAACTAATTAGAAAATTCTACAGGGAAATTAATTCTGCAAACAGCTGAGGAATGGCATTTCAGTATAATGCTCACTTTGTCTGTCAGCAGAGTGCTGGTTGGCTTGACAAGTGGCGGTTCTCCCAGATGCTGCACATGTTGTGATGAGGCTAGAACTACATCATACGTTGCCCATTTACTAAAAGATGCAATGCTCTGGAAGAGTAAATACGCCAAAACTAACCTCTAGGACATGCTATATTGCTGTCACGAGGCAACAGCATGGTATTTTTACATAAGCTTGAAGTATAGCAGTGAACCAAATCGTTTCCAGTGAGCTTAGTTCCAAATGCTGCCTTTGCTTTCATGTAGGGCTGAGGCATGGGGGAGAAGGGTGAAAAGAGACATACTAAACTGCTTGGCGTGAAAGGGCTGGATTGTCAAAATTAGGCTTGCGTATTGTACACTATCCAAAAATATGTGCAGATCTGTAACATGTCTGAGCAAAACACTTACTTAAACAGTTGGCTGGTTACGTGCACATGAGAATAGTCAGATCTGCACACACAGGCTTCCCTGTTCAGACACTGGTGACTGAAAACTGCAGAGACGGTTCGCTCTGAAGGAGCCTGTTGTGAGATGCTGATGGAAACAGCGCTGTGTTAGTGGAGATGACGACAGCCTACTCATTTCTCAGAGATCTCGCCACTACCAGTTTTTTCATCTTAGTACTTCTCACTTGCAGACGAAACCCCCTTTTAGCCACTTACCCTATCTTAAGTGATGTGCCAGGTTCTTAGCTCACTTCTCATGACAGACCTTTGTGACCCTCGAGCCAAGAACAGCATAAAACCCCCAGTCCTCCTCCCAACCGCATTCCTTATCTGTTTCTTCCAAAACCCCCAAATTTTTCCTCAAGCTATTCGTAACGTGAGGTAACCCTCAGTAGCAGACTTCTCATGCACGCTGTTCCCAGACTGACTTGGAACCCCTTGTTTCTGTCCTGCCAGGAGATGGCCCTGGGCTTCGCTTTAGTGTTCAGCTGTGCAGCAGTGTCCCCCAGACGCCAGATGTCTGGGAATTTGCCCTGGACTTAACATAGAAAGAGGGACTTGCGAGTGCCCATTGAGTAATATAGAACTGCTTTTCTTATCTTTTTGGTCCAAACACGATGTTGAAGCTTGTGGTGTTATGAATACCTCTTTGTGTGGCAGCTGGTTCATTTTTTAGATGTCTTACTCTCCCTCAGTGGGTCTTGTATTTGTGAGCTCTTTTTTGTACTCTTTATCTCTGTCATGAGTATCTGAATGCTTTTCCTTCCTGTGTCTCCTAAGAACTAATTTGTCATATCTAAGAATATAGAAAGTAGTATATTCATGTAAGTCCTATGCAGATATGTCCCTTTTCTGTAGCTGAAGATTTTCAAATGCATTTTCCTTTTTCTCATATTTACTCTATTGTAACAAGACTCTCGACTTTTTCTTCTTTCTTTTATTTTTCCCCTTTCCCTTGTCCTGTACTTCACAAATGCAGTAATATTCTATATTCTGTCTCAGTAAAAAAATCTCATCACTCCTTATTTTATCAGTCGGTTCTCTCTAGCATACTTACATCACTTAAGACGGTGCACAGTGTTGGATTCAAGGACTGTTTTTAATGCTGAACAATCTATATCCTATTACCAGTTCAGTGTTATCATGCAGATGTTATTGGAGAATTATTTGTTTATGAACTTTTTTAATTAAAAAAAATATCAGATTTTTGCTATGCTTATGCTGAATTGTGATCATCTTCCAGCACTAAACACTAAACTAACTAAAGGGCTTTGACTTTGGAAGAGTAATTTTCACAGATGAAGATCACCCTTGCAGGTGAAAATAATAGCACTCCATTCTTTGTCTTTAAGAAAAAGCAAGCCAGTTTCTATACTTTTAATTCCCCTGATAGCAATTATAGTTTTCCTAATGAGACGTAGTTACTTAAGAAACCCCTGAAATTAAATCACAGCTAAATACAAACACCTTCCCCTTAGCTAATTAATAATTAAAAAAAAATCTCTTTACATGTTTTAATTAATTTCTGTAGTTGCATACATTCACAAATTGGAAGGACTAAAAGTAACCTCAAAAAGAGAGGTGCATGGACTCTCGAATGTAAGCAACTTGATTCTAAAGTCTATTTAAGCTAGAGAGGTCCTAATGTCCGCATGTAGAAGATTTATTCTGCAGTCATATTTTCTGAATTAATTGACATTTTAATTTTGAAGTCCTAAATGCATCACTTCCTGGCAGTTTTCCAAAGTGCATTATGATAGATCCGATGCATGTATTATGAAAATTTGTCAAGTGGTCCATGTTTAACACGAAGGCCTGTTTGCATTTAAAACAAGAACACAATTAAATTATTAAATATTATTATCACACATTCTTCCCAGAATTACTCTTTTATTATGGAGTGCTTACTAATTACAGGAACACCGTCAGCTGAAATTTTTAAAGTGATTGTCAAATGGGAAATAAAATGGGAAAAGTGTGCTATTTATTGCAGGTAAATGTCTAGCTAGATTGCCTTTATATACTATGTAGATTAAAAGTTCTTGGTGATTTAGTTTTCTATTTATTGTCATCCAGATGTTCAAAACACTGACCCAGCTGGCATGGAAATTTCATTTTTTCCAACTTATGATAATGGATTAAATCATACAAAAGAGCTATGTTACATCCATGGAAATTCACTAGGATGATTTGCACTAAATGGATTTTTATATGGGATATTTATTTTTTTTTTTTCCAAAGTTCAACAAGAGTCAAAATTACATCTGTATGTGTTTAGGAGCCAAAATGCGTAAGTAAAGGAGAAAGACACACCTGTCTGTAGAAGCTGTTGACTAATTGCATGTTTGCACTATTTGCTTAATGGTATAGCTGATGAATCTTTATGAGTGCTCCTGTGGAGTACAACAGAGTTAGAGTGGCATGGATAAGGATTTCATGTGACGTGACGGCCATCAGAAAGACCAGGAGGGGTCAGGCTAGAAGGAACAGACACTCTTGTTTTGGGGGCATGGGAGAGTGTGGGGATGTAAGGATGACAGGGAGGTTAGGTGAATTGGGCAGTGACTTTAGAAAACCTTACAATTAATTAAAATGTTTGGGGCAAGGTGAAATGCTTTGTTTTGTCTTTGTGTGTTCAAAAGGACTGAATTTCCATTTTGGTTACAAGAGATCTAGCCTTTTAAAAATTTCAATTCTATTTCAAAATGTTAATGCTGGTTTAAGAAACCAAAACTTTTATATATTTACTTATTTCCACTTCAAAGCAAAGTAGTTCACTTACCCTGCTTTTGGGAACAAAGCTACTCACTGAAGTTGACCTGAGTTTGCAAAGGGTGTTAGCATTTCCCAGACTCCATTTTCCAATTGATTTTGTATGCATCAAGAAATTTCATTCATCTCTAGCTATAACGTTTTGTTTTGCAAGAGGGTTGTTGGTTTTTTTGGTATGTGTTTGCCACACATATTGCAAGAGTTAATAACTAAAAACAATTTGATTTATGACCTGTTTTGCTTGGACAAGTTTATGAATACCAATGCTGTATATGTTTGTAATTAAATTCTTTCTTTCCTCCAAGGATGTCACTGTCCAAAACAAATTGAGAATTTTGTTTAGAAAGTTTACTCGCACCTTGTATTATTATGTATACTTTTGAGACAAACTTACAGCTGGGGATATTTATAAGAATGGTTTCCAAAGTTCAGAATGCAATCTTTTAAACTTTCATGCTGTCCCTGAGTTTTAATATATGCCTGGCTTAATAATGCATTGCAATATTAACATAAATTCTTCATTTTGCATAATAGACACATCTCCGCAAAATGTAAGCCTTTTTTGATATATTTTTGCAACAGCTGTGGGTAACATTCCTTGCTGAATATCTAAATTGTTCAGTAAGGTCAACATTCATAAAGGCTTTTATCTACTGCACTTTAAAATTTTCCTCTAGCTGCTCTAAAAATGTGAGTGTTATTCTTTTCTCTGAAATCCCATCAATTTTTTATTTGTAGGCATGGCCTGGAAAGGAAGGAAGGATAAGGAGACAGTGGGAGTGAATCAATATTTTATTGTAGTGACACTCCTGTGTTAGTCCAGCTAGTCAGTTTTACTTGTCACCTTCTGACAGCAGTGCTATCCATCGCAGTTGTGCAAAAATGAAAGGCTACATCTTCTTTGCTGATAGTTCACCTGATGTAGCACAGATGAGAAAACAGGTAGATATTTATGCCAGCTTTGTTTTCTGACTGAAGGCTTGGACAATTTAAAACTGTGCCACCTTTCGCAAAGACCAGGCATGTGGGGGTTGGACCTGTGTACAGGGCAGTGCTAACCTTCTTACGGTGTCGCTCCTCTTGCTCTTGCAGAAATAATGCCTGCCTCAGGCATAATGTCTTGGGAACTCTGGGGAACTTTAGACCTCTGGAAATTTTATGCTTCTGCTGATTTGAGCTACTGAGGAGGCTTTCGCAAATGTACCTTCAGATGACATGCACACAGAGTAAATCCCTTTGGAACCTGGCTGGTAACAGCATGAAGGACATGCATCAGCGATACAAGGAAATCAGGTGGAAGTTGAGGAGCCAGGCTACCGTCTTCAGGGTCAGGTAAGCAGACCTTAGCAAACACCTCACCATCCTCGCATCAGTTCATGGGAAGCATCTGCTGCTACTATTATCAATGCACATTTTGTTAGCCTGCAGAACTCTCTTTAGATACAAGATTTGGCAGTCATAGCTACTAGAGGCGCATATCAAAATGTGAACACAAGCAGATAACTTAATATTGGAATGGTGTCTAACTGATAATTAGGTTATTGAAATCCTAGAATCCTAGAATCATTTAGGTTGGGAAGAACCTTTAAGATCATCAAGTCCAACCATTAACCCAGGACTGCCAAGGTGGCGGGGATGGGACCGGTGGAGCGCCGGGGTGTGCTGGGTTGAGGTGGTCGGAGAGGCCTGGGCTGCCCTGTTGGGTAGCAAGTGCAGGGGCAGCCCTGCTGGTGGCCAGGCCTGGAGGGTCCTCTCTGGTCCCTGCTGAAGGGCTCCTGGGCAGCCGCCCCACATCATGGGTGGCCTCGCCTTTTGGTCCGTAGGGAAGAGGCATGACGGGGCAGCCGTGGGGGTGTGATGGGCCCTCACTCCTGCTGCCATGGCCAGTGGGTGCTTGTCTCCTGGCCCCTGCAGCTTGGTGAAGCAGAAAGTTCTTCCAAAATGGAGCTGTGATGCCAATTTACAGACTTTAACTGAGCATCTAAAGAAAACACTAGATCCAGATCCTGCTATAAGGTGTCCTGCAGAAAAGTTTCTTCAGTCAGTTGAAGGAAGCCAGAACTATCTGTTGTTACTCAATGCTGCTGGAGAAACCACAGGAAAATATCATCAAAGTTTGTGCATCTGTAACATTCAAGAATTATATTAAAAGGAACTGGAGAATTGTTGAGGATGAACCAAACAAAGTGTGTGAACTGGACAGGATTGCCATTGAAGCCAACACGGTGCCCTTGATGCTTAGCAGCCCAGAACAAATTCAGAAGCAGTTCAGTGAGGTTAATAGTATTATTGGTCGTTGTATTCTTTCTTCAGAAATGGCCAGACTTACGGACAGAAATGGTGAATCGCTTTCAAAGCAGAGATTTCCACATCATTAATGGGGTCCTTTGCACTGCTCACTCTTTATTTAAAAGGTACTGCCATGAATTTAAGTCAGATGAATTATGGACAGAGATCAAACTTCTCCTTGATGCCTTTGCTTTGCTCTTGACAAATCTCTTTAAGGTAACTATTGAACTTTGTGGCACACGTGCAAATGATGCTAGTGCTTTGAAAGTTCTTTTTTCTTTTGTCATTCTAACTGTGAAGCTGTTCTACAGTTTAAATTTTCAGGATCTTCTCAAGTTTTTTGAAGATAACATGGAAACATGGATGACAAATTTTCATAGTCTTGTAACTTTAGATAATAAACTTTCACAGACTGAAAAGAAAAGTACTTTATCTAAACAGAACATGGAAAACCAAGAGGGTTTTACAGAAGGTTTTTTACCTTGCTTTCAGATTTTTCTTAATTTTAATTGATCATCTAATCATTCCATTGTATTTATCAACAATATCCAGAAAGGTAAGAACTTAATTGTGCTAAGGATTAATTCAAGGATGCTATTTAAACATTTGCACATTGTGGCCAGAAAACCATTTTATTAAACTCATCTGAGGGCCTGCTGTTGACACATAAGAGAAGTGTGTTGGGGTGGCTTAAGGTTACCAGGTCAGGTCCCTCAGGGCTGAAGGAAATGTCATGGAATGTGGGTAAAACCCAGAGATTTCCAGAAAGGACCATGATTCTTCTGCCATCAATCAGTAAAATTTTTACTGTTGACTCCCACAGAAGTAAAGTTAGATCAGTACTGACTGCTTCTGAAATCCCACCCTTAATACCATGTTTCTTAAATGTCAGCCTGCTTGCCTTATTTCCAAATGTTGGAAAAAATGCTGAAATCTCTTTCCCTCAGCCCCACTGTAATAATACTAAAGAAAAGGTTAGTTGGTCGGGTTTTTTGGTGTTTGGTTGTTTTTTTTTTTTGGTAGGCTATTGAGAAAAAAAAAAAAGAGTGGAAATCAGATGAACATAAAATGATTTTTGACACATTTGGCAAATGGAAGTCTTTTCAGAAGTTTGCTCACAAAAACTGTTGTGTAAGCATCCACTTGCTCAGTTTGAGTAAGAGGATTTCTTGCCAGGAAGGGGGGAAAAAAAGATCACCAGTTGGCAGTCTTCATCCTTTCCACTCATTGTCTTTGCCTATGAATCCGAAGTGTTTGATGGAAATGACAATGTTCCTTGTATTTTTGCAACTAAAGCAAAGGAGATTAAAGTTAAGATACAAAAACATGAATGCTTGAAAAGTGATGTTCCTGGAAAAGAGAGACCCAAATGAGCTGACAGAGAAACCTGATGCTCAGAAGTACACTAGGAACCTTCAGATGCTCAGTAGTTATGAAAATCAAACCACTTACTTAGGAGCCTAAGTAACGCACTAAACGACTGCCCCAAACTTTCATAATGTGCTAGGAAAAGAGCAGGAATAAGAAGAATGTAAAATATTGATAGTTATCTATCCTAACTATTAGACCATGTATTATATTCCTTGTCTTTAATTTTGGGAAAAGAACTGTATAGCCTAAATTCTTATCTTTTTTTTTAAAAAAAACCCAGCAACATAATCTGAGAAATAATTTTTATGCTGGCTTGTTTTTTAACTGGGTTGTTGCGGAAGAATTAGAAAAATGTGCAAGTCTCACATTTTGATTTACATATCAATGTTTCAATGACTGACCAACTACTTATCATTCTGTTCCATTCATAAGATCATGCCATATACAGCCATGTAGGATTTTTCCAGAAGTTCATGTGCCTTGCCATTGCTAAAAACCTTGGTATGGAATGGAATGGAGCCAAATACAGGAAGGAAATTATTATGGAAACTGTAAGAATTTGAGACTTCAGCTATCATCAAGATACAACAGAACATCTCCTCTTATTGCAACGCACGTAATTACTGATCAGACAAAAATTGCCAGGAAATATTTCAGGAAGGTATTTGGCTTCTGAAAGCTAATTCTGCCATCAGAGTACTTGCCAGACATAAGCAGAGTATCACATTATGATATTTTTTCTTACATGAAGAGAAATTACAGATGTAAAAAGGATAAAATTTTGGAGCTTAGGCTGTTACTGTCTGTTTCAAGGGACCCTGCTGAATGTCTTTACACTGTCAAAAGCTCCTTTATTAAAAGAAAGATAAAGTCCAAAGAATGTTAGTAAACTGATTTTTTCATTTAAGTGGATAAGATCATGATGGATACACCTGATTACATTATCAGAGTCTAGGAATTTTAAAATAAACTCAGGTTCCAAGAAAAATTCAGGCTATTCACAAGTCAAAATAATTTTCAAATACATCATGTGAAAGACGAATACAGCTGCACATGCCATACTCACGCAAAGAATTTTCCAGGTTAGTTGGAGACTTCTAAATGTGGCACTGATTGCACGTGTTTAACCTTCACATGATAACAGTGTTGCTTTCAGCTGGAAATGATGAAGTCATGAATAAAACATTTGCATACCTAAAACATATTCATAAACTAGACTATAATCAAGACATTTTCAAATTTTATTGTCATTTTTATTCTAAGTCAAAATGATACATTGTACACAAGACTATAAAAATAACAACAGTATTCTTTTGCTAGCGTGACAGAACAAACTCACATAAATAAAGACAGAATATTACTGCACAAAAAGAAGAAAATGTGTTGGGCATGGATACTAGTTAGCATAAAATGTTAGCATAGGGGAAAACGAAGAAACATTAAGTATCTTGGCTATTCTTAACTGTGATTTCAGTGGAAGGCACCTTTATTCTGAGCAGAGCTGGTTGTTATTTGTACCTGCATCTTCGTATCTTAAAATTACGTTGAAGAATGTTAAGTGGAAGCTAATTCTAATTAACTACTGTTTAATCAGTTAACATTTGAGGGGGTCAGCTTTACATGGAAGTAGTACAGGGCTAAATCTGCAAAGAATACAATGCTGGCTAGTGCATCACCTAACTTTAAGGCATCCTGCCAGAGAGCAGGAATTTTTGCTCCAAGATTAGGCACATCTTTTCCTTAATGAATGGAGGGGAAGAGCTAAGTCAGCTCAGAGTAATGTCATTGGAGACCAACAAGCTGAGCTCTTCCAGAAAAAACCAGCAAGATGTCAGCTGTATCCCTTAGAGTGAGGCATTTAACTACTTAGGTTCTCGCCTGTGAATCTGGTCTTTGAATTAAACATCTCCAAACTCACCAAAGGAAATCCCATCCCAATATTTAAAGCATTCACCTGAGTGGGAACCTGTTTTCAAAAATCACTTCTGCTGTAGCTTGAAAACATATTTCCAGGTTCTTTTTGCTGAATTTTTTGACTTAGTATGTATTGCATACTTTGAGGGATGGGGAGGAGACTTCAGGTGATCAATCAGCTTGAAACTCCTTGGCAGAGGAGAGAATGGTGTTCAGGCTCCTGATGCAATGAACTTTTACTTTATGCAGAGAAAGAAGTGCTTCAGCAGGAAAGGCTGGTACCTGATAGTCGTAAACAGCCACAATTACTGAGGGACAGCTGTGTCAATCAAGTAAATTAGTGCAATCAGTATTCAAACACTATGGAGACAGGATATCAAGCCAGAGACCTATGAATATCACCTTTCTTCATGTACACCACAAAGACCATCTCAGTATATAGAACAAAATAAGAGTAAGTACTTCTGCCTTTTCAGAACACTTTTTTGTTGAGTTCTGAAAAATCACAGAAGATGCCATTGTCTGATGAGAAAAGCTTTATTAAGATGGCTAAAAGGAGAAAGGTAAACACAGCAAAATCCTTTACTCTGCGTACTTTTTAAGGGAAGCATAAAGGCACACATGCAAAATGGCAGAGAGATCAGATTTTTTGGTCTGTCTCTGCAGTGAGTTGGGCTGTGACCACTTGGCAGAGTGAGGAATTGGTGCTCAACCACACACATATCACATGGAGAGGTAGCAACCTCCTGCTATTTCATGACAAATAGTTTAATGCTTGTGTGAATGTGTGGCTGGAGGGGCACCCTGTTTACGACAGGTTACGCATGTCTGTGGAACGTTGCCCTGGAAGAATTTGTAGTATTTCCAGCAGGAAATCCAAATGCTAAGCAGATCTATTTTCTTCCAGACCTAAGCTATTGGACTCTTCAGTCTTAGGTTCAGACTGGCAGAAAATCTTCACTTCATCCAGTTTAACATTTTTAAGACAATGGTCAAAAAAACCAATGACTTTTCAGCCCTATTGACAAAGACTGGAAGCCACTGGGAAGGTCACGCAGATCAGTGTTTCCTTCTTGAGGGCACACGGACTGCTCATTAAATCTGCTTGGTCATCCACTTATGCATTGAATTTAAAAAATCAAAACAAAACAGAAAAAAAAACCCAATCCCTAAAAGCAAGTAGCACTCCTGCTCAGAAGTTGTTTAAGGGAGTTATTCCAACTTGATCTTTCTCCCACGTATACTCTATGGGAGGAAATGTTTATGGAGGAAGCAAACTGGAAAATATCACAAAGATCCTGCCACATAGATTTCCTGGTGTTATTCTATAGAGAAAGAGGCAAAAGTTCTTTCCTCAAATTCCTTTCCCCATGTAAACAGGGGGAAAAATACTGTCTTTTGTCAACAATTTGTTTTTCTTATTTGCCGTTACCTTCAAAACATGTTCTATAAAAATGCAATTTATTAATCATGCCTGTATTGTGTTCTAATACAAAAATGATCCTTTGGGACCGTATTTGTAATATAGGTTGAAATGTATTGTTTGCTAAATGGCCTTATCTGTAATTCAGAGAGTCTTTGTGTGCTTTGGAAGACCATTTGGCAAACTCTGTGCAAGGAAGCAATTTAGTTATCTGGCTGCATTAAGGATGAAAACAATTTAAGATGAATTAGGACTTCTAGAAAAGTGATATGAAAAAAAAACCAACCTAAGTTCTTGGCTTTGGAAGAAGTAATTACCCAGTACTGCAAGAACCTTGGTGATCATACAATCGGATATCCTTTAGTGGGTGTAGAGAAAGTATTGTCCCCAGCTTTCCATTCCTACCTCTCATCTGGTGCTTACTATCTCAACAGTTTGGATGTGGTGTGTACCCTAGTAAGTGCTTCTAGCCCGTTTCAGTGACAAAATAGAATAACTTAAATCACTGTTTTGGATTATTCAGGGGGCAGAGGGCAAATCACATTCAAATGAAGTGAGACTTCATTTCAGTTTGAGTCCTTGTCTCCTCCTTTTGTTGCTCCATAGCCATAAAAATGTTGTAGAGAGAATGTTGCGATGCAAGCACCCAAGTGAAGGCAAACCTCCAGCTGCAACTGACTACAGTTCCAGAAGGTTCAGGTTCATAACATGGACTTAGAGACCGGTTATTGAGAATACATTGCTAAGTCTCTGCTAAGTGAAGATACAGTCCACAAGTTATTTATTTCAAGTAATTTACAATATAGTGATAAATCTGTGCAATTTTATTTCCATCTCAACAGGACATTGGACGCTGCTAAACTGTTTAATATACGTAATGTGATACTCTTATGATAAAAATGATCCATTAGTGAGCTGAGTGACAAAAAAGCATGTCTAAAAAAATCCTCAAGGATAGGCCAAGATCGTTTGCATTTATTTTAATGATATCCAAATGGTGTTCTAACTAAAGATGTTAATAATCATGAAAAGCAATAAAACTCTAGAAAGAGTTAAACTTACTGGCAGGCTTTATTCTGCTGCGGTGTTCTGTTTGACATACTTCCATAACCTCTACCCTTCAATAAATGTCAACTAGTTTTTTTTTTTTTTTTTTTTTTTTTTTAATTTCTTAAATGTCCTTGCTGTGAAGAGAGACAGAGCATGAAATCTGTCAGGGATATATCACGTCTTGCATTCATATGCTCATGGTTTTTGTTAGGGTGACTGAAAGGCCAGAGAAGATGCTGCAGGAAGACTTTCAAGCAACAATAAATATGGAAGTTGTTTCCAACTCCATGTTTTGAAATGCTTTAAAAGCTTTAATGAAAAGGCCTTGATATGATCAACTCTGGTAGAGGAATAAGAGTAGTATTTCCACAATAAATATTTTATTTTTGATGGTACTTTCTCTGAAAACCACCAATGGGAAGTGGCAGGATTTGATGACAACATAGATTTAAAAATGCTATAAACTTACCTAGTGGCAGAAGATGATGACATTTTTTGAAGATTGTCGACCAGTCAAGAGCTGCTGGAGCCGGATTAGAAACCTCCATTGCTTTTACTCTGAACCTCGACTACTTAAAGAAAAGGCCTGCGTGATACGGTAGTATCTGACACAAGGGAACAGCCTCAAAAGCCTTTGAAGTCCTTTCCCCTCAAATGTGCTTTAGAAGGTAGAATAACATGTTAAAACAAGATCTTTGTGGTAGCTCCACAACATCTGCAGGAACCTCTCTACCCACGACTATCTGGCTTTCAGTGCTCCCCTCTGTGGCTAGTTTGAGAGTGTGGGACTGGTCTCCTGTTCGTGTGGTACTAGAGACACTTCTGCAGGCTGCATGACTTGTAAATGCAATAGAATGATTGACCCATAATGGCCTAATCCACCTCCTATCAAGAAAACTGAAAGACTCTTAAATCTTCTCAGAGGCTGAAACTGGGTGAGTTCATGAACAAGTCACAGAAAGCACCAAGTATGGTCAATGCCTGCACCCTGCCTTGCTGTGTTTGATGCAGGACGAGCAGAAAAGGGCAAATGAAGAGCTCTCATTTCTGTGGGTACCAACCTGTTATTGACACAGATGCAGATTTTGTCTTGTAAAACTGTTTATTTGGGAGCGTAGGAAAGATGGAGGTAGCCCTAAATAATCCCTTACCTGACACATCTTTGAAGAAACTAAGAAAATAATAACGTGCCGTTTTGCACAAGCGTGAACTGGGGTCCATACAGATAATGAATAGCAAATGAAGCTCGTTGTAATGAATGAAATCAGGTTAAAGACAAAGCTGTCCCTGAGTGTCTTCCTCCTAAGGTCAAGACTAGTGGAAATAAGGGAAGCTAATGAACTTAATCCTCAACCCAGCTGTTATACTGTTAAACAGTATTTCCAAAGGCCGTTTCAGAAAATATAAACACATTAAAGAATAGCCAGAAATCTAATCTGCTCAGAAATCACAGATTTCTCAGTTGTGTGTTGAAGGCATAGCAACCTAAATTACCCTTGAAATGACTCTATTTCAAGTCATACACGTTTCTGAGCTATATTTTTAGAAGACTTCATACTAGCAGTACAAGAACTTATTCCAGACAAGGACTTAGCTTGGGTTTATGTTAACATATAATTTGTAAAAGTTTGTAATAAACATCCCTCACTGAGACTGGCAGAAATTATAGGAAGGAAAACACCACTGCTAACTTTGGGCTACTTGCTTTGATTCAGCCCTCATTGTGTTATGTTTGTTCTGTGAGCGTCAAAACTGCAGAGAAGTGATGAATTGTTGTGTAACTAAGACCAGAATTTCCAAAGCAGCCTCGTCTTTTTAGAAACTCTCTTTTGATTAAGGATTTTGTCTTCCAGTATAAATATTCACCACAAGCCTGATGCTTAGATCGGGAAGTATACTAACAGGCTTTCATTCCAATAGGAAGAAATATGCAATGCATCGTTCAAGACCTTAGGCCCAAGCTGGCATCCTGTTATACACCCACTGAAGTCAATGAAATTTTAGGGTGTACAGAAAGTGCCAACTGAAGTCATACAAATAAACACTTAGTGAATATATAAATACAGTAAACAGGAAAGAAAAATACCAGTATGCATGCTGGTGGTCAGTCAGAAATTACTGCTCTTCTTTTTATATCCTTTAGGATAATAGGGCCATCGTTATTTTTCCAATGCTTTTCAGCTTGTGGTAAGAGATAGTTTTCCCCCTGTTAGTCACACAAACTAAAAGCAGGTCTGTAATCTCAGTTTAGCTGCATTTGGAAGCTGGTCTTGTTTGTAAATGATGAAAGGAAACCAGGCAGGAACCTATTTACCAAGTTTCTCTGCAGCAGCACTCAGTTTCTCCAAGATTGCACTTTCCTCCACACTGACCAGCTTCTCTGAACTGGATGAAGTTTTTGAATCCCTCAAAATACCAGTTTATCATTGGTACAATTCAGGAGCTTAAAAATTAAAGCATGCATCAATGTTTTTGAAAGTATGTTTTAGAAACCACTGTGATACTGCACCTTGTGTGTGTTCTATTATTTACAACATGTTAGATGGTTTGGTCAAAATTGCTCATGGCATTGTTTGAGACACTGAGCAAGCTCATAATGGGACAATCCACTGCTCTGAAGAGCCAACAATTTAAATAATCTAAAGCTATGTTTCTTGTTCTTCCAAAATGAAGCTTAATCTATTACTTAACTGCCCAGGAAGCTACTGTTCAAAAGGTGATAGACAATCTTGAATTCAGTGGAAAAAAAGATGTTGGTATAAATTAAATAAATATTTACTTATAATAAATGGTGGCATTTTAATAATTAGTGAGAAGTCTTGTGTTTATAGATTTTTTATAACATAGTATGTAAGTAATGAAAACAAAACATTGATTATTCAATATACAAAAGCCAATTTTAGAGGTGTAACAGATGGACAGTGCCAGTGCCAGAAGAGAGTATTTTTTAAAAGCTGTGTGATCGTGTAATTAAATTGAGTGGATTAAGTATGAGAATTCACAAACATTCAGGTGAGTTAAGTTCTGTTCTCATTGATACTAGAGAAATAATGAAATTCCTGTTTCCCTGCATGTACACACTGTTTGGAAAACCATTTATTAATGTTGAAATTAATAGCAGCACACCATGCGTTCAGCAAGCCCAAAACTGTAACATGACTTGAATGATCAGTTACACATAACGAAGCAATTATGGGGGCAAACAGAACAGCAGAAGTTCTACCAAATTGCTGAAAAATTACAAGTGTTACCTTGTTAACATTTGTCTCACAGGCAAGACCAAACCAGTAAACCAGTAACATGGAAGAATGGCAGGAAGGCAAGTAGGAAGAAGAGGGAATGACTGACCTTTTCATAATTATAGTGCTTCACAAAGCTGGATATGGTTCCACCTTCTCCAAGTCATCGTCTCAGAAGACTATATTCTCTCCTTGAAGAAACAAATTCATTTGAAAAACCTTTAAGAATCGCACCAAGGACTGTGTGTCTGTACATGCCAAGCAAACTGCTTGTTCTTTGAGGTGTTTCAACATCCTTGATGCTAGATACTGCTTTGTTTTAAATCATCTCTACCATGTTTTTTTTTCAATCAAACCAAGACATTTATTTTTAAAGGTGCTTTCTACTAAATGGATAGCCAGAGAGAGGCTACATCACAAGCAGAGCCAGGCAGCTCCTGCCTAAAATGTGCAGAGAACACTTTGTACTAGTCCTTGCTCTTTGATTTAATTCCTATGGCTTACTAGATACAGAAGAGTAGCTACCTGTAATCAGCTTTTCCACCTAAGTTCTGAAATAGATAATTTGATAAATTCAAGGAAAATGAAGTGACCAAGAATCATCTATAGTGTCTTATCCAATGATAACTAGTTAGGCTTTCCATTTGTCCAGAGGTACCATACATACCTGTGAAGCTGCTCGTATCTTCTGCAGGCACTTGGCTGGCTTTGCTGATTCCTGAAGCCACACAGCCACTCTGGTTCCTGTTTTATAGTGGGTTGTTTTTCTGTATTAAGTTCACATGGGAATGGGTCAGCTTTTATGTAGTTTTGCAAGTATGTGATCAGCCATGCTGTCTCAAAGAAACAGCCAGTTTTCTTTTTGGTTTAAATTGCTGTAGGTCTTCAATGGCTTGAATATCTTCCTCTTTACAAGCACCCTGTTGTCAAAGAAACTGAGGACAGCTTTCTTACTCCCCAGCCATCCTGCAAAGTCATGCGTGAACTTGTCTCCTGTAGCCTACAGGTCTTACAGCAGTAGTTCAGTCAGGTGCTCAAATTCCACTCTGACTCCTGTGTTTCTCACACTGATGTTGATGGTCTCTTTGGGGAATGATAGCAGGGAGACTGGATGGCTCAAAACATTATTGATAAGCTGCTGAAGGTCTTGCTACAGTTTTTGTAGAGTCATGAGGGAGCTGACAATGCGCTCCCTGTTAATCTTCTGTTAATTCACCTTGTGGCTGAAACCCACAGCTGATGTTGGAGTTCAGCCCTCTATTTAGCCAATTTGGTCAAAGGCAGGCTGGTGGCAACTGAAAGCTATGCACAGCTGATGGCTATATCCAATGGTCATTTGTGAAAATTGCTTTAGTGGCCTCAGTCCAAGTTTTACTGACAAAACATCAGTATCTCAAAATATTTTCTCCAACATAGCTGCTTGCCAAAACTTCAGGAGCAATCAAGGATTTAAAGACAAGAAGGCTGAATTTGTGTCTTCCCTAGAAGTATTCTTTGTACACCAGCAATGAAGTGCCCAGGGGCACATTTGTGTTAAGCACCACCCAGGTTGTCAATAAAGAACTTCTGTCCTCAGAAATACCAAATTGAGTTGATATGAGTTTCCCACTCATCCAAAACCACTTTCCCACCAAGCAGAAGAGATCACAAAATTAAACAGCATTCCCTCCTTCTCACATCTCTGCAGTTTGTAAGCACTGTGCCTGTCATAATTTTCCCAGGAGGTTTCCTTAACCATAATGTCTCATCTCTGCAAGCAGCTGCTTCCTTTTTGCATGAGATATCTTGGAGACTTGCCTCACTTATCAAATCTAAAGCACTGAAATGCTAGTAAATAACTAAGCTCTATTGGGAAGATGAAATCCCACTGCAGATGGACAGATTTGCTTAACCTGTAAAATAATTCTGGAGTAACTATTGTTTTGGCAAAATTCTGAAATGTATCAAAGTTTGATTGTTCTTGGCTTGTCCTAATTTGCTTACTTTGGGGTTATAGCTGACCCTCAATATGCACGTTAGTCCCATTACTGTTAACAGGAGTTAAATATATACACATATCTAAGAGAGACTTGACCATTTACTCTCAGTGTTCCAAGGTCAGCTGAAGTCTGGACCTTTTACTTTCTCTATGCTTCACTAATTAAGAACAAAGCTTATGCAAGACCTCCCTGGGGAACGTGGGATCTGAGGTTTTTACAGTCCACAAGGCTAAAATTCAAATGTGAACCACAGCTGTTTGGATAGGAATCTTGGACCTCTTTGTTTTGAACTATAGTGACCTGTTCAGCCTTACCAACACGTGAAACTGAAATCCCCACGCAGCTAATGACTGGGATGTGAAATTTGCCTGGCGGGCAGAACTCGGTAAAGTGACCAATTTATAGTGCTCTGGGATTTGCAGGTGGAAGGGCTGTTCTTTCTCTTCATCTCTCCCCCTCACCCCCTCCTGTTTGAATACATATCATTTCATCCATATACATCTATGCATATGTGTAGATTTGAATCTATGTTTGCCATCCAGCCAGCTGACCCAATGTTCTTGTGCAGATGGTCAAGTTCCTCCCTTCTGACAAGTACAGGTATTTTTATGAGTCCCTGGTAAGAGGTAAAATAAAAAGGGAAACAGAGTGTGGGATAAACTAGTCATTCAATTTAAGTAGTGATAGACCTCCAGTGCCCTAACACTTTTACACACATTCTATACACCCATGGTAGTGCATATATTTTGAACTATATAATACACATAAAAGTGTGAGTTGAACCTTCCTTTTGATTTAACTGCAATTACACAAACATTTAGAATATCAGCAATAAGTAATTTTGCAGAACTGAGACATGATATGCTGTATAATAGTTCGTCTATTTAAATGGACTGTCAGTCCACCTTCCAGTGGCCGTTGTGGCTTGGATCAGGTAATGATCTCAGTGGAGGCTGCTTGACTGATACTGTGTTTTTCTTGAAGTCTTATAAGATTGTCTTATGCCCCCTTACATTTAGAATCCAATTCCATTACCTTCTTTGTGAAGATTTTATGTATTCTCTATATTAATGGCTCACTGCAGCAAGAAAAAGCATATCTTGATCCGTTCAGAGCATCTGACCTTTCACATTCATTGCAAAGCACGTCAAATACTATGGAAAGACTGCAGAAAAAATGCAATTCTTTATGTAGTGATATAATGAATATCTTTGTGTACCCAAGCTAATAGGAATTCCAGCATTCATGCTTACTGTAAAATACAGCAAGCAAAGGCTAAGTAAATTCTGTTTTAATACGGAAATAATTTTGACTGCATCTTTGGCTTTGTATGACATGGAAACTGGTGATTGTTTATGCTTTGCTACTTTTTTTGGTCTGCGTTAAGATCCCACATGAGAAACAAATTTTTCTCTACGAACAAAATGTTACTTTTTTGGGACTGAGTTCTAATTAGTTGGGTAGTACGTCTGTTTCTTTTCAGTTGGGAAAATGCAATGCATATAAAATCCAGATGGATAGCACATGATGCTGGAACCAGTCCTGGCCAATCATCCACATCACTTGATTAAAAGAAACCTATAAGAATTTAAGTAAAAACCCAAACCCAACAAGATAGCAAGAGCAGCAAACTGGCTGCACTATGGGATTTCATCAAAGCTCAGAGATTGCTTCTCTTTTGCTGGTTGACCTCACTACACCTTATTGAAAGTTAACCTGCAGTTGTATTTAATTTAAACTTGTGCAGGATTTGTGACTAAGACCGTGAATACCAATGGTGGAAGACATTTGGTAAGTGGGATGGGGAGGAAATTCATCAGCAGACTACATCAGGCCACAAGGACCGCAGCTTTAGGGCAATGGGCTCTTTGAAGGAACTCAGCTGAGAGAAATGCGACAGAAATCCACCCCGGCACAAACCGTAATATCGCACAGCAATTCTTTTTGTATGGATTTTGTCTGTGACTGAACAGTCTTTCAGAGAGCAAGTAAGCACTGCTCGCAGCCTCACTGTGTGCAAAAGCTCCTGGGGTTTCACCAGGTTGAAGGGTGAGATTTTTGGAGGGGTCTAATGCAGGCTATGAAGAAGTTTGAAGGAGAGGCAGGCAGGCCTGGTGGAGGGATGGAGAGGCATCTGGAATCCCTACAGACAACTGCAGGAATGTTTATTATTCTTTGTTTATTATTTTGAGCGTGTGCTCTCTTCCTCTCTTTGTCTCCCTTTGTTATTTGTGTAATAAAATTCCTCTAGGCATATAAAGTCAGTCATCTGGAATTGTGCAACTCTTTCTGCCAGGAAGCTGGAGAAGCCCCTCTCCTGTGCAGAGAGAAAAGTACAGACTCATCTCAACAATTGAGAAATTACAGAAATACAGCGTTTGTCTTCGGGTAACATTTATATAGCAAAGAACTGCAGCAAATAATTGTGCTCCTTGCTGTTAAAGGTTCTGCTTCATCCTGTCCAAGGTAGTATGTTTATATAAAGCTTGAGAAATAATTTGTACATTTCAAAATAAAGCATGCAAAATACATTAAAAAGGCACAGTGTCAAAGTTGCCAGTGGGTGCGGAGAAGAGAAAAAAAAAAAAAAAAAAGAGTAAGTAGAGAGGAGCATCTTTACAGCCACATGGCTAGTGAAATTTTCTATTTATTCTTTGGGGAAAAGGCAAAGTAGCTGCCCGGCTGCTGGTTGGATAGGTGCCGGTACTATTTTTATTGGCAGGCAACTCTGAGTGGCTGAAAGGTGGTCATTAACACCCTGACACAAAGTGCTGACAGGGCGATTATAAGATTAACACCCTATGTTATATTAACAGTGTCAAAACCTCCCCTTACCTGTCAGTGAGAAATAATGGCATGAAGGAAAACATTATAGAGATACTGAGATTTTAACATTAAAATGCCACACAGCCACTAACTTTTCCAATTTGGTCTAAGTATCTAGATGACCTACTACAGTCCAATAAAATGAAAGAACATATTTTAAATTATAGTTTCACAGAATAATAAAAAAAAAAAGAACACAACAACTAAGCCACCCGGCTTGTTTTTCTGTCTTGATGGCTTTTAGACCTGGTCTGCCTGGGAGTGGGTCTTTCACAGCTGTGCCACTAGATTTTTGGTTTGAGGTTTTGGAAACTCAAGGGTTTAGGACTTAGGACTTGATAAATTTGACAAACAGAACTTTTCTAGAGAAACATATTGCTGATATGAAAGGCAAAATTTGGGTAGGATCTTCCCACTGGTTATCCCAGACAGCACTAGAATGTGCATTTATCAGCAACAGAGTTGGACCCTAAGGAGGCATTTGCATTTGAAAGTGTTTCTGCTCCCTGTTCACAGGAATGGGAAGGGCAAACCCTCTAGCACAGCGTCAGCTAACCTGGTTTACACTGCCCAGACTTCTGCCAGTTCCATTAAATATAATAAACTGGCACAGAAAGTTCTTCCTGTAGCACTAGCCCTACACCTTCATTGGTAAAAAAATAATTCATTGTGTTCCTGAATCGTACTACCATTTCAATTTTTAAGAACTAAAATGGCATTATGCTTTACTAACTGGGAAAAGGAAGGGGAAAAAAAGAAGGGGGGGGGGCGGGCAGGTCCAACTACAAACAAAGCCTTTCCAGAGCTTTCTAAAGCCTGCTAGAGGAGTGCCCCGGCACTCATTTTGGCCCTGCATAAACAGCACATTTCCAGCAGTGGTGGTGTGGCCACTCCGGAGCTGGCAAGGGGCAGAACTGTCCCGGAGGCTGTGCCTGCAGGGGCCCCCAGGCCTCCCGCCCCCTCTGCCACCAAGATTTGGGCTCCACAAGCACTGCCAAAATTCCCCGTACCTGCCAAATATGCTTGGCCACTAGCCTGCCCATTTCTATTCCACAAATGTCTCCCTTCCAGCGTATGTGCGCCATGCCATCAGTGATGGGCCATGTGATTTCTTTACCTTCTGGGCTCCAGGGTGCCTACCTTCCTATTGTCCAAGTTTTGCCAGCTCATGTATTCTTTCTATATAGTTTTCTTATTACATGTTATATTGTATGTGATGATAGTATATTCTATATGCTATATATGTCTGTAAGAGCTACAGATAGAATGCATAATACGTATTCTTTATGTATACCTCAGTTTCTAAAGAAGATCAAGATATAGTCAAAGCACCCAAAACACCAGGAAGGGTTTATGTGTTGAATAAGAAAAGTTCAGTAGTTTTTAATCAAGATTTTTGGGATTTTCAGAGTTGCAATGCCATCGTATCATGATAGCTTAAAGTCTATTGAAACCCCTTAACAAAGTGTATGCAGTTAACTTAGGACTTGTTACAAATTACTAAAGCGCCATCTGAAAAGTTCAAATGTCTCGGAAACAGATCCAACAGAAACATTTAATAACTAAACAAGGACAAAGGATGGATTTATGACTGCTGTTTAGTTTGGGGTCTGTTGGAAGTCAATGCAAAAAATTCACAGACACTTTCAGACCTTCCGTTAAATGAACAGTGCCTGCAGAAAATTGAGTATTTATTATAGCAACTGATGTGAATTGCCAAAGGTAGGGAGTTTCCAATAAATAGGATTCTAGTTTTAGGAACAACCTGTTAAAGTATTTGTATGTGTCATTTTATTACAGCATCTGCTTTGGCTGAAACCAAGGTCTCCAGGGCAATTCTGAACTTTCAAGTCGTCTATAGAATCAAGTGTTTTCATCTACATATCTTTTTTACTTCAAAAAATGAAAAATATTACATAATTCAGAGAAAATTATGTTTGATCATGTTTCATTGATGATATTCATGCAGTTTTCCATGCTGACAAGAGTCTCAGAATATTTTCTGAAATGTTAGAGATGCCTTTAGAGATTTTTGGCATTTCACAAAATCTGAGTAATTTTTCAAAACAAGGAACAGTCCAGAAACACTGCCAAGATAGTTGGGTATTGAGTGGTCTAATTTATAATGAGATCAGGTGGCCACTGAAAAGACACTCAAGTGATGAGATCTTGCACACATTACAGTTTCCTGGGAATTCAAGTAGTATAGAAGGGCTTTGTTTACCAAATGAACGGCATGTTGCTCTCCATTGACTTTAGCTGCAGAATGCTTAACTACACTGTTTTAGCCATTCAGTGAAGGTATATTTCACTCTGCTTTGTTTTGCTTTTAGTAACAGCTCTGAGTTACTTTGTGGGAACCCTGTGTCCTGTTTATCTCTCTCTGGAAGTAAGCGAAATTCCTGTTTCATAGGAAAGGGAAGATTGTGCAGCTGTCCTGTCCAAAGGGCCTCTCTCTCTGCTGGGTGAGACAGAGATGAGCTCTTCGAGCACTGCTTCTGCTGGGAAGTATTAAGAGGGAATTACAGAGCTAGAATCAGTGATCAGTACATGCCACAGGTTCACTGGCTCTGAGGGCTGAATGGGAGCAGAGCAACAGGCTGTGTCTGCTAATCCTTATCCCTTTCTTTCTGCACATCTTCTGTGTGACAAGGAGGGACCACGGGTCACATTCTGCCCCAGCCCCAGCCCTTCTTTCACAGTTGGGAATCAAGACACACTTTGGCAAAGCCGGGGTGGCACTGAACAAAAAAAGCCACAACGCAATGAAAGCCACCAAATAGTTAATAAACTATGAAATCATGTGTAGACATGAAGGTGGGAGGAGAACTACCTAAGACCTCATTTATAAAGGAGTAAAGACATAAAAGATGACCTTCTGTGACCACTAAAGGGATAACTTCATCAGGACATATTTGTGCCAGAACATGACCAGACTCTTGCATGTCAATCACGCTGAAGTGCCGGATACTGTAGTCATTTGCAAGAGGTTTTGAATGAAGGAGATGGGGTTATTTTTCTTTTCATGGGTGTTTTCTTTTTGAGTACAGTTTTTCTCTCTGATAGGCAGTTTGTAAACACTGCTAACTGAACACTGGAATCCTCAAACGTAGGTTCCCTAGTCTGGATCCGATGCCTTTACACACTGGGAAGAAAATTAATATACACTTACGCGGTAAGGTTCATGGTCCTGCAACCATTGTGCATCCCAGTCAACAAAACAAAGTCATTTTAAAATGACCACTGTACCTGTGCATTGTTTTAGCATTGTGTGACAAGCAGCAAATCACAGTGCTTTTTGAAAAAAATAGACATGTGCTATATCTTTGCCTCAGACAAATGGCTGAGTGACTTAAAGCCCACCTACATTAAAACCAACACTCCTACTTCTCCAGAAGACGCATGTCTCTATTGGCGGGTGCACAGAAATCACATCTTCTGCAATCCCTGCATTATTCTTGCTGTGAGGCGCGCTTTATCAGCTGTAATATGTGCATATTGTCAATGTTCTCTGAAAGGCAGAATATTGCAGGACAGTTTTTTATTTCCAGCAGGCTGGAACGTGGCATGGGGAGATATGTTTGATGTGAGCAATTGACACAGAGTTTCATATGTGCTGGTTTTCCCAGAAAGGCAGCATGTGAGTGATCAGCAATAGATGTAGGAAGAAATGGAGGCTAAATATTGCTGTAGGTGTGGGAAAAGAAGTAGGAACCATGTACTCTGTGTAGCTAGAATCCATGAATTGGTCTTAATGTAGAGTATACTTTCTCAGCTAGTTCCATATTATTCAATGACAGTATTTAATTAAATTTATTTACTTTTAGAAAGCAAGTAAAAATGTGCAGCTTTGTCCTAGAAATGTTGACCTGTATGTGCATTAAGAAAGCAAGGGGAGGAAGTGGAAGAGCGACCACAGATAAGCCACATTTTAACACCAAAACCTGTTGTCTCCCTGTGTGTCTTCTCATGTGTATGGCTTTGCCTTCCTTAACATATGGGTAGAGAAAGACAGATTTGTAAGGCATTTATAGCATGATATATACAGAAAACCACCACTTCTTCATCTCTTTCAAAAATACTTCAGTTCACTAAACATCTGGAAACTCTTTTTCATTTAATTGCTTTAGGTGGATCAGCTTTATTTTTTCCTCTTTACTTTCCAGGCTATTTTAAGCACACGAACAGAATGCTCCTGCTGTCCGTTTTATACTATAAAGAAAACCCTTTACACATATCAGTGACATCATGGTGAACGGCAATAGCAACACAAAAGCAAAAGAATTCCTGCTTAGACTACTGCAGTTTGGAGATGAGTCAAAACTGGATGAAGTATTGAACGGTGACTACTGTCAGCAGCTGACTTTTGCCAAAAGCAACCTTCATGGATCCAGAGTGGGAAGTTTACATCATCAAAAATATCCCACAAGCATAATGGATGCAATTCAAGCACTACCCGCAGGACTGCTTGGTGGCACAGCACTACCAACACCCACCACATCGTATCAACACAAAATAGCTACATAGATACACGTCTGAAGACTTTCCCATCCCCTCTCTGCAAGCTGAAGTCTAGGTTGTATAGCAGGCAAAATACTTCCATACTTGAAGAAAGGAACAAATAATGAAGTGCCTATGGTAGCTCTGTTGGCTTCGTTACTATTGTTGCTATTTGTTTATTATAATTTGTCAAGATTTATGGCTGTTTAGAACAAAACAATCACTGGTTTTGAAAGGTGGCTTAATGAAAGGAACAAGTTTCAACTTTGTTCCCTGCTTTCATACAATCAGAGGTTATGTTTATTTAGAAAGCTAACATTTATACAGATTATGTACTCTCAGTGGTTCTATGCCAAAAACCACATGACTAAAATGGGTCTTTCCATCACTCTCTCAGTTTTGACCTATGATTGTTTTTACAGGAACTGGATCTTTTAAGCAATAGCCTCTGGTAGAGCAAGGGGAAAGCATGGCACCTTGTGCAATAATTTGCAAACCATGGCTTGAGCAAAAGGATACGCAAAATGCATTTGAATCACTCAACTGTCCAGACTACGCCAAACACTATTTGATTAGGATAATTGCCAGTGAGAGTGGGAAAGGTCATCAAGCAAAGCTAGATGGTGGGGGGAAGGTCACCAGTTTAAGGAAGTCAAATTTTTACATAATGTGAGACTTTTGATTGATTAAGCCATCCAACAAAATTTTCAAAGTATTAAAACCAGTAAAATAAGAATTATTAGAGATGGCAAATTGAGCTGGAAAAGTCACTGCATAATTATACAAATTGTAAATTTGCTTTTGTTGTACGTGTTCCTCATTATCCTGCTCTTGAAATTGTTTGAAATATTGCTGTTTCTTAAGTGAGCAGGGTCCTAAGAAAGAAATGTTTGTCTCACGTTTGTATGCAAGCACATATTTTAAACTCTTTTTAAAAACTCACTCACAGCAAAAATGGAAAATTATTATGCTCAGAAGGATTTACCTGGTCACCGTCTTGCTATTAACAGATTGTCTTTCAGAGTAAATACCCAGCCTGACAAATGCCATTTATCATTCAGTGAGTAGTTATGATACAGAGGCGTGTGATTAGAGAGTGCTTGAAAACTCTTGATTTTTCTTGGTTGAATATCTTTCCTAGGAGACAACGGTTTTCCTATGGAACCATTCTACAAATTGAGAATATATGAAAAAAGAAATGTCTTTCTGCTTTCCAGTATTTTTCCAGCTGAAAAACAGTGACAAAGCTTAAGGATGTGATTCCACTCTCCCCTGCCTCCTCTCCCCATATTGTCTCACTTTCTAAATGTTTTCCAACTGGCAAAACAGTCAGTGTTACTTTGTGTTCTTTCCTGCCTTTAGAAAGAAAGTAAGTTTAAAGTACAGGAAAGCCCTGTTTGAAAATAGTGCTGGTATTTCTCTGTTTTGAACTATTTTTGGCAAAAAGAGTAGCATCGAATTATTTTTCTTTTCACAACTATGAAACAAAAAATTCACTAGTTCAGAAAACATTCCTCTCTGAAACATCTTCCCCAACTTCCCAGAAGCATATTTTTAACTTGCAGTTATCTTTCACTCGCCTTTTTGCAGCACTCTTTATTTCAGTCAAGTCTATCTTGCAGAGTCAGAGTCTCTCAACAGATTTTTTGGGTATTTTCCTTTAAATAGAGATCTGTAGGCTGATTTGCATCAGCAAAGCGTTCATTAAAAAGGATTAAGCACGGTTAAGTGCCAGAGCCCCATGAAAGAAAGCAAGGCTAAGCACCACGCACCTTGTGTCCATTGACAGTGTCAACCCAAGCGTCCTAATTTGTCCCATACATCAGGAAACCTAAAACTTTCATAATGTAGCCCAAATTACCACTTCAGCAGGTGAGTAAATAATCACCGTTGACTTCTTCCCTGCACAACATTTACCGCACGGTTATGTGTTGGTGGCATAAAATGGGCTGTAATTAGGGGCCAGGAGGGTGAGGGGTGGCCAGTCAGCTTTTCCTCCTGGTCAGCCATTCCTGTCTTTCCCCCGTTCCTTCCCAAAGCAAGATTTAAGCACCGAACTTGCTTTGTCTCAGCCCTGGATGAAAGGGTGTATATATTGTGGACCCAGGGCTTCTTTCGGCGGCTGCAGGCACGTAACTCCCCTAGCATGGGGTTTGGGACCGCGGGTGGGGGCAGACGTGCCTTAGCCCTGCTCGGGGAAGTCTCGCAGTGTGGGGAAGCTCCCCCAGACCCGAACCAGTGGAAGAAAATCTTGACCTTGAAAGACAGCAGGGATTCCTTTCCTTTCATCTCCTGTGATTGCATTTTCATTGAGGACGAGGTAGTTGGACTCCTTTCTATCAATAGCTTCTCCCTATTTCAGAGACACAGCTAAAAGCTGCTAAGTGACAGCAGGATCCAGAGGCAGGTGAACCTGCTCTGCTTCTTCACAGAACGTGCACAGCTGCCTCAAAGTGAAGAAAATGTTGCAACTTATGTTTCTTTGCTGAGCTGCCCCATTTCATTGCACAGGGTTACCTCTTTCCACTGTGTCATGTAAGTGCTGCAATTAACTGGTGTGCTGCTATAAATAAAGATTTCTCTTCAAACGAAGGAGAGGAGGTTTCTGACTTTCAATATATTTCTGATCACCTACAATCCTACAAAGTTTACTGAAGCTGTAGTAGAGTTTAGCAGCCTTTCATCCTGTAATTACATGTTGTGTCTCAAGAATTATATTAAAGCCGGGGATGGAAGATTCTCAGAAGACTTAATAAATAACTGAAATGCATAAGACTCTCTTTATTCAGAAAATCTGCCTGGAAAGCTCATAAGAAAAGGCTTTCCTGCAAGATTTTCTCTACTTCCTACTTGAAGACAGGCTGGAAATCTGAGAAGAGCCTTTCTGTTCCAGCTAAAGTGGGTAGGTGCCAGGGTTTTAGGAGACTGAAGGAGAGACAAGGGGAGGAAAATGGAGTTACACTTTTTCTTCAGAAATTCAGGTTCATCTTGAGTTTTTGGAAGAAGTTAGGATTCACTTTCATTTCGTCTGAACAAATTTCTTCACTTTTATTTTGTCTAAACCATCTGGCTGAAGTACAGCACAGGCTTGGCTTGCCTGAGAAGTCACATTGAATTAATAGGTCTTTTCACAAAGCATAAGTTGAAGCCTGTTTGTAAACTCCCGCAAGAGTTAATCTGCCCCGTGCACCTCTCGCCAGGCACACAGGAACCTCTCCTGCACTGCATGAAAGACCAGTTCAGGCCACATTATTTGAGATGTGCTTGCACTGGGCTTGACCCAAGTCCAAAGCCAAGCTGTACTTCCAGGATGGTCTTTGGTCCAGGACATCAGTCAATATGAACTTTTTTTAATGTGTGATGCCACATTTTCCAAAAGAACACACTTCGTCTTTCTCTGCTTGTGTTATTTAAGACAACTGTGGTTCAGTGTTTAAGGTACTGACATAGCCTTCATAACTGATAACCACTTGACAGCTTGGAAACTATGACCTGAAACTGGCTCATTCTTCAATGGGAGGGAGATCACCTGAAACCTTAAGCAGAAATTATGGCATGAAAGCCAAAGCATCTGGCAAATCCTTTACTGTGTTTTCACCTCTGAAGAGGAATACACATGTGTATAGAGAGGTGGGCACAATGTGCTTAGGTACCTGTGATACAGAGTAAGACTCCAGCAGAGGAGTAGATGTGCAGCCACAAGTACAATTTGAGTAAGTAAACAAATAGATAGATGAGCATGTAAAGTTCCAATCACAAGCAAAGCAGTCAGTCTGAATCATGGATAATGGTCAAAGATATTTCAAGTGCAGAATTTAAGAAGCTAAGAAAGAAAATGGGAACTAAACTGCAGACAAATTCTAAAACAGCCATCTTTTTTTTTTCCCAACCAAGCTTTGGATCTAACTTTCCATACCAAGAAATGTAGGTAAAGGATATGCAATGATGATGAGCTCAGAACTGCAACATTTTCCCACAGAGAAGGGTGCCAAAATTACACAGGGTAAGCGTGAACACTCAGTACATCTCCCAGAAGCTCCAACCTCTATTGCTTTTGGACTTTAAGACCTGGAAACCAGAGGGACCAACCACACTCACTCAGAGGCACACAATGGTTCCAATGACGGCCCTACAAATGAAAGACACACCTGCCTACACCCCAAAAAGTGGCATCAGTCATATAGCAGCAAAAACAGAATTTCAAAGAAAAAAGGTACAAGGCATCAGATTTTAGATTGGCTTCAATGTGACTATGGTGTAAATGACACACAAAAGGAGTTCTACCAGTGATTTGCTGCCATCCATCTCCAAAACAGTGCTGGGTGCTGCATTTTTCAGGTTCCTTGCTTGAAATAAGGCAGATTTTTTTGTTTGTTTGTTTGCAGTCCCCTAAATACTTTCCCTCTTGAAACCAGTGCCTGCTAAGGTGTCTCATGCCTGACAGCCATGGCCAAGGCTCTTTCAGTAGAGTAGTTCTGTCCTACACTGTGCTACCAAGAATAAACACTGTATGAGCATAAGTGCCAAAAAAGCAAAAAAACCACCCTCCCTTTCATTTTTTTCTTTCCTTGCAAGGCCAAACATGCTGTCTTTGGACAGATTTCAATCCTGCTTTAATTCATTAAAAAAGTGAAACAAAATCACCATTTACATCCTTGACAGCTGGCAGGTTTTATGTGTTCTTACTGCTCCTGCCAAGTCAAAAAAAGTTTTCATTCAGCTCTGTCATGGATCTTTGGAGTGCTCGAAGTGTGAGAGATGTCAAAATGTACTCATAACAATGACATACAGTACCTGAAGGCAGGAACGTATTATGCTAATGTACTGGTGTAAAGGAAGTTACAATTCTTCTTTTAATTTTATAAAAAAAAAATAAATAAAAACCAACAAAACCCACCACAACAACATCAGAAAACATACCAGTCCCGAAAGAGGGAGCATTTTGCTTTCTACAAAGCCATCTGATATATTTCAAGAGCTTTCTGTTCATCAGATTACATTCCAGCATGTACTAGGGAAGCAGAGAAAAAAAAAAAAAAGAAAAGGCATCTGGTGTTTTATTAGCATTTCTTGATTCCTATTGCTTCTGTGAGATGAGAATGGTCATGCAGTTCAGGTGCTGGGAAGGACTGCCAAAGTGCTACGGGCAGCTCCTGCTGCTGCTGCAGACCCAGTGACGTGGAGGAAGGCACTCTTCCCCAGGGCCCTGGGCGGGAACAGTTTGCACTCCTACATGATTATATTTGCAATATGCTGCACAACAAGGCACCAAACGGAAACGTTATAGTGATGTCAGGCAGTGATAAACACTGCCTTGCAACTATTTCAATAGAAATAAGGAATAGAAATGGTCTCCAGCTTACATTTTCTGCTACTCTCCCATGGCCCTAGTAAGACATTAACAGAAAGAAACCCCCTTCCAAATACACAGCAAACACTCACGTAGCAGAGTGGAGGCATGATGCAAACACCCAATGTTTTATGCCACAACGCACGTAGACCACAGGCTAGATCACAATCCACAGAATATATAACTCGCAGGCATACAATCCAACCCTATGCATCTAGGCTGTATACAGTCAGTGTATTTCTTTGCCAGAAAGGCATCGTACAGAAAAGCCTGGCAGCTGTTTGAACTCTGTGGCATTAGGTAAAGTTATCTAGACTACAGTTTGACAAAATCTTAGTTGCCACTTGAATTTTGATGGGGACAAGGATAAATTAGAAATTGGGCATGCTGATATTGCATTTTCTTGTCTCACTGCCCACCCCAAGCAAATGCAAATATAAGTTAAATCTACCTAAGCACAAGTGTACAAGGGGAAACTTTACATTTCCACCCTGCACAGCTGTTTACATTAGAGAGAAACACTTTTTTTGGGGGGGGGGAGGACGAGAAGAACTCCGTGATATAATTATAACCCATGAGCACACCACTGCTATCATTTCCAGAGGAATCTGGGAGGGAGCTGTTGCAGCTTTCCGAACTGAAGTCTCGCTCAGGAAGGACGGATGCCAGATCATTATTCTTGGCTTTAAGATAGAAAATAGCTTATGGGCGTAAGATGCTATTTACTGCCTACAGTACATTTCAAAGAACAGCTATCTTGTCAATCATATACTCTTTGTATTACTTGACTAGGTCATTTTAATTTTGCTGTGGTTAGTTATTTTAAAATCAGTGTTATTCTATGATCAGCTACCCCTTATCTACGGTGGTGAGAATAGCTTGGGGTTGCGACTTAAAGACCACAAATATGACTAGTCTTGGCTCTGAAACTTTGAGACCCATAGGCGCAGTCTTTTCCTACAAAGTGCAATCATTATGGCATGCATATAGCCCAAAGCTATTTCACTTATTAAGCCAACAACTGCTTAAAATGGCAAGCTGCTCTTGGAAAAAATCAACTTGCTGCTTTTTGCCTGTACAAGATCCCTTTTGATACACATAAATTTTTAGAAAATCTAAGCCTAGGGCAATTGTCTACCCCTGAGATACAGTTACAACAGGATAATAACTAGACTCTCAGTTACATTTCTGTGCTCATCCTTACCCACAGTATTGTGGATGCAACAGGCAGAAATTATTTGCTCTCCGCAAGAGTCACTTTAAAAAAAAATTTGCACCAGTGGAAATGTGGCTTTGTGTGCTGATCTGGTGTGAGGGAGATCAAGAGAAACACTAGCCTAAAGGAGCAGAAGTAGTGCGGTGTCTTTGATCAGAACCAGTTCTGTGAAGTTTGGAAATGCAGATGTCTAAGATGTAGGCACATCAGCCCTCATCACCCCTTGGTCACTCCTTCTTAGGCAGCAGTGTGGCAGCCCAGGGCCCAGTTCACAGCACTCCTGGTTGAAGTCCTCACACAAGTGCCTGTGACCATGTTGTGAAGCTGAGGGAATGAAAAGAAGCAGCAAAAGGATTGGGCTAGGCTGGAAAAGCAGGGATTGCTGAAATTTATTTTTCTTTTTCCTTCCATCGCACAGAGTTGTATGTAGCAACAGGAGAATTACCTGGCTATGAATACCAAACTCCTCAGTGAAATGAAATCTGAAGTATCACTATGAATCACTAACAATTATTCTTAATAAAATTAGATCCGTGCCAAGCCAAGGCTCACCAAGGACCTTATGACTACACCATTGCGACTGAGCAGGCACCATCTGCTCTTTGGGTGAGGAGTCTGGAGAGTCGCTCCTCTCCTTCAACAGAGTTGTGAAAGTGTATTTTTGAAGAAGGAAAAATAGACATAAAAAATATGGTGGCACTGTGTCATGATGTTCCAGGATGTTGGTTTTGGGACTCTGATCCAACAGAGAGGTAGGCAACCTCCCTGTTTCTTCTTGCATATCAAAAAAAAAAAAAAAAAAAAAAAAATTAAAAAAAAAAAGTATGTTTTGAATTATAATATATATATTTTGATCTCTGACAAGAAAATGAGCTTTGCAGTAAAACATTTCTTCAGGTTTCTTCTGTTTACTTCTAGGTTAAGTGACAGGTTGCAGATTTCTGTAGCCCCATCAGGCTATGATTGTGAAGTCCAACATGGTGCACACAAATGAACACCTAAAGAGTCTTCGTGTAGAGACAAAGCTCTGAATGCTGATCAGCCAAGACGAGGTCCACACACTGCCTCTCCAGTGGCTCTGGTTGTAACAGCACGTCATTTCTGAGAAACAGCACTGATAATAGCCATGCATTTCCTACACAACAACTGGGTTTTGGTTGCCCTTCCTCAGCAGGTTGCAGTGCATGTCACACTGAAGGCTGGCTGTCCTCCATGTGGGGAGCAGAGCCTTTCACCAGGCTCTAATGTACAGTTGGACATGTGCAAAGTGCTGGTAGCAGTGGGGGCTCTGGAAGCCTTCAAGATAAAAGCCACTTTCTGAAAGTAAGATTACTTTTATTACTGAGATGATGTGAAACTGTTTATTTTATTAGGTATCGTTTCAAATCATTTAATTATCATATTAGTTGTTTTCATAGCTTATATTCTAAGGGCACAATTGTGTGACTGAATGAAAGATTGCCTCCTGCCAATTTCATTGTACAAACAGCCTGGAGCACGCTCTGCCTTAAATATATATCCAGAAGTGGGCTGAATGTGTGTGGGAAGTGGAGAGAGACTTTGGAAACAAAAGGAGCTATTACCCAAGTTCTCTTTTTAAGACATTTCTTCACACATAGGCATTTTCTAAAATAGCTAATGATTCTTTGAAGACTGAGGGAAAAAAAAGTAGTTCTGTACTCTGTTCAATGCTGATCAAATTACGTCACAGTTGTTTACAATCAATAAAATTTTGCTTTGACTGTATCAAGGTAAATATCAAAAATCACAACATTCTATGATTGCACATCTGGGAAAGTTCTGCTTTTCCACCTGAAATATAATGCAGCCCTGGAATATCGGGACTGCCAAAAAGCATGTCTCCATACCATATAAATGGTGCAGTTGCAAAAATTATTAACCAATGGAACTTAAAGCCAGCTGGGTTGTAGAAGAATTGTATAGGGATGTAAAGAAATTGGTAAATAGAATTGTTATCTAGCAGGATTTTTTTTTCTATTGCAAAGTTATGCTCTCTTTGGACCAGGGAGTTAAAAATGTAATGGCACAAGAATTCCAAAATATGTCTAAAAAGGAAAAAAAACAACCTTTAGAAGATGCAATCCACTACAGAACACCTCTATATGTCAAAATTGCATTCTTCCATTTCCTCCTTCCAAAGACAAAACCACATTGCTCCATCAGAGTAAGCACTTTTGTCACAATACAATTGCATTTTTCAAAACTGCATTTTCCAGGTGAAATACTCTTCTCACAAGAGGTTTGGTCAATCCTCTCCATTTTTCCTCATCTGCTGCTATATCACACTGGCAGGAAAAGCCTCTCCAATGTGCTGGAAAAGCCTGTGAGCACCACATACTCTAGGCCCTATTCAGAAAGCCCTGGAGGGCGTCAGACTGGTGAGCTTCAGCTCCATATTCCCAGCCAGATGTTCCACACAGGGACATGGCATGTCACCACAACAGCTGGTGACCGTAAAGCACCTGCATGGAAGCTGCTGTGCGACCGCAGCTGCAAGAGCATTACTGTTTGCTGAGGCACTGAGCTGTTCTTCATCCAGCTGTGCTCTGCTGGACACTTAATGAAATGAAGGAGGATTGCTGATAGCACGGTGACACTAACGTTGGCCAGCCGACAACTGCAAGCTGTCTCTACGCACACCCTTGATTGGACTCAGTGTCCTTCCTTTGACCCTCAGCTCCTTCCTCTGACTCTGAGTAATGAATGTAAGCGCTCCAGCTATTTTAATATATCTTTTTCCTATTTTTCTTCCAGCAGAGAGGATGTGCCTCCTTCATACTCATATTTGTCTGTCTTCTAAAGAAGTGAACACATCTCGTGGGTGGTTGGTGAGTCTGAGCTTATCCATCGGGAAGGGTTCATGAAGTACTCAACACTGCTTGGGTAGCTTGTGATAGCAACCTCCTCACAGTTTGTTGGAAGATTTTCTTTCCAATATCTGAATAAAAGACACCTGCTGAAAAGCCTGATCTTGTACTAGGACTGCCTGCAAACTGTTCTAGTATGGCTAGAAGGACACATTCCTGGGGCTCGGTCTCTTGTACAGTACAAAAGAAAAGGGAGAAAAAAACACCTTCCTGAGCACTGAATTTCCCAGAAGAGCATGGCTGAGCTTATCTGCAGCTAAGTCACAGTTGGTGACATACCTGTTTGCCTCAGATTCATCCTTCCCAGTCCATCTGGGAGGTTTATACTTCACACAGCTGTTTAGATGGTCATATCAAATAGAACACAATTTGGGAACATGAGATGCTTATTATTCCAGGATGATTTCTTAAGTACATCACTAACATGTTTTTATGTTTGATTAGATGTACCAGAATGGTTGGCGGGCACCCGAACTTGATGCTGAGATGGCTCCTGTGCTTAGCTGAAGCCACCCAGGGACAGAGGTGGGCAAGGGGAGCAGTTCAGCAAAGGGCCAGAACAGGTCCGGCTACCCAGGCCAAAAGGGTTTTGGACGACTGCTGCAAGAAAAGCTTTTAGTAGTGACGATAATCAATTGTATACTTTTTCCAGTTTAATTTGTTGGTCTCATGCTTTCCTGGGGTTGCCACTGCCAGCAGTGAAGGAGTCATGAACGGCTGCAGAAGATAATCACGGGGCAGGATGTGCCACAAAATACTACACACTGTTATCAACATACAGCAGCAAAGTGCTCCTCCATGTGTCTGCATGGGAAAAGTCTCAAATGCAAAGCCAGACACCTCTGTGATAGACCAAGAAAACTTCCCTAAATAATTGGGGAGCAGAGAGAAAAGCAAATTTTCTCTCTGAATGGGGTATAATACAGCATATTTCTGTCTGAACAACAAAAATGATCAAGAGGAAAACTGAAAAGATTAAAGACACAAAATCAAAATGCTGATGATTATAAACTGAATATAAAGGTCTTTGTCAATGTGGGGCCAAAGTTACACACCACCACATACAATCAGACAAACAGGTGAAGTGTCAGATAAAATTACATTGTGAGAAACAGAATCTTAATTACCATTTTAAAATCATGATGGTTCATCACATAACACTTTTTAAATGAAGCTGCTCTAAGCGCCTCTCCATCCTAAAGACTGCTACATCTGAAAACCTAAAGCTCGGAGTGGGAATTTCAGTGCTGGCTGAAAGGGAAGGATTTTCCTCTTCCTCAGTTTCCCACCATGGAAAATGTCTACTAATGAACACAAAGAGCAAGGCAACAGCTCGCAAAAATGCAAAGTCAAGCTTACCTGCGGCCCACTTCAACAGCAATCTTGTTTACCTATCAACACCTCAGGAACAATTCCTTCTTCATCCACATTCCTCAACAGCAGCCTTTATTATATGGTGTACCACATCCTAACATTAATTAGCACTTCACCGGCAGGCTAAGTATCATTTTTCAAAAGGACTGCAATTAACAAAATAAAACAAATACCTTTTTAGTTCAAGCAACATTGCCTCTTTCTCTCTCTTCAAAGTGATGGTGTCAAATTGTTGCTTTCCTCTCGCAGCTTGCTGTAAACCAGCAACAATGGAAATATTTTCTGATGCGTGACGGTTTTCACTTGCCTATCACCTTTCACCTGAATATTTTAAAACACTTGGCAAAAGCAAAGGGTGGGGAAGGATATTGATTTTCTTTGATTTTTCTTCGGTTTGTATGGTGAGTTGCAGGCAAAGAGGTGGTAAGTAACTTGCCTCGGGTTACAGAATGACTCATCTGCAGAGTCAATAATAGAGCCTGGACTCTCTGATTATTCTCTTCACAAGATAATCCAACACATGCAATGATTTCACATCAACTCGAAATTTGGTAATGTGTCTTTCTTGGAAGAAAGTGTTCTGTCTGTGTTGCGGAAACATCCTGGTTTATTCATTGTGTTCATATAGTAAATAGCCAGCCTGTCCAGCCTTTGAGACTGATGCCAGTGACAGTCTGAACGCAGAGCTTGTGAATGACTCACACAGCCATCAGCTAGAAAGCTGTCTAGCAAACTCACAAATGTGAAATGGTAATACTACAGCAGTATTAGCCTGAAACAGCTGGGAAACCGTAGAGGTCTTAATGGCCATGGATAGAACATAATCAGTTGAAATACTCTGTATTTTTTTGGTGGTTTGCAACATGATCTTCTCTCTGTGGAGAAAATCCTTAATAGATGGGGCTTAGAGATTTATTCCCCTATTTTTTTGAAACAAATTCAGTGACAAAAAAAATTGTTTGGCTGGAAGTTTTGTATATAAAACCAGCTTAGATTTGTCATGAAAATACCATGGCTGAAAAGTGTCAATAAAACATAAAAATATTGACTGGCAATGGTAATCCAGCTCCCTCAGGGGCATCCTGAGATCCTCATGGTGCCATGGCCTCTAGGCAGGATTTTCTGGCTGGATTGGCTCTTCTATGGATCGCAACAGCTTCCCCTCACCAGGACTATTGCTGGGCTCAGGAAGGAGCACGGAGGTCTAAGACAGCCCCCCAGCGCTCCCACAAAGCCCCATGACAGACTTGCTGGTGCTCTTTGATTTTGCTGGGTGGGCCTTTCAGTTGATGGATGTTATACTCAGAGGTGGGAGAGAAGGAAAGCTTATTGCCTCGAACAGGAATTTCTCTTTTGGACAAAACTGTTTATCTCAAAAGAAAAGAAAAAAAAAGGAAAAAGAAAAAAGAAGCCCTCTCCCCCCTGGCTGTCTCTGTAGGGTCACCCTTCCTGGGACACCTAACAAGGCAACGCCTTCAATGACTCCTCTTCCCACGTCAGTTAAAGGTGCTAAAAGAGACTTCCAAAATTACCCTGAATAACCTCAGGAAGGAAAGGCTAATTTGTTATGTTCAGTTCAGCCCTATTTTGGGTGAGACGTGGCAAATCCACATGGCGAGCGGCACTGTGGGACCCGCCCCTTGGCACTGCCTTTGCAACGCCTCACAACACCAGCAATATCTGTGCTTTGTAATGAACCTGTAGGACCTCCACGTGCAAAAAGGTGCCATTGGCAAGCACTGTCCCCATCCCATTAAATAACTCACATGATGTGAGAAACCATGAGTCCTTGTGTCTTTTTAGCACCTGGGAAGAAGGGTGATGTTACATCTCTCTTTAAGATGTCACTGGTCTCTTGGGCAGACCTCATGCTGTCCACCTTGGAAACTGTCCTGACTTTTTGGGACCCAGACTTGTATGGCACAGCTGGGATTTAATCAACCCTGTTCACACAAATCTCTTGGCTGTGTTTCTAGACCAAAAAAAAAAAAAAAAGAAAAAGATCTGGGAAAGCCATCACAAAGGGACTAAGAGCTGTACTGGAGGTATCTCCCCTGCAGGCACTATTCCTCTGAATAGGCCAGAGTTTAGGGCAGGTCAAAAGAAAGCTACTGAGCTGGAAATAATGGTGCATGCTGGAAAGACCCCGCTGCTGCACACGGCTTCCCAGCTGCATGCCCCCTCCAGCCAGCACCACAAAAGGAAACACAAACAAAGATTAGCTGCAAAATTATTATTATAGCTCCCTGGAAGTTTTATTATTATTTTGATTTTTATTATTATTATTGTGCTCAGTTCACTAAAGACTGCAGTTCAGCATCAGAAAGGTAAAGCAGCAGTTTCAGAGATGCTGCTGGGAAGGGTAGGTCCATGCTGCCTCAGATCACCCACTTTCGTGCTGTTTTCCAAACAGTCTTGCTGTAATGTAATCTCTGATAATGCAGTCTAAAAGTGTTTGCCATCAAGTGTCAAAAATAAGTCATGCTTGCAAAAAACCTAAAAATGACACTATCTTACGTGGTATGTTTAGCTGTTGGACAGCCTAATGGAGATCACTCCAGCTTAGTTTCAGTGTATATTCCCGTCTCAACAGAAATTATAACAAAAAAACTCCCTTTACTTTGTTTTATTATGTCACCAAGGCTTTGATGCATCCTCTAAAACTATGAGAGAAGCATGTGTTATGTTCTGGGGTGCACAACATGGCAGGCATCATGTACCAGAATGGTGGAGCAAGGTTTTCAACAGGCAGATTTTTTCTGTGGGCTATAAATATTCCCTATCAGCCTGCTGTTGCCTTAGTAATGCCTTAATGGAGCCTTCCAGACAAATGGCAGATACAGCCAGCAGGTGTATTTCTAACTTTAACAGACGCCATTTCACATGTATATTGCCTTTTAAAAACAATAAGGACGGGTCGGTGAGAATCCATTTGGTTAAAACTTTCCTGAAATGAGGGTCAAAACGTTAGACCCAGTTGCACAGGGCTAAGGGATGGGACACTGCTGTCCTCCTCTATCAGCTGGCTGCTCCAAAGCTCGCACAAAGTGGAGAAGGGTCAGGAATGGAAAAACACTGGGTGCTGTTTTTGTTTGACTCATCTCTGTCTTAAACTTTCAGTTTTGGCCATGTACCTGGTAAGCGTAAAGCATTATGTTAGAGGAAATCAGCAAAGGCAAGTGAAGTAACTCATGGCCCAGAAGCCCCAGCCAAAGTGAGGACCCCCTGCACACTAGGCATTGGGAATGGTCCTACTTGCCCCTCATCCCGTCCCCTGAGTTTCTGCTGGCAGATTAACTAGCAAGAAAGTGCTCAGTCATGTGGTGTACTGCACTCAAAACCCTCCCATCCTGGGGTCTCTGTTTATGCAAACACAAATCTTAGACCTCTAAATACATGTCAATTCTGCTGGCGCTGATACACCTCTGCTGTACTGTGTGACCTTCCTCCGCATCAGCCATAGATAACTGAGGATATCAGAAATGGAAGACCTCCACATAATCTGGTGTTATTAGACATACTAGTAAAATGGTGCAATAATCACTTTACAGTAACACTTGCAAAGTGACACTTGTAAAGCTCCCAAGGTCTGTGGAAAGAGATCAAGAAATATATATACTTAACAGGTGGAAAAGATAGCCCATCGTTTGTAGCCTGCATCCATCCAGGACAGCCAGGGGACTTAAGCCATAAACTCCTGTAAGCATGAATGGAGGCACCTTCCTCTTTACACAAGGAGTGTTTGTTAAATAGAAGGAATATTACAAAGCATCCTTCACCTGGATTTGAATTTTGCACCCTTCGTGTTTTGTTACAGTGTGCTGCATGCAGGTTGGTTGCCAGACACAGTAAAGTAGATCTGACTATAAGCATGACTGCTGTATGTTCATGTGCATCCTAAACCAGCACAACCAGGAAAGTTTAGGCAAAGGTGTTTAATGCTCCATCAGGAAAGCTTGGCATGGCATGTATCTAGCCACAATTACAAAGGCACAGCACTTCAGTGTGTGACCAGAGCATAGCCAGAAAATTACCATGAAAAAAAAAATGCACATTGATCTATAATTGGTTGCTTTCCCTATGGATAAAAATAAGCTTTAATGAATCTTTTTGCCTCTGTTGGCATCTTAAAGCCATTGTAGCTTTGGAAAAGTGACTGAAGACTGTTCATAAGGTGCATCACCTACAAAACTAATACATCGCTTTCAAATGCAAAATCCTGACTATTGTCAATGCAAGCATTATAACATGTGCTGCCTTCTCAGACCCTGGGAGGAGTCTGCCTATAAACCCAAAGATTTTTGCCAGTAAAGTCACATGTAGTGATTATAGGTACACAAGCTTGGGGCATTCACTGCTTTTCTCTCACCTTCAACCTGCAAAGGAAAAACAGGCTATAACCATCCTGAGAAGATTCCTCCAGACTGAAAGTGAGGGTACACGGGAGGGTGGTCATGGCCATAGTGAAAGATCTGTATTTCCTTGGCAAATATGCTTCCTGCAATACTGGTCACCTTTTGAATATATTTGAAAAAACACGCACTAGAATGTTGTGTCCCTGTTTGCCTTTCACACTGACAATTGCCAGAGGTCAGGTTACAAGTACATCAAGTCCCCTATAAGAACACCAAAGAGTAAAGATGTGCTGCTTCCAAGTGAACCAAAAAACCTCTCATACTATTCCTAGCCTGTGCCATGTTTCCCTCGGCGTGATATTCTCTTGTCCACAAAATGCTGGATTCTCTCAATGGGTGAAAGAGAAGGATGATGCCTATCTACCCAGGTTACCCTCTGCGTCACAGAGGGTTTCAATGCACGAACTCCATGGGTAGGATACATCATTTTTGGTGGCAAATCTGGCTAAGGCCGTTCCCCGCAACTACTGGATTTCTACTCTGGTTTCCTTTCAAAGCAATCTAAGGCACAACAGCCTCAAGAAGAAGAAAAAAACCTAGTCTTATTTCTGTATTTGATGTATGTTTAACTTACTATTACATTGGGAAACATATCAATTCACTTAGGTCAAATGAACTTGTTGAACATTAATATTATGCAAGCCCAGTAATTCCTGTCAAACCTCATCTGTTAATAAGGATACAATTATATATATACTGCTGGTCTATACTGTTTCAAGTTAAGAGCACAAGCCTTAACAGCTAGTGACACTCTGTGCACTACAGCTATCTCACTAAATCAAATGTTCCTCTGAAAACACCTAGTTTAATTAAAGTTGTGGAGCCACGCCATAGCTGGCAGATGAAATGAGAATGTAAGCAACGGTCCTACAACAGTTATATTTTCTGAACATTTCCACCCCTTTACAGTAACTGTAATTTCTTTGATTTTTACGACTCAGATAATTCTTCCCCCATCCCAGGGTTTGTTTTTTTTCCCCCTTTATGCTGCTGAGAGAGCTTTACTCACTGTCACCGTTTCCTTTATACCACCAATTAGTCAGCCAGCTCCCCCTGGTTGTGTGGGGTTTTCATGTGAGTGTGAGAAAGCAGGCATGAAGAAACCTAGGAAAATATGAATGCAAAACCACAAAATACGGCAGGCATTGCCAAGGCCAGGTGCAGGCTCTGAAACTATATGTAATTTAGTTCCAAGTCATCTTAGCATCAACTTGTGGTTAATACTGTCACTGTTGTGTTGGCAGGCTCATTATGCTCTGAACTCTGGGCATATTTTTTTAAGGTACATCTTAAGAGATTCAAGTTCCACCTAGCAAAGATATTCAGAAGAAAACATCTAGCTGTGAAAGTTCATCGAGAACCAGAGTTCTGCTTATTAATACATAGACTATTTATATTTTAAATCAGATCTTAAGTTCTTTAAGCAGAACCAAAGGAACAGCATTATTTACTGTAGTTATTGGTGCACAGTTACCCTCACTGTGTCCTCATCAAGCTGCAGAATGAGCAAATGATTGTCAGGTTTTGCCCTTTTCTCCTCCCTTTCTGTGACACTTTTTCTCATCAGACCTTGCTGCCCACCCCTCTCCTCTGGCTGACCTCCCTCACAGGTACATGCTATTTCCAGCCAGCCCTTTTCTCTTCCGTCCTGACTCTTTCTATCACCTGAAGACATCCTGCCCAAAGCCACCGGGATGACGACGGTGCCAGCCGTGGCTCCCTCCCCGGCTAGCTGAGCTCTGGGACAGGCTTCGGTGCCTTTTTTGAACTCACGGCGGGGGTTTGTGCCCAGCCACCCGGAGCAGTTGCCAGCAGCGATCCACAGCCCTTTCATGCCCCTCCCTCCTTTTTTGCTCCAGCTGCTGGAGCCACTATCCCTCCTTTCCCGGCCCCCCCAGGCATTCAGAACCACAGCTGTTTGATCAGGTCATGGTCCCATTCTCTCAACAGGGCTGCCTCTGCAAAGCCAGTGGTAACTAGCATGATAAACTGATGGTGGAGAGATCAGACTTTCCTTTTCATTTCTTTTCTGCCAGCGGGGAACTCTCCCCTCTTCATCTGAGGGTACAGTGGCTATCAAAGCTGTGTGGTGGCTGCTGGATGGCTGGCAAAGCACACACCAGCTAAAATCAATATATCTTGTACTCCTTTTCCATTTATTTCCCCCTCCCATTTTACCCTTGCAGGTGTACAGAAGGAATAGCAGGCGAGCAATGCTGCATATTGCTGGTCACGCTCCTTCAATCACATAGTGAATTATAAAAGCAGATCACTGTGATTTAGTGTGAGGTACCAGAAAACTTTTGGATGGTCACTGCGGTATGATCTCATGCAGACAAACCACCTGTTAGTGGGCTGTAGCAGCCATAAATTGGTCCTGGGGATGCTTGGATAAAGAACTGTCTTCTCTGTTCTCCCAGGAGAACTGATTTATCTGTATAAAATATCTATTTACTCTGCAGAAATTGCCATTAAAATATTAGCTTAGTAGTATTTTCCATTAGTAATTCCTGAGCTTTCCATGCTCCCGTGTGTGTGCAGATGTATGTACCTACATATGTACACACTGCAGTCTGTTGGAAGAGATGCAAACGTATATAAAGACTGAAACAGAAATGTGACTGTTAAGGTTCAGTGGAGATCATAAAAGGCAGGACACAGTAGAATGAATTCTCATTAAAAAACCACAAACCAACAACCAGCATCAGCAATAGAGAGCAAGGATGTTCTAAAGTCAGTTGTGTACTTGTTTATGATTCCAGTTCAATTCTTTTTTTTTTTTTATATGGGGTTTTTTTGGACTTATGGATAACATAAAGTTTGAAATCTAACTTCCAGAGTTTTGCCTTTGACACACCTTTAACACAGTTATTAAAAGATTCTATAGGGGATTAACATTTTGACTTTTTTTAAGTGCAAAAATGGGCTTTGCCATAGTCTTTTCTGCTTTATTTTTAATTCTTTATGGATCATTTTCAGAAAAGAAATATGGGTGGGTGGGTGGATGGGGGGTGTTTCCCCCTCCCTTTCTTCCTTTAAATCTTTTTTTTGCCATCACCTGTAACAGAAAATCTAGTAGGCTTGTATCATCTCTTTCCTTTTCCCAGTCTGTACTTTCTCTTCATTTCCTCAGATTTTGAAAAGTCATAGAGTGGCAAGAAATGGATTTTTCAAAAGTTAGCGAGCTGCAGAATGGCCTAAGGAAAAAGCAGAATCCCACTCTGCCCAGCATTTTTCTATTCATAGCAACAAGGAGCAAAGAGAATTGAAGACAAGTAGTAATGACAACACTGCTGTTGCTAAAGTAATTCCCTTTTGAATATTGCCAAATAAAAATAACTGCAGTGGTTCAGAGAGTTCCTCAGGAACACATGCCTCTTCTTTTGTCAAACCCTAATACATGCATGAAGAATTAAAACCTGGCTTTTGCAAACCAGATGTGTTTCACTGGAAATGTTAAGCAATCTCGATGATAACACCATACAGTGCCTTTACAAAAATGCAAGCCAAGAGCCACACCAGCCAGAAATGGGAGCCCAAAGTACCTCTCAGCTACCAGAAAGGTCTGGTGCTCCTGAAGCGTATCTGTGCCAGAGAAAAAATACACCTGACCCTTTTCTAGCTGCACCAGCTCTACAGACAGCCTGGTTGTTTTTACATGACAGAATGGGGAGAGGATGTGTAAATGTGCGATGGCAAGAGAAAAGGAGCGAGGGGAATGGGCTTTCTGGACTGCTGAAACATGTCCATTTTAGTGTTCAAAATCAGGAGCCTTTTATTGCACTTTACCTCAAATCTAGCAGAAAACCTCTTCCTCAGACACGGATCTTGTGCCAGTTTCAAGATAGATATTCCATTTTGTGTTGGTTTTGGATGTGAAGACAGTATTGGCCTAATCATGGAAACCGAGCTGTAGCTTTAAATTTGGAGAGGCAACCAGTTCTCCTGAATGCTTTTAAACACTTTCAGCCCTTTGGATGAAAAATGTTCATGCCTGTTTCACCATTAGTCACTTGGAGTGAGACCACTGGCTCCAAAGGACCAACTAAACCCTACTAGATACACAGCTTCCTCTTGAACACCCTTTGTATTACAGAAAGTATCTAAAGAAAAGGTATTAATACAGAGGAGTCATGTGCCAAGTGGAATTTTCTTTCATTCTAAACAAAGATGCAAGGTTTACATATGTAAAACGCATAGCTCTGTGTGCCATAATTTTCTTAGTGCATTTTCAGGCAAAATAACATGCTGGATGCCAAGACTACAAGTTGTTCAACAGAAAATCCAGCTATCATTAATGCAGGTATCTATCCTCCAGTGGAAACGGTCTCCATCAACAGCAACAGCAGGCAGTCGTGGCTTTTAATATAATTCAGTGGCAGATAATACAAAGCAGTACTTTCACAACTGGAGCATGGATGAAAAATGACAGTCCAGGAACATGACAAGTAACAGGCCTGCGGGGTGAAGTTCTGACTGGCTTTAACTGGAAAGCTTGTTTTCTCTCAGGCACACATGTTTGCCAGCTTCAAATGGCACTTACTATTTTTGGTAAAGTTGTTGCAAGCTCTCACACATGCTTCATCCAGCACCAGTTCACTAATATATGATAATCATTTGGTATTAAATGCTGGCAATGGGGCCAGAAGTTTTCCTTCATGCATCTTCCTACCACTGCCAAGGCAATCAAATTAATTCTGTTAACAGCCTGCCAAGTCAACTAGCCCACTAAACTGTCCCGTCTTAAAAATGAAATCGAGACATTCATATCAAACCGTGCCGTTTCCCCACCGAGTGTGACGGCTGGCGCCCTGCCAGCGGGAATGACTGCTATCATCATACGATGCCATGCGATGGCTCTAATGAGCTGACATTTCCTGTTGCTAAATTGCCACGTCTGAAAGCCAAACCAAATAGTGTTCAACCTCTTTAGAAACCAGACGATGGTTTCTGACTTTTCCTTCTGCCTTCTGTTTCCTCGCTTTCAACATTTCTCTATCCAAACCTGCCTAGATAAAGAGGTCTGAAGTGAAAAACTGCTCCTGCACCATATGGAATATATCAGACTGCTCTGCGAAAACGAAGCTGTCTCATGTTGCTTTCCCAGCCTTCGTAGTCTGCTCTGCAAACTGAACCATTCCTGTGTTAATTGAAGTGGGGGGCTGCTGCGAGCGAGCAGTGCGGGCACAGGTTGCCCACACTGGCCTGGGTCCACACCTGAGCTCGGCTTCCTTCCATATATTTCACTCTCTGGCTGCTCATTTCAGCAACAACCAACAACAGCGGCAGAAGGGAGACTTCAAACACCTTTTCTAGGATCTCCAGGGAATCAGTGCAGAGCATTCAAGTTGCTGTCACTATTATATCTTTTGAGTGTCTCATAATCACCATTCAGCACAATGAAATGTTAATGCTTCTCTTCAGAATAATTGCCTTCAGTTTTTCATTTTAAGTTTTTCACCTTAAGTTTTTCATCTAAAGGAATACTCTTCTGGGGCGTGAGATCACCAGTGGATGTTGAAACCACTGTGGTCTTAAGCCCAGCCGTGCTCACTGACATAGACACTTCTGAAGCAGGGGCACAACAGGTACATCCAAAGAATATTAATGGGAAGCAAAATTACAGACTCAGGCCTCCCACGGCAATACAGAGCTAAAAAACAAGTCAGTAATCCTCCATGATTCTTAACACACACTCCTCAGCATAGTTAATGAGCCAGCAGACAAATCGAGTTTAACAAGCAAGAAAGAGATGTTTTGCTAGAAAGGATGGAAGATGGGAAGAATGGCAGAAAGATATTTTTTTCCCAGCCATATAGAGAAGGCCACTAGGTAGGAGGCAGTGTAATTTTTCTACATTGTTATTTGCTAGGCTGGGATAGAGTTGGAGAGGGGATTTTACCTGCACCAGGCTGCTCTATTAAGACTATGAACTAAATAGGGGCCTGTTTAGCTGGCAGCATGGTTTTCTTCATAGCCTTTACTTTTGCTCTCCAAATGGTATATGAATTTCATATACCTCAAGCTGCACTTGCAGACTTTTCCCTAATCCGCTGCACTGGTAGTCTTGGCTATCCTCCATCAACTTAACTATTAAGTCTCAAAAGTCTGTTATACATTTTATAGACTTGGGGGAAGCTCATTTTTCTAGCGTGTGGGCTACTTGCAAGGGGTTGACACTCATCTGTTCAGTTTGGTTTGCTGTCTTCTATAGTGACACATTTCATGTTAATGGCACTAATAACTAACTAAAAATTATTCCACCTATTTCTTTGGATTAGTTTGAATTCAAGGAATGAAAACTATCTATCACAGGAAAGTTTTTCCTCTGGCAGCAATGTGCCTTATACAGCAGTGGCACTAAAAAATCAACAGTACTAGTAAGAACTGGGCGTGTCTTTACAATTTCCAATTTTCTATGCCATGAATTGATGTAAGTCTCCTCTTTAGGGATGCATTAGGTGACAAGAAAAGACCATAAAAAACATGACTACTAGGAATGAGAACTCTTCAAGTTTTGGTAACCTAAGTTTCAACAGAGGTGCTTTTCCCAGAAGGAAAATAAGAAGGTGATGCCCCGAAGATATCTCAAATAGACTTTTACCTAAGAGACGTCCCATAAGATAACCTATTGCTTCCCTGACAAGTCTGGGATACAGAAGCCAGAGCAATGTGGTTCAATATAATCACTACGTACAGCACATATTCCTTAGAATTTTGGAAGCATTCCTTCCCACATTAATATGGCAAAGATTTCCAAGGAGGCTTAAAGCATAGGGAAAATTAATGAAGAAAATAGGTACTGACATGGATAAAAGTAATTTTCCTCTCAAAGCACCAAGAAAAGCTACTGATGCCACATATTGCTCTCCTCCCCACCCCAACCTCTTCCCTTTGCTGGGGATTTCCAGTACCAGGACACTGCAAAGTTACAACTCCTGCATGGTTGTGTAGAATCAAACCAGCCTTCTGCCTTTGTGTCCAATTCATTTTGAACTTCCAAAATTACTAATTGGGAAAAACTGATGCTTATCCCAGGTACTGATCTATTTTATGTAACCTGGCCAAAGGCCCATTGTATACAAAATAGATGTAATAAACTGTGTCATTTAAATAGTACAATAGAACTATATATTGCATCAGACAATCAGAAAGTCAATAATACTCATACACAACCATCACTTCTTCAGGCTTTTCTTTAAAAAACTTTGTGTAGGAAAAAAAAAAAGGCAAAAAGCAAAATAAATATAATAGCATGCCAGGTACATAATGTAAGTAAGAATTGGGTAAATTATGTCATGTTTAATAAAAACTGTCCCAAATCTTAGCAGGGAACTGAAAATCAGTTCAGTGTGAGCATGCTCAACTTATCCAGTCCTGAGAAAATGTTTGGAATCTGTCAGAATAAATGTGTATGTGAAATCCCCAACAGTCTGATTTTGAATAGTTTGGAAATATAGCAAGGATACAGCATTACATATGGTGTTAACGTATGATTAGCATTTCTGTCCCAAAACCCAAGTAGGAAAGGGCTTCGACTTTCTGTCAAAATTAGTAAATACTAATTGAACCTGTCAAATTATTTTGTTCATACTTAGTTCAAGCTCCAGATGAAAGCTGGCTAGAGTGCCACTGTGAGCACTTGAACTGAGCCATCTGAAAGTGGTATGGGCCACAGATCATACTCAGCATTTTGAAAAATGCAGTCACTCTCTTAGATGTCAATATATGAGCTCAGATCCTAAAAGTAGGTACCCAACTGAAAATTATCTAAGAAAATCAGATTCTTAAGTCTGAGATATGCAAACAAGCAAATAAAAACTGCACACACTCTCGCCCACACACACCCCATACCAAGAACAAATCTCACCCCAAACAGGAACAAGGTGGACTTATCCATACACTGGAGCTTTTTCTGGAGTTCTTAAAGTGCATGTATAGAAGTGATTTCCAATTTAAAGACCTTCTTAGGAGTGTGTACATGTGTCTCATTTTCTACCTACTTAGTAGATTATAAAATCTTGTCATTCGAGTTTAGAAAGAAACTATCCCATTCACATCACAGCGAAAACTCCAGGTTTTGTTCTACGTAAGATGCTACTATTAGAAATTTTCTATCTTTGGAGAGATTGCTGTTTAATTTCTAACAATCTGGCATACATGGTACTAGACACCATAACAATTGTTTTATTGACGTGTTAAGTGGCAAAGGACATTTAGCAAATAGCTTCAGTGTAGAAACTAGTTTGGTTTAAAGGCAATATCACGTGAGATCTAAAAGGCAGTATTTAAAATATAGGAGGAATTATTTGCAATTATTATGTTAATACAGATGTGTTTTTCAGCAAAAGTGCTATGATATGTTACTTTTTGTTGACACCCTTTTTTGCTTTCTGATGCAACAGCTGGGCTCATGACAATTGCGTGTAATTACAAGAGGCGATCTTGCAAATTACTGCTTCTCAGAGAAATCCCAGAAAATAAAGTGGGAGCTTGTGTTAAATAAACGCCCACAGGATCAGTTCTGCTTTCTTTCGACCAAGAGGAAAATGCAGGGAGAAAAATTCAAGTGACTTTCCCTTCCTATTTGCATAATATTTGCTTTTGTTAACATGCACACATAGGCATAGCGACCTGTTGCTGGAAGGGTGAGCACACTGAAAAGAACAAGAAAAGGAAGGTTACATCCTGAGGTGACAATCTATATTAATTGATTTGGAGAACATTGTGTCATTTCTGAATAGGCTTAGCGTCAAACTCATGCTTTCCTCAAACTCTGGCAGCACTAATAGCATGCTGTTGATAATATAACTCAAGGTCTCACTAACTTTGACAGCTCTGAAAGGGTATTTTGGAAGGATTTAGTGGTTTTGAATAGCTTATTTCACCAACCCATAAAAAAACATTTTCCTTCAGCACAAGTACGAGTGGGTTTTTTCTATACTTAATAAGGCCAAGGTAAAGAAAACCCAACTGCATATTTTTAAATATTTTATCGTTACACAGGCCTGGGTTATGCAGAGCACAGAGCCATATACATACTTTCACAGAGAAGGTAATAATATCTGACAAAATCTCAAGAACTGCCTAACTTGCACGTCAATTTTCTCAAGGAGTACAAAATTTTAAAAAATAGTCACAACAGAAGTGTTATTAATGATAGGAACTTCCCCATCCGATAAGAAGCTGCATCTTCTGCTCATCTCTAGGGACAGAGAAGCAGTGGAAGGTCAACAACTTTTGTGCATTTCCTACAATACCGCAGTATAACATTAAACAACCTTTTTTTCTTTGAAGTGTGTGTGTGAGTTCTATGCCTACAAATGGTCCTGCAACCATATGCTAGGCCTATCTATTTATCCTAGAATCTTCCTAATTTATGGGGCGAGAGTGTGGGGGAAATGGAGAGAGTGTGCTGTAGGAGTGAAGGAATTCAGACTTTTCCCAGTTTGGTGGTGAACTTCTGATAATGTACTGAAGTCTCTTTCTATCCATTACAAAAAACCCCATGCAACCAGCGTTGAAAATTTAGGTTAAATATATTTTCTCTACTATAATTATTATTATTAGTGTAAGTAGAAGAGTTTCAAAATCCCTCAGTGTTTCACATAACCTTTCTCACACAACATGAGAAACACTAGCAGGCTAAAAACTACTGTGAAATACGCCACTGCAGAATGGAATTACTATCTAATGTGTCTGGGTCATCTACATGAACAATCTACAGGAAGAAACAGTAAGTAGCAGAAATAATTAAAAGTAACCATCATCTACCTCCTTGTGAGTCCCTGTTTCATTAGTCACTGAGATTTTTGGTTATTTTTTCATCTTGTTTAGATTAAGGGTCATGGTGATGTTCTGTCATCATCACACAAGAGTGCGTATGTGCCCCAACAACTCATAGATCAGTGTACATAGGAAATCCATTAAAAATACAATCATTTACTACTAGCTTTGGTTTTCTTCAAAACTGACCCTCATCTCCATAAAAGCATCTGATTGACTAGCAAGGCCTTTTCTCGCTAGGCCAGCAGAGATGCTTGTGTCCCCCTTACACTGGGGCTAAGAGTGGTTTCAGATGTTATCTTCTTCATATCCTGCCCCACACTGTCCCAAGTAGATCTGGGACCCGTTTGGAGCCCTGCACTTAGTCATCACATTAGTCATAGACGACGAAAACATTCTGTTCCTGTTTGCTAGCCAAACACTGTATCTCTGCCCTGGAGGATACGCAATAAATACAACACACTTGTGCACTGAGAAAGCCCGGCTCGGCTGGGTAACGCAAGAAGCTGTGCTGGTTTTGGCTGGGGTAGAGTTCATTTTCTTCATAGTCGCTGGTATGGGGCTGTGTTTTGGATTTGTGCTGGAAACAGCGTTGATAATACAGGGATGTTTGCATTACTGCTGAGCAGCGCTTACACAGAGCCAAGGGCTTCTCTGCTCCTCACCCCACCCCACCAGCGAGCAGGCTGGGGGGCACAAGGAGCCAGGAGGGGACACAACCAGGACAATTGACCCAAGGGATATCCCATACCATATGATGTCATGCTCAGCATATAAATAAGGGGGAAGAAGAAGGAAGGAGGGACATTCAGATTTATGGCATTTGCCTTCCCAAGTCACCGTTATACGTGATGGAGCCCGGCTTTCCTGGAGATGGCTGATCACCTGCCCGCCCATGGCAAGTGGTGAATGAATTCCTTGTTTTGCTTTGCTTGTGTGTGCAGCTTTTGCTGTGCTTATTAAACTGGCTTCATCTCAACCCATGGGTTTTCTCAGTTTTTCTCTTCTGGTTCTCTCCCCCATCCCACTGGGGGACTTAGTTGTTGACTGGGGTTAAACCATGACAGTAGCGCATTGTGTGATTAATAAATATACATTAAATGCTTTTTAATGGTAAACTATTGAAGCTGCAGAACCTAAATGACCTCCCCCTGTTTTTTAAGCATGACCTTCAGGGGTGTTAGAAGAGAGAACAGAGACGCACCAAACTGGCACCAAGGAGCGGTGCATGTCTCATTCCTCAGTCAGCTATGAGGCAAATGTGGTAAAAGGGAAGAAAAAAAAATTTATTCCAAATGCCATTATAAAACATGCCCTATTTTAATCACTGTGTTTTACAGAAAAAGACTGTAAGCAGACAGAGCTAAAATGCAGTCTCCATAGCTTTGACCAATCACAAACACTGAGTGTACCTCTCACTTCCAGGATTTTCTGTAGCCTTTAACAAATACCTTTACTCATTGTTTGAAAATAAAGCATAAGCATTGTGGTAAGACCTGTGAAAAGCAGTCAAATTAAATGCTATCTGTATAAACCTGAGAAAAATCTGAAAAGTAAACAATGCCTCCATCAGAGAATTGCTACAACACTTCACTGTTATAATTACTATAATACTATAATATTTTCCTTAGCAACAGCCTATGGTTTGTTTAAGCTACATAAATTTTCAAGAGGTTGACATTGTGATGATTCAGTGGATAATACAGTTGGGTTGTTTTTAAACTACAAGTAAAATTTAATCCCATTTCATTTCATAAATGACACCTGATTAAGCTTGTCCAGCATCTCATATGTCAGAGGACAGCCACCCTGATACATGAGCTGAGTTGACTGAGAAATATGACTAGAGAGGACCAAAATAACAACCATAATAATTCATTCTTCTATTTCAGTTCGAAAAGGAGGGGACTATTCCTGTCTTGCACAGACTTGAAGAAAGTGACTTTCCCAAGGTCACTCAACAGTACATGAACTAGAGTCCAAATTGCCAGGATTCTACCCAGTACTCTCCCCATTAGGTTACAGATGAGACACTTCATTTCAACGCTGCTGTTTATTTCCAGCAATGGATGCACACTGTACCTTCTCACATTAATGCAGTGGGGTTTCTGTTTGCATGTTTTAACTTTGGAGCATCTCGTTCCTCTCTCATCATCACCTACACATTAGGGTACAGGTACCCTAATGGTACACCTGGGGTGTACCATTGTTCACTTTCACTCTCTTTGCACCTGTATTTCACAATACTGTTGGAATTAGAAATTTCTAAGCATTCAAAAAACAGTTTATTGCACTACTGAGGTTACTAAAATAACAGCAACAACCCTATTGCTATGTTCTCAGTGGTGCCCCCCAAGTCCCTGGCACCTGGAACATGGTCACAATTACGTTGTGACTTTGGCAGCTGGGAGCTGGGCTTGCGTCTGCCCCTAGTATGACACCTCATACCTCAGCCACAAGTCCATTCCTCTAAGTTTCTAGGGCCATTCAGCCATTAAAATGATAAGGTTGGGGTTTTCTACAAAGTCTAGCTAGGAAGGTGTCTTTGGCTTTCAGTGCCAATTCCCATTACAGTGACATTTGTGATTTCCCAACAGCAACCAACCTGAGTCAGTGTAGAGAAGGAAGGAATAGATTGCTTCAGAAGGCTGTGAAAGCAAGCATAGATAAGTCCTTGCTGTAGTAACGCTGTGTTCCGCTCCCTGACTTTACCATCTGGAATGACAGTAAAGAGCGATGAGAAGTTACCATGGTGGTTGCGATAACAACCAATTGCTTTTCTGTGTCTGGGAGCCATCTGATCTGTTTTGCGTTTGAAGCCTTTGCTGGAAAGAGTTATGGCTCTGTGAATATTATTGTGTTCTTAGTCATACATTTATTAGATACAAAATATTTTCACTGAGCACTTCTGAGAACCACTATAAACCACTTTAACACTTTTATGTACTTTAGCCAGTCCTATTCTTTGCCTTGGTGACTGTGCCTCCTATTACCCCTTTCCCTCTCCCAAATGAAAAAGAAAATGATGATTTAATCTAGCAGAAAAATGCAGAGGGCATCAACCAATGTTTTTTTGCTTCTCCACACTCTGACTCAGGGTCTTTTCCAAATCCCCAGATGAAGTCAATGCAACTGATTTCATTGCTTTGAAAGCAGTTTGGATCAGGCCTTTTTCACGATCCTGGGGAAGTCTCTTTTCCCCCTCTGCTCAGCACACACTTTTGTGAAGCAGGGATGGCAACATGAAACCTGTCTTCGAACTGTTTGCCTGGGAGCTGCCATACAACTGACTGCATGTTATCATGGTGATGCATAAGGAAACAGTTAATGGTCCGGCCATTATTACTACAGTTTGAAAAGAAGTAATTTTTGTTTATATTTCATTGTTGTTTAAAGTACTCAGAACTCAAAAAGGAAATATCTGATGATTAATGATGTGTTTATATTGACTTTCCTCCCATCCACGTTTTCCTAACGTGAAGAAATACTTCCTCAGCACACAAACATGGCGTTAGGAGGAAGGTGTCAGAGGACAGAATAAATATCAGAAGTCTCTTTGGCATAAGGGCTCTGTTCTGCAATTTCCAGACCTCGAGCATGAGAAGGAGCCATTTCTCAGACCCCACTACTGCTGTTCCAAAGATGTGTGGCACTGGTGGTGGTTGTGTGTGGGGCTATTGCAAGACTCCATGGGAGCTCTCATGGTCCCTGAGTGGGGACGAAGCCGTGCTGGCCCCATCGAGGGGCTGGCAGTGGCCAGGACGAGGACCCTCGTGGCCAGCTGTCCTGCTCAGGTGCTTTGCTGCTGGGGGATTCCTGGTCGCTCCCCACCCTGCTCCTCCAAGTGCCCCTGCCTGCTCGCTGCGCTTGCCGAGTCCTCCAGCTTCATTGATTTATTTGTTTCTTCACGCAGCACTCTCCAAGATCAACCCCGAGCCATGGGCATGCTCCAGGAGAGGCAGCAGCGGAGGAGGGCTGCAAGCTCTTAAAAGTGAGGCTCTCCAGCCGTCGCAGGAGGCGGGTGTGCCAAAACGTGAAATGATTGCCTATCCCCGCATTTGCAAGGTTTTACGGCTCCATTCACACTTCCATCTGTCTCCCTCCCCTCTTCCCCCTCCCTTCCCCTCTCTCTTTTTCTGTCGGATGCTTCAAGGAAAAGAAAATTTATGGAAGTGGTTCCAAGAGCTGTTTTCTCTGCCTTGGTGCTAGTCGGTGCATGCTCCTGGCTGGCTCGGCCCTCCCTTCTCCCTGCCCGGCTCCCAAACTCCTTCACCTCACACAAAAGATAGATCATGTTACCATTCATTAGCTGCCTCCTGGGCCCCAGGCCCCAGAGCTGGTGAGTGCATCCTTAAAAGTGCCAGGTACGTGCAGCTCCCTGCCCCCTGCACCTCCTTTATAGGATAATATTCCCTTTTCAGGTTCCCACCCTGTGAAAAGTGTGAATTTCAAGTCTTTTCTGACACAAAAAAATACATGATGCTGACATGATCCACCCCACGTAAGAACGAGTGATAGGAAAAACAGGTTGTCTTCTTTCTAATCAGGAGATTGCTTAATAAATTTAAGCTGATATTTCAGAGCAGTGATACATGCTCAGTTTTGAAGACAGGCTGCCTGAGTGGCACCATGCTTGTCCTCCACCCCCAGGGTCAGCTTCAGGGGACTTCCAGCAGGGAAGGCAGGACCACACTCCCTCCAGAGTCTTCCCCATCTCAGCATGCTGCCAAAGCAGCTCACCTGTTGTGGATGGCAAAATTAATTTGCCAGGATTTCTGAACTTGCTCTGGTCATTCAAGCAACAACTGCAAAAGGCAGTTCCCCTGCCCTTCCTCCTCCCTCCTTGTCCTGTCCTGCCGCTTATTCTCCTGCATCTTTGCCTCCCTCGTTTTCTGCCTGTATCTCACTCCAAGGCTTTCAGGCCTCAGTATTGCTCTATCTCCATCAGTGATAAGATTGTAAAGTGCAAAAATGGAAAACTCTGTTTCAGTCTCTAATCTCAGTTTCACAGTCCTCTTATGAAGCTAAAAATTCCAATTGGCCATTTTTGTCTAGAGCTGGATCCTGATCTCAACAGCAATTTGAAGAATTCGGAGTTGTTCACCATCTCCCTTCTGTTGGCTCAAACCCAGATCAAATCTGGATTTCAGGGACTGAATTTTCATTTGCATGTTCCTGTATTCAGACACTGTTCATGGCACAGAGACCGTGCCATGGCCAGCTGTGAGAATGGGATTTGCAAACCGAATTGCAAACACAATGATATAGGTGCTTACTTAGTAATGTAACACATTTGTTACACAATCATAGTTCTTATTAGGAGTATTTAAATAAAAACTATTTCCTTTATCAGTGTTTGTACAATATTTGTAATGATTGATTTTTATAGAGAAAGAGAGATTCCCAACTGGCCTAGTCTGAATTAATAGTTAACATCCTGTAAAATATTTCAAGTAACGAATTCATAAAACACACTCAAAGAATGTGTTTATTTGACTAATGTTGGTATAAAAAAATTAGCTCAGAAACTAAGATCTTGTATGACAGGAGTCATCCAAGAGTGATTTTCCGGAGGTAAACTGGAAACTGAAAAATGGAGTGGCAATGCTGACAGGCTATGAGTCTGGTGACACTTGTGGTGCTGTTATGAAGACTGCCAGGTTGAGAGGTACAGCAGCAGTATAAAAGCAAGTCCGTTTTTAAGGTTTGTTTCTTGGCCTTCCCTCCATAACGATGTCTCACCTACAATATAGCCAGTGACTCATCCTTCAATTATTGCTGCTGTCATTCTGGTCCAAATAGCTCGGAGGAAGGGAAGTACTGATAGAGACACTTCGGGAGATTAAAATAACCGTGTCTGCAATCCTTTATAACAGCTTTGCTATAAGGAACCTGCTTTCTCCATGATTATTTTGTTTTGGATTCACTTGTGCAATATGTTCTTGGAACAGCACAGTTTGTTTCTGGAAACAGGAATTAGTGACAGGAGATTCATTATAGACAGGGAGTATTTTCCTTTAAAGAAAAGCTGTCAGGTCAAGTCAGACTTTTACATTACTGTTTGTAAAACAAGGTGTTTACATACCTGTAAACCTGCCATTTTATTTTTTTTTCTGATGAGTGTCACCTTTAGAAAGCTAGGTGGAAACAGTTCTTTGGCACCGGAGGCAGAGCGAGAGCAGAAAAGGCCAAGCTGCTGCTCCCTGCCCCTTCCTCCCTTCACAAGGTGCCAGCCCCTGGAGCACCGTGTCTGAGGTGGCCAAGCACCCCAAACTCAGGGCTCTGCCCGCACTGCAATGCTGCCTGCAGGTAGGGTGAAGCCTCCTGCCTGCAGCCAGCCTCCCTGCGTGCAGCCAGCCTCCCTGCCAGTCACTACATATGTACCCAGGTCCATGGAGGAAGCCCGAGTCTTTGTCGTAATGCTAACAATTCAGATACTCCAGATGATAAACAAAAGTGCTAAAAACTCAGCGTGCTGTGTATTCCTCTGTAGGCAGCTAGCTAGTCAACTGTTTTATCTAGATTATCATCTCTGAAGGAAAGTATTTATAATTTGGCAGTCATGGTCAAAGTGTTTAGACAATTCAGTCAATGGAAAACCCTGAGGGGAAAAGAAAACTGAAACAAAAACATGAAGACAGAGGGATGTAAGTGTAGAGCAAATCCCATTTAATAAACTCTGTCTTTAAAGCAAATCCAGCCTCTTTTGCCCATGGTGAATACATAAGGACTGTTACTTTCTCAGTGTTTTGCCTCCCAAAGGTGAAAGACCGCAGGCTTCCCAGAGAAACAGTATAGATTAATATAGAAATTAGATGCCAAAATCAGAAACAGGAAAACTGCGAACCACACAGGATCTCTGCACTTCTGCTTTCCTTACTCTTGTGCTGGTAGAGTTGGCACTGGACATTTTTGTGCTGGAGTGAACACTTCTGTCCCCTAATTTACCCTGCCATTTGCCCACCCCCAGAAGAACAAAATTTGCATTCAGATAAACACAGACCCGCTTCCTAAGCCTACGCAGACTATTTAATTAAGAATTTCCGAGTGGAAACCGCACATCATTTCCCCAAATTAAGGGCTGCTTGATAGGAACCCTCCGTTCTGCTCTGGGATAAACAGAAATCAGGAGGCGAGGGGCCAGGTCACCTCCTGAACTCCCATCCTCGTGCAAGCGTCAGCCATTAGGCTGTGCAAACAGACCCGCATCTCTGCTGGGAAAAACAAAACCAGCCGGGTTTGCTGCTGGCCTGGCTCCGGCGAGGGTGGAGCTGGCTTTGCAGGCGTAGGGCTGGAAATGCCTGTCTCCTCCGTGGTGAAAAACCTGGAGGGCAGCCAGGCTCCGCTGGTCTGACTGCTGCGGGGAGGAAGGAGCTGTAAGCCAGCAATTAGTAATCCTGCTACTAACAGGAAAGATTGCTGGGAAGTATAAATAAGGTTGCTGTTTATACGCGAGTTAGCATAGGAAGTTGTGTTGATGATGGCTGGGGTTTTTTTCAGAAAGCTGCCTTGCATAGGAAAGGATGCGGTTTGTGAAAATCGCAGCACCTGGGTGAGGAAGAACTTCATGCACAGAGGTTTGGGGCTGGTTTTACAGATTTACCTTATTATGCATTAATGAGCTCCATAGCATAAGACGTAATGTGTAATCCTTTGGTATATACTGTTTTATGCTCACGTTGTGGTGTACAGGGGGAAAGTCTTGGACTTCCAGAGTGTTTTTTATTTTTCCAGATTGAAAACAGAAACATTTCAGCTGCATTCAAATGTTATCACAGTCTCTGAAGGGATAGGAGCTTTTCCAAGCAGCACAAAAAATGAACTCATGAATGAACCACAAAGCAGTCATAATAAGCACAGAATTGAGGAAGACAGTACAGGCTTTAGAAAGTGGATTAGCTTGTTTGTGCAAATGGTAGAGCAAGGAAATACACCTCTAGAAGAACTGTCAGCATCCCTTAATGATCCAAAGGCCTGGGATGAAGAGAAAGTAAGTCCAGGAAAGTAACTGGACTTCTAATTTTCAACAACTGTACAAGTCTCTGTTGTCGTCAGTCACCTTCTGCTTCTCTTTCACTGGCACAGTTCCTCTGAAAATCAAAGGGTTGTGCTGCTAGTGCAGAAGAGTACAGGTATGGTGACCACTGTGAACCCCTCTTTAGGAGGTGGACAGAAGCTGGGGGGTAACTACAAATAAAGTGGTAGATAAGCTTTTTGGTATGTGTAAGAAGATAAACTCTAAAATACAGAAAGCAGAAATGGGGAAATATCCCTAACTTTCCTCTCTCTCTCTATCTTCAGGGAAGAGTGGATTTCACAGAGGGCAAGTTGGAAAAGGAGTCATCAGAGCGCAATTACGAATTTCCCCGAGTTCTTACAAATGAAGAATGTTAATTTATTAATAACACTAAAAATGAACTACATCAGGCTAAAGGACAATGACAAAGCATGCCTCTTGGAACATTACCTCATACATTTCATTGCAAATGAAAATTTGAAATCACTCTAATCACTCTCTTAAATATACTAGCCATGTCCCCACTGGAACTCACAACCATGTGTAGTTTGGCTGGTCCATCTAACTGCTGAATTAAAGGGAAAAACAGACGTGCTGTGGGGTGCAGGAATTATTAGTGATGACATGTATCACATTTGGAGTGATGGGGCAGAATGACAACATAACACGAAGAGGAAATTGTCTCTGACATGCCCTTCACTTTCTTTAATGGTATATAGTTTCTGGACCAATTATGTAAGGACCTCAAGTGCTATTTGATAGTACCTGCAGGAGACTACCTTAGAAATTTGCCAGCTTTGTCTTAGATAAATAGATACAGTTTCTTCAGTGTTCCCTGCACTTCCTCGTACTTACTTTAGAGAGTGCTTCTAATCTAAGGCACTGATATTAAGCTCTCAAGCAATTGGCAAGTTTTAAAGGATCATTGTATGTTTTCATGCTCAAGTGATAAATCTGGATGTGAGTTCCTGGCACGGCCAACGGGAATGTGGATGTGTGCTGCAGAAGACAGGTTTACAGCATTAAAACCTGGGAGAAATAATTATGTGAGCCACTTTGGATGAAATCATAATTAAGCCTTATTGGGGTTTGAAAGTTTGGATTTACAATATATTTCATTCACCATTTTTCATTTTCATGAACCTCTGGCAGTTTCTGCTTCCAGCTGGGACAAGAAGCAAAGTGGCTAAAAGTACTATGAAAAAAACTGTGGGAAACCCATATACTTTCAGGAGGGCACGCTGGCAGTCTCAGCATGTTATTTTGAGACACAGAGCTCTGTCATATTTCTCAGGTTGAAGAGTATGAAGCAAAAATTAAGGAGCTGCGATACTCTGGAGGTTTATTCAAAGTGAAACCCTTTTCCATGCAAGGGAAAGAAAACACCTGAGGTTCAGTTGTGTTTCCCCCGAGGTACCCTTGTCTTAAGGCAGGGCATAGCAGAAAATACAAAATTCCCGTCCTGGGCAAGGATCGGAGAGAAAATGACCACATTTCTTCAAAAGAGAAGTGTAATGCACTGGTCTGGACCTTTGATAATGATCACATGCACCAGTATTATGGTCTGCAGTTTCTATGCACTGTGCAAGCAGGAACAGCAAGTTGGATGCAATAGGAAGGACTCCACTAACAGCATTGCTTATGAAATTGTGAGTATTCCAAACAGCACTGAAAATGGTCAACCTGATGTGCTAAATCTTTTGCAATATTATTCCTTGGATCATTAGAGTATGCTACTAGCAATATAAAAAATCAGCATTTTAAAGGCCCTAGATTTCATTTCAGGTAACATGGTCTGAAAAGTGTTGCAAGAATGGAACCATGGACTCTTGCAAAGAGGAAGTATGTAGAAGTCCAGGAAAGAGGCCATGAAAACACGTGTTCTGTTGTCAGGTGTATGTTTGGAGCTTGTCCATGTGTTGTGAAACATCTGAGCCTGTTTGTGTGCTCACCACAGCCATGAAATGACTTCACAGACTCCTGTGTCAGAGCTTTACACCTGCATCCTACCTAAACCCCTGACCTCAGTGCCTATAGGAAAGCTGATTTGGCTCACTGTCACCTTCTTGCTTTTTCCTGTGGCTGAGGAGGTAAAAACTCCGAGGTTAGGCTTGCAACGGTGTGACTATGCACTTGTTTGGAATTTTGGCCAGTATGTTCACAAATAATGTAAATATCAAAGAATGGAACACCCATTACCTTCAGCACTGGCAGGGATGATATTATATAAACATTTATGTAATACAAAAATTCCGTTAATTTAGATAATAAAGATTAATACACTAATCTAAAACCACACACCCCTGAAGAGAGATTGAATGTTTTTTCCAGTAGGCCCTGGGAAAAACAACCAACAAGCCACCTTCTGGTTTCAAATTTCTTGAACAGACATTTGTAATTTGGGTCATTTTAAGTATAGAAGTTGGATTGCAGCTGTCTTCATGCCTCTTGTGTAGAATTCATAAAATTAGCCTATTATCTCCAGAGGTTATGGGGACAGACTAAAAAGAGTAGACTTTCTGGTAAAAAAGACAGCAAAGAAGTGGTGGAGATGGAGGCCCTGAGTCAGGAGAGTGCCTAAGCACCTCTTTGATGGTGGACCTTTGAGCTCGGAGAACACTATCCACTTTATTGGAACTACTCACATACTCATATCTAAACAGATGCTAACTTTCCTCTTCGCTCCCCACCAAGACAACAACTGAAGGAGACCTACACAGCCTGCCTATTCAGGCAGGAAAGGGGACTATCAGGAGGAAAAAAATCACGTGGTTCACTGAAACTATGGGATAACAACATGGTAAATACTCTCCTAAGATTAAGAATGTAACAGGTGTTTCAGAAGGGTAAGATACCTTCTCCTGGGGTTATACTCACTATGCAAAAATTACAAGGACTTCCCAGTGTTCACTTTTTAATGGCAACGTCCAGGCTCAGGAGGAATCCCTGTCCACAGGAGTGAAGTCAGCCTCTCCCTAAAGGCAGTGGCTGGTTAACCCAGGTTGCCATGCTCCCGTAGACTGTGAAAATCCCATTATATTTAAGACAGTGCATCTGAGGTGAAACATCCTAGGTCTTATTCATGGAAGACCACACTACCCATCAGCTGTCAAATTTCTCATTTCTAGCCCCAACACAGGTTGCATGCAAATCAAGGAACCAAGGACTCAGCCTTCAAAATGAGGGCTGTCACGAGCTCCTTTCTCACTCACAACACAGGGACAGTTCATCTACAATAGTTCCCAGTTCAACAGCTGCTTGTCAGATTGCTAACTTTAACCACATGTGTGATGACATGCTGTGGACTTCTCCTGGGCTTGGGACTGGGCACATATCTCACTGTCTACCAAAATCAAGATCTAAAAGCAGATTTTAAGACCTAGAAAGCATGCAATACAGAAAGGGTGTGGAATTGGGCTTCCACCTCAAGTGCCTCAGTAATTCAAGCAATGTCCAAACTCTCCGTCTGGTTTGGGTTATCTGGAAGTGTTCCCTACATGCTAGATTATCCAGATAGATAGTGAGTTATATATGTTAATGGGGAATTTAAGTAATACAATTTACAAATGGCAAGTACACACTCCTCTGGTTTCTCGGTTAAATCCCAGGAATGCGCTGCTTGGAATTTCACAGAGCAATCATAAAGCTCCCAGCACACTCCTTGTATTCCTTCTTAGGGAAATAACAGTACCAAAGATGATTATAACTCCCTTTTCAAAACTGATTTTACTACTTAGGTCTAATTCTATAGAAAACGACGTCATGCCACATTGCAAAACCATACTTTCATCACAGCCTTTGCACTTCATTAGTCTTTCTCATTCTTGCACACCCTACAAATAGCAGAACACAAATGAAGACTGAAAACAACCGAGTGACAAAGCCAGATTAATACCGACTTTCCTAATAAAATTCCAAACCTCCATTTCAGGCTGATCTAATCCTAAGCCTTACAACCTCACATAGTCATGGCAGTGTTGGCTGCCTTCTCTTAGAAACAACCCCCCAGCCACTGCTGGAGACACAGTACCTAAATGAGATTCTCTCTCAGCTGGGTATTGCATGGCACCAGAGAGGAGTGGAAATAGCCTCCCTGCAAGGATAATGAAATGCACACTGTAAAATTTTGCTGAAACTATACACCTTTCCTTATTCTTCTATTATCAAAATCAAGTTTATAGGCATTTTATTTAGGAGTGTATCAGTTATCTTCACTTGTAACATTAGCAACTGTTATTACAGATAATAGGTAAGAGGCGAGCGGAAATAGGGAGAAGGTGATAGCTCAGACTGACATCTTTACTGGCATGGGACAATGGAGCAGTTTATGAAGCTTTTCTAGTGGTGGCCCGAAAAACAATCAAGATTGGCTCCATGATGTCTTGCCAAGAATGCTATAACCTTCCTCTGCAACCTCTTCAGCTGGAGCCAGTGACATGAGAGCTTCACAGGAGGTTACACAATTGCATCAGCAGATGTGCATAGGAATACAAGGCATAAGATATGCATAGGCATAAGTCTCCCCTGAAATGTGGGCTCTCCCTATGGGGGCGAAGGAGCATTTGAGGTAGGGTTAATGTAGAGGGGGAAAGGGTCTGTTTCTTTTTGAGATGATCACTATGGGCATGCTAGCATTGGTGAGGAACAATTCTGGTGTCTCCAGAACCATTCCGGAGTATCTATCTTGTTAAAATCACTGCACTTGTATAAGTCTGTGGCTGGAGTTAATCTTCATTCAAAGGGGCAGGGATGGGTGGTTCTTGCTCTCTCTTTGTGGCCTTATTGTTTGCATTTTCTGCAACCTTAAAGTGACAAAAAGAATATAAGAATCTGTCTGTTACCTCCCAGCCAAACTGTCAGCTCAGCTGGTCCAGCAGACCAGCAGCCCCAGAGATTTTCTAAAACAACTTCCAAGCCATACATACAAGATACAGGGCACTTTATAAAGCAAACCCCGATAATTTCTCAGTCTAAAGCCACCCGTGAAGTGCCAGTCTACAGGAATCAATTCACACATGTTTTAATCAACTTGTAAGTTACACTAGATATATGGGAATAGTTAAATTTATAGAGCTTGGAGTCTGGCCCATTAAACTCTGTCTATACTGTTTTAACACTTCTGGAAACCTACATTCACATTTGCCTCAGGTCATGATTGAAATGAATACTCCTACTTCCAGCAAAATACCAAGCACAGATCCATCAGTGTATGCTGAAAACATAACAAAAGCTTCCCATGTGCTGTCCAAGGGGCTGCCAAAGGACCAGGGAATGCAGGGCTGCAGGGCTGTGCAGGGATGTCCAACCACTGAGCCCAGGTCTCTGGTTTGGACCACCGGTTACATACGTGCAGGAAAACAAACCTTGTCAACCATGCATGAGCAGAAATGTGCCTTGCTATAATCATCTGAGATGAGACCCAGCTGTTTGCTGAAGTGATCTTGGTTACTGGCTGATATTTTGGACATTTTGGAAGCATCTGCAGGTTTCCTTTATTGACAGGGTAGGGTTTTCTACTGCATTTTCTCTTGGAGCAGATTTGGCTGATAGCATCAGCATTTGCGCAGTAGCATTAACAGCCTTGTCTACGCAGGTACCGTACCGTGGAAACCAGAGACAGGGGTTTTGCCAGTCAGGACAGGAATACTTATTTAAATGTAAGGAGAGAACCAGATCTGCAGCTGCTGTATCTGCAGCAAGTCTCAGAGGGGTACCCAAGGCAAAAACTGACTGCCTTGGAAAAAAAGCATTGTGCCCTGTGGAATGGAAAAGAAAAAAAAAAAACCAAACCCTTGCAAGAATATGCACTCCCCATGCTGAAAACGCATTTTTGGTTTCCAGAAAAGACGGCTACAGCATGCATGCCTCAGGTTGCCCAATAACAGGCAGGCTTACATGCTGAATATCAACATGAGAATTTGCGAAGGTAATTACTTCAATTATCTCGTTACCTTGGTAACCACATAACACACTCAGGCTGTAATGAGTCACTGCCACCAACCCACCGGGGCTCCCATGCAGGGCAGCAGCCCTCTCCCAGCAGCTCCCTGGGGAGCTCCAGCATTGCTGGCTGAGCCAGGGAGGGCAGGGGCACCTAGGGGCTCTGGCACCACCTGCCATCCCCACCTCCCTTGTCTCATGATCTCAGCAGTGGTTTTTGGCTCAGGATAGTAAAGACACTGGTTTGCTGCCTTGGACACACACTTTTTCAAAGGGCACCTGGTGTCTGGGGATGCCCATCAGCCTAAGAAGTGTATGGGCTTTTTTTTCCAAAAACTAAGAAAAAAACCCAGTTTATAATCTTTAATATAATACTGGAGACACAGTTGTGAGGGTATTGGGTCAGAGCAAGTGTCACTGTAACCATAAAAGCCTAATAAGAATTACTGCAGACTAAGGCAAATGTGAAAAACATAATTTCAACTTCTCAGCTGCATGGACTGTGTATAAAATTGCCATTGCTGAGCCAAATTGTGGCCTGGATGCCAGCGGTGTAATTGGGAGTAATGTCACTGAATGACTGCAGCATTTTTGCGTACGCTCAAGAACGCCAGCTGATAGATAAACAGTTGTACACGACTGTTTTCAAAACACTACACTGCATAGCTTGCATAACTTACGCATGTTAACAAAAGTATGTAAATATACAACTTTTCCAGCTCATTCTATATTACATATGTCTATACATACACTTTCGTATCTAGGCATAAAATATTCTGACTAGATATGTTGATTTTGATTGTCTTATCTTAGTTACATAGCAACTGTAAATATCCAGAAAGAGCAAGAAAAATGGTAAAAGTTCCTGGGAAAGTTTGTATTCAAATGACAAGTAAGAAAAATATTTTATGTATTTGGTGAAGGAATTGAGTAATAGGAAACCATAATAGAATGTATAAAACTAGGCTTGTGATAACGAAATGATAATGAACCTGGGGCTCTTATTCATCTCTTTGTGCAGTTCAACAAGAAAATGACCTGAAAATAAAAGGAAAATACATACACACACATTTTTTTGTGCAGAATGCCTTGCCACATGCAATCCTTGCATATACTGCTGCAGCAGTATGTGTGGATCATGGTGCTTTAGAAACACCATATTGCTAACACTTGCTGAATCAAGTTTCCCCAGGAAACAAACTGTCATACACAAGCTCACTATGTGGGAAAGGTCAAAAAGACGACTCACTTCAGGCCAAGTAAATCCTTCTCCAGCTACTTCTTTATGAAATATTAATTTAAAAACTCAACAAACCCCACTTTTGTTGTAATGAGGGAAAAGCAACTGAGAAAAAGGGCTTTTAGTTGAAAGTTTTGGAGCTTGTGAATATTTTGTTTCTGGAAATTTGGTCTTTTTTATTTTACTATTGTGCCTGTCCCATCATAGGTACGATCATATCTACAAACTTATATTTTTTCCACTGGTGGTGTGTGAATGGCTATTTTGCAGACAAAAGACACCAAAGCATTTGTATTGAACACTCAGAAGTGACAAATTCAGCCTGATGTACAAACACTACATATAGTTAACATCTGACTGTAAGAAATACGTTTGCCTTTCCTTCTTTTCTTCTTTACTCTTGTTTGCCTAGCTTTCTTTTATTTTCAGGTTGGAGAACCAAAATCAGAAAAATCAGCAAATAACTTTGCAAGTAAACTGGAATAATTTTGAACGCCAATTTAACAATTCCACTAGCCTAAATTAAGCAAGATGAAAGAAATGCAGCTAGGGTTGCTGCATATATTTCCCATGAAGCTGGTAGAACAGGAGAGCTAGAAGCATGCACAGGTGTTGAACAGATAGAAATCTTGAAAACCAACTGCATTGTGTCAGGAGCTATAGGGTACAAAACAACATTTCCCCATGTAATCACAACAAATTGTTTTTAATCTCAAACAGATGGGATTCATAATCAGTTTTCCAAAGTCAATCTAATGAAAGCCCCAGCAACTCCCAGGTGAAGAATTACTTCAGAGGGCAAGGGAATACCTATAGGTCAATTTACATACCTTGGCAGCAACATGCAAGCCAATGGGGATATCCAGAAGGAAATAAGGTCACAAATTGGCAGGGCGGCAGCTGCATTTACCAGTTTAAGCAAGATTCGGTTCTTGAAAACCTATATCTTAAAGGCCAAATCAGCAACTTCTAGACCAAACTATGAATCTTCAACTGAAATGTTATTTCCATCTGAACATATGGATATGAAACCTGGATATTCCTCAGAGGCACACAGGCAGGCAACTTCAAGCTTTTGAAAGAAAATGCCTCAGAAATGCTAAATGCAATGAAAATATGAAATGGAATGGATATGTAATGAATGTCAGGAGCTGTCGAGGAGCTCAATAGCTCCGTACCTCTGGCAAATGAAATGGGTGCATTTGGGACACGTCAAGAACGCAGGGAAACATTTGCCCCGTTACAGATGCCACAGGGTACCGAGAGGAATGAATGCATGGGGCTGACTGCACGACTCCATTGAACATGCTCAGAGGACGTGTGAGAGCAGCACGAAGGTGGACATGCGTGACAGCACTGCTTGCAGCTGCTGAGACTTGGTGACACAGGGTAGGGTCTGTCAGACTCCTGTATGACTGAGCAATTGATCAATCTAACGACCTACCCAGGTATTTCCTGACATGACAAGACATGATATGACATATACATAAGATATTGGTTCTAATTAATATAAGACTCCTCTACGATTTGCGTATTGTTACAGGAATGAATTTCAAGCTTTGCAGGTACTGTATAAATGAACAAAATTTTCCTAGACCTTTTCTTTTCACCCAAGCACATTTTAGTTAGACTGTATGAAACTTTTGGGGGATGTTACCTGAGTCTACAGGTTCCTAGAAATAGCAACACTGTATTGAACTGATAATTGAACTCCTGCATTTATAATTGATTACAGCTTGAAGGGAAAGATAATTATTCTTTAAGAGTGGATTTTTCTTAATCATGGCAATGTATTTTTACAATTTTACATCTATAAGAAAACCTCTGCCTTGAAACTCTTAGATACCAAAACCATGGATAGATTGATGTCAGTGAAGCTAGTGCTTTCATTTTAAAAATGCACGAAGCACAATTGAATTCATGCTCATAAATACCTCCAGCAGCTGAGGTTGGGGAGTCACTCAGGCAATTTCAGTGTGAGTTTAAGGAGTGCCACAAACTCTGGCAAAATTTAGAAAAGGAAAATTTAAAAAGTTCCCAAAGGAACTGAAGCCAGTGCTGTTGCTGAATGAGACTCCAGAAGCAGCTTTCTACCCAGCTCTCTACCCTGCCCGGGGCAGTCTCCTGCCTGCTCTTGGTGCAGGCATACACATCCAGCCTTGCTGGATTCAGGGTGCCTACAACACAGGCAACCCCACTGCCTACTAGATGGGTTGGGTAGGATCTTGACATATTTAACCTGTCACTGTCAATCAAAGCTAGAAAAGGCTGCTTTCCAGGTGGCACAAACAAGCTCTGTTTGGGAATCCTTTCCTAGCATGGTTTCTTGTGAATGGGGGAAAGTATTTCATTTGTTTTCTGATCTCAATGGGAGGGTATTTCAGATGCTGTGAGCAATCCACCATATTGGGCTAGATGCACAAACAGCAGGAGGTAGCTCATATTCAAAGAACAAGAGAGAAAATAATGAATTACTGGAACAGTGCTGGCCACTTCAGTAAGAACACCAGTCATCTAATGAAAATATTGACATTTATGGGAATCCACAGACAGAGTTAGACATAGTTGTGGTCTCTGCTACTGTATCACTTTTCATGTTTTATTTCTGTTTACCTTCCAAAACAAACTACTGTAACTAATATGTTTATAATAATTAAGGAGGAGACAGCCAAGTTGGAGAGAAGAATGGGCTCCAAAACTCACACTTTTCCCAGCTGGAATGCTTAATTGGGCTGGAGACTTCTTTTCTCTCCCTAATCAGATAGGAAAGCTGGGAGAAATGAACAGGGCCCCTAATTATCACTGGTATAACTTCACGAAAAACAATGTGCTTACACAAGGGATTAATTTAATGCATTGTCCTTTGCTAATCATACAATTAGCAGCTAAATAACCAGAACTAATATATTTGTTATATATGTATGCATGCATTTGTACATATATATGTGTGTGCATGTGTATATACATGAGAATGTCATATATGCTGCCCTGGTCACTTCTGAAGCTGGAGGTTGTGCATGGTGCCCTGAATCAGTCTGATGATCAGTATCTCGGGGACAATCTCTCTTCAGTCCTCAAAGCAGATTTTGTGGTCTGTCATTGCACTGGAGCTGACAGTGCACAGACTGTGCCTGGGAGGAACAGGGAGACAGCCTTCTCAGTGAAAGGTCTGTGACTATTTTGCAACCAAAAACTGTCCCAAACCTGAGGGGTTTCACTCCAGGAGGAATGCAATTGCACCGAGCATTATGAAGACATGACTGTGTTTGCGGTTTTGCAAGACTGACTCAGGCTTATTGCTGTGGCAGGAAAGTCTGTCCCATGCACGCATTGACTCTGATCCCTTAATCTCACTGAGAAAAACATACTCTTTGCACGTTCTCTTAATTACTCAAGAGGGAAGGCCTTGCTCAGCATGTAGCAGAATTCAGCTTATTATACTGCCTTCAGTCTTTTTGCTCTGGGAGCAAAACAGAACTACCCTTCTTTATCTGCTGGTGGTGAAGGCTTCCTCAGGTTTGTTTATACGATGCTCATAAATCTGGCTGTCACCGCAAGGATAAGCATCTATCGGCTTCTCATCAAAGGCTCTCACAGCGTTCCATAATGCCCAGCCATGCTCTTCTGTGGTGGGACTGGAGAGGTGATTTCTTACAGATAATCATGACGTGGACCTGCCAGTTATGAAGCAATGTTTATTCCTTCTGGATCAAAAACTTTGTTAGGAGAAAGTGTTTTAAAGCCAAAGCACACATGTCCCTTCTTCCAAAAAAGCTGTATGCCCTTTCAGTAGTTGGCAATCTATGTTTTGGCACTTTGTTAATCGTGTGCATCAGCTTGTTCCTTAAAAGTATTGATTTTGTTTCCAAACAAGTGACCAAGTAAATTAATAAAACCAGTCAAACCCAAACCAGACAGTGAAGATTTCCTCAACTGAAGATTGACGGGTCTAAAATGAGCCTGACACTCACCTTAAACACTTGCATTGCTAAAAGAGACTAACTGACATGCAAAACCAGTAGACAGCAGAAATGCATTTCTTGCTGTCAACATTTCTTTAAAATTTTAAATTACAGGGCGTGCACAAAGGATTTCTTCAGGTTCTGTACAGAGCATAAGGGAAAATATTGACCTTGGAAATGTAACTCTCTCACTACAGCAAATATATTCTCTTCTACAGCATAATCACTGTTGTCTGAAGTAATCTATCACTTGAAGACAGTACCCATAGCACTGACAAATACTACGTTTCCCATTTACTTCTAAACAAACTTTCCTGCTATTTGCAGATCCTGAGTGCTTTATGTAGTGGTTACAATTAAAGTATCAGTAACCACATAGGTACTGGAATCAGGCACTCGTACTGTGTGGCAGCTAAGAGTTTAAGCAACAACTTTTCTGAATTAAGCCAAGCATGTCTAGATTTTGGAAAAGATGAAACTAATTTAAAATATTTAATTTTTATAAAGGACAGTAGAAAGGGTTAATTTTTCCATTTAACAAATCTGAGAGTGAAAATCTGATTTATATAGCTTTATAAGTTATGTAGCAGGTATGCTGGAAAGGTATAATATATCTGTGATACCATAGTTTTAGAAGAATCATGATAAAGCTTTAAATCAAAAGATCTTATACCATTCAACACTAAATCTACAATGATAGAATATGGCAATGTAAGGATTCTATAACTGAAAAGGGATTCAAATAAAAGATTCATAAACGAAATGCATCCCCATACATTCTCCTAATTCAAATTGGAGCTGTATTTGCACGGTTAATGCTGTGAAAACTTCCTGGTTAAAATGCTAGAATTTACTTAGGTGTCCTCTTCTGAGGGCAGGAGTCTCTGAATCTGGAAAACATTTAGATTTCACAAAATGATAAGAAAAACATTCTTGACAAAGCCTCCGTGTTCCTACTTGATTTGAATTTTTGAATCGTGTGTTGCAAGCTGCTGAGCAAGACTTTGAGTGGTGTGTGCTCCAGTTCTCAGCTTTCTCTATTTCTTGGTATGTGATGGGTTCTCCACCATCCTGCTGAAGTCACGGTGGCAGGGAGCTCTGCCTGCCTTGTGGAAACCCCTGCAGCACCGCCTATCTGGAAAATCACTAGCAGACAAATATTAGGAGAACCTGTTTCTTAAATCTGTTTTTGAAACTTCCTGTGCTACCTTTTTTTTTTTTTTTTTTCCTTCTTTGCAGGGTTTATCCCATGACCAATTTTGGAGGTTAATGGTTTGCATTTTAGAAAACGATCTTGCTGGTTATTTATGTCCTATATCTCTATTTCAGTTATGCATTCAGCAGCTGGAGTCCATATGGAAATGTTAGTCATTTTAACTGAGTGAAGACCTTTGCAGATAAGGGATAGGAAATATGATCTTTTTTTCCTATTTTGTTCCTAATCATATGCCATTAAAGAGAAGTATATATGGAACAGGATATTTTTTCTAATATTATGATTTACTGTATCAATTTCAACCAGGAACTTGGGCCCTGGCATAGGAAGAAAACAAAGAAATGTTTTATTTCAGAGTTGTGAGCAGGAATTAACGGCACTGAACATTGCACTATCATTTTGAAGGAGCTTGACCTTTAGCAAGATCTTCTTCCTGTAGGAACTATCATCTTTTTCACTTTCCTACCTCCCTCAGAAACATTTCTGCCTGGGAACCAGCTCATAAAAAGCCCTGCCACCTCCGGGAGACACACTGGTTTGCTAATATACACTGATGCCAGACTGACGTTACAAATATCTAAGCAAAGATATACTGGCTACTTTATTTGGGTGCATATAACGGTAGCTTATCTCTACGTACAGCCCAAAGAAGTTTTCCGAGATCCAGAAGACACCCAGAAGACCCATCTGCCTTCCCAACAAGTGTCCCACTATAAACACAGTGACTACTGCTCAGTCCTGATATCTACATGGAGAAGATAAAACGGTAGCGTTGAATTTGACTTTATTTGCAAGGCACCCAAAGGCATGTGAGGTGTCCTACCAGAAAGGGGAAAAACTAACTAAACTTTGTCCTGGAAAGCTAATAATCTTTGGAAAGATACAACAAGAAAGAAGGTGAAAGGCGACAGATAATGAGAGACACAGGGAAAAAGTCCCCAGGGTGATTCAATGAGCACATCCCTGGTAGGAAGGGAATAAACATATGTATTCAATAAGGCTAACATCACTTCAGCGCAAGGGGCCAGCACAGTCATTTAGTCTCACAGAGCTAGAATATTTTATTTCAATTAAATATCCAGGCTCTTCCAGTAACCTTCAAATCCAATCTTAGGTGACTTTATCAGGACAATGGGGTACCATACTTCCTTGACTGGACTTGGTTTTGGTCAGCAGAAGACACAGAGTATGGTCAGAAGTGAATCAGGCTTTGTTTGATTTTCTTTTTTCCTGAGGAATGTAAATGAATTTCAGCTTCCAGCTAAGTATCAAACATCTGTATGTTCCACTTCCTCGAGAAGCTGACAAAATCAATTCAGCATTAAAAGCAAGAAGAAAATGAGTCTGACAGACTCATTCTTGTCTGGGCATCCTTTCTTGGTTTACTCTCTGCCAAGCCATGATTTCAAAAGCAATTCCTTACACCCTTGAAAAAACGCCACAGAGCTGTTCCAACAAGTACAACCAGATAAGTCAACATGGGGGTGCTGTTTTTAAAAAAGTTGATAGCTGTATGTCTAGAAGCAAATGCCACTACTGGAAGTCCAAGGCAGCAATGAAGCTGACAGGAAAATCAATTACAGAGCTGCAGTGAGGCAGTGGAAAGAGAATGATAGAGAACTTGAAAATTTAAAAAAAAATATATACACACTAGAATTTAAATCGAATAACCACCTTGCACCTGCTATGCCTACACAGAAGAGGAATGGCTTATGCTAAACCTCCTCAGTGAGAAAGGAGGAATATGAAAACCATAACCTAATGTTACCAAAACTTTTGAGGCCAGATGGAAAATCTATGTAATAGTAAAGAACATAGCTGATCTGCTGGTTTGCAAATGCGAAGAAAACAAGCTGTACATCAGCTTTATTAAACTTATTACAAGCAACGATTTTAGGCCAGTTTACCACAAACAGTTGTAAGATGTTGCCAAAAGAAAATTGCAAATGTTGTCACAAATCCTACACTTCTAAAACTGTAAGTTTTTCTGACAAATTCAAGTCTGAAGAATCTGAATTCACCTAGCAGTCATTTTTGAATAGCAAATACTTACTCAAATACATTATTTGCTTTCAGAAATGCAGAAACTGCTGCACATAGATAGCTAAATATTATCATATTAATCTCTCTGGTAACAAAAAACTTCTTGGACAGCTAGCTTTTTTTGTGCGAGTCAGTGTCAAGCCCATCACTTGTTGAAGAAACCTGAGGAATTTCAAAACGAAGTTTTTAACTGTTCCATTTTGGACATTTCATTATGAATATTGTCTGAATTATATATGCACAGAGAGTACGCAAAGACAAGATTAAAACAGGGGAAGAACCATTTTGTCTCCTGTCCAGCCACAGTATGACATTCTCATGACCACAGTAGATCCCACTTGGCTGGGGAGGAGAAACCAATGGTCAAAGGAAGAGGTGAGACCATGAGCTGGCCTTCATGGCCCCCAGCCATGTCCCGCTTGCCAGCACTAGGTTACCTGGGAGAAAGGTAGGGGCTGCCATTTCTCACCAGAAGATGGTCAAGGGTCTGGAGGGCACCGTTGGGATGCTTCAGGGGGTAACATGGCCACTGCCACCTCACCATGCTGATGGTCTGGCTGACATGAGATGGCAGCTCTGCTTGTGTCTGCACCAAGTCCAGTTTTTCGTGGATTTCTGCAAGTATCGTATTGGACTACTGGGGAGGTATCAGACCAGCTCCACTCAATAGTCATACACCTAAGAAAACTGGCTTCATCACTGCAGAATTTAGAAACCACAGGAACTGCCCATGACACCAGAGGTTTTTATAAATACAACCTTTGTTACCATGCCATAACAATTAAAGGCAAATAACACTGCTGCTACTAAATGGCAGCTCACTGGAGCAAGATGCTTCCCTTTCCAAGAATGAACTATCTGACATGCAGTGTTTTAACTACATGTATCTTCAAAAAGAACATATTCTTTCTCAAATAGCTACTGAGATTTTTAAACACATATACCTACCAGGATCTGATATTTGTGATGCACTATAAAACATATAGATATGACAAAATTTAAGTGCTGGAACTGAGCAGGCATTAGTATTCTTATTCATTTTGAAAAGGGAGAAGCAAGTCTGGATATGAATAAATTTGAATACTGCTTCATCACAAAATGTTTTGCTTATACAGACAATTAGGTGTTTTCACAGCCTCAGAGTACGCCAGGGTAGAAGTGTTCCGTGTCCTGTGCAGGGAATGGTTTGTCCAGCTGATTTGTAAGGGGCCCAAGTGGCAGCATTTTTTACTCACTCTCCCTAGGACATTATTCCAGAGCTTCATATTTTCAGCATTTGGAAATCCTTCCCAGAAGGAAAGCCACATGTTACCTCATTCAATTCTTTACAACATACCCAGATTTAGAAGGAGGAATCCCAAGTCCAAGTCTAAATATTGGAAGAAAATTTGGGAATACAGTAAGAAAAGTGTAGGAAGCCACTGCTGCCTTATTTGTGTTGCAGAATGAGGATGGATGTGGTAATTCTTTCCAAGAGTGACACAAGTGCTGTGATACCTAACAACCAGGATTTGAGATCTTGACAGTTCCATACTTTTCCTAATTAAAACATCCACCTGCCTAAATTTTATCATCAGGAAAGCTTCTCACCCTTCAGAGCTTTCTAGAAATACCAACCCCTGCCTTTTCACCTGCATATTAACATGTTTGTTCAGTTGACAGTTCTGCCCCAAACACAAACACTTTCATCATGCTTTCCTGCAGACAGAAGAGGGGAGGGAAAGGAGCAGATGTCCATGCTGATTTTCAGTTTGGTCCATAAATCACTGGGTCACCTAGGATGCACATTTTACAAACCAGTGAAACAGCAAAGCGATGAGCCACGACATCCAGCAAAGCTCAACTTTTTCTTTATTTAGCTGTGAGTACCTCCATGTATTGCTTCAAGTTCACTGATAGATTTAGGAAGGGAGTATTACTCCACTATTACTTTGATAGAATGGAGAATTTGGAATGCAATTTCTAACAAAAGCAGTTATCTAATGCTTCTTGTGACCACTGCTGTTCTATGACTATTCTATAAGTCTGTGGACTTATAGAGGAAAACACCTTTGCTTTGTATATTTTAGCCACCTGCTTCAGTGATTTCTCCTTTACTTGAGGTCCCCAGACCTATTATTGTTGGCAAAACCAGAGCACAATCATAAGAGACAAAGGGCTGCTGACAAAGCACTCATTCAGCAGATTATTTTAGTCTGATCTAGCTCTGGTCACCTGAGTATCTTTATTTCTGATCTAGTGGAGGAATCTGTTAGCTGAGGAGGAACACACCACTCCTGTGCCAGGCTCCTGCCACAGATCCATCACAGTGATTTGTGTTGCGGTGACGCAGCGAGGCGCGATGCAGAGCTTCAAGAAGATGCCTGCAGTGCCTGCCAAGGAACACGACCTTTTTTTCCTGTCTGCCAGCTCAGGGTTCATGGAGGAAATCATCAAATTGGAGCCAAACATTCCTGTTGCAAAAGTGAAGGACCTGGTCGGCCAAGACAACAATTGCCAGACAGGTTTGAGCTACACATGTTTAGCACAGGGTAAATACTTTGGTTCTGGAGTTGAAAAATATCCTAATAAAAAACTGCATCATTCACATGGAAATTTATGCCAGGCTTATGGTCTCTACTGTGGAGTGCAGCTGCCTAGCTAAAGGTCTCCATGTACTCAAAATAAGACAAGGTAGAAGCAAATGCCAAATCCCAGCATAAGGAAAGCCTCAGTTTCCTCTTGGCTAAGGCATGACCAAGTCCATCATTTAATGTCAAAGTGTTCTGAAGGAAAAAAAAGTAGATGACACCCTGAATATCTGTAGTAAAAAGTGGCTGGTTTTGGGTTTGCTAAAATCATCACAGCTGAGCTCCTTGTGGCTGCAGACATCACGCCAGGATCCCACAAGAAGCCAGGATCCGAGCAGGTACATGGTGCCCAGGGGTGCAGGGGACCACAGCCACAGGGAGGGCTCGTGGGGTGCTGTCCATCCCCGCTCAGCAGCAAATCACTCTGGGGCCGATCTGGGGAGGGAAACGCTCACAGCTATTTTTCTCAGGTGTGCGGAGTGCCTGGCAAACTCTGTCACGTCACCAATACATTTTCCTGTTTTATGTTGGTTTTTTTTTTACATGGACAGTTTTGCAGTATGAAATTTGCAGAGCTGAAACAATATTGAAATACAAAAAAAATCCTTCTTTGCAAGGTAATTTGAACTCTAAACTGAGTTTGGACTTAATGACGTTTGCAGGACTGTTGTGTTCATTTTCCCTCTACATTTCAGCACTCCAGCCTTCTCCGTGAGAATACTCATGGAAAGTGAATTTCAGGTAATAGCTCACTTTGGACTTTACAGTTGACTTTTATGCTTGCCCTTTGCAAATCTCATTATAGCAATTAGTTAGATAGATGGCAGAAGAACGAAAGTATCCTGTGGGGGAAAACCTGGGTCTAGTGAAATCCAGAAGAGTTTTGCCAATGGCAGCATTTCAGCCCATATTTGTAATGTGACAAACAAGGCAGCTGTAGATTTCAAGCATTCATGACCGGCGAAAAGAAGATTTACACTCCAAAGAAATTAAAGTAGTAGTCACATAGTGGGTGCATCTAACTCAATTTGCAGAGAGGAGAAAAGCAGTAGTTGTTTACTGTAATGTGACTTATTGGCTCAGATTAGAATTACAAACCAGAACAATTTTGCCAAATATACAAAGACTTGAGTGAATTAAATCTATTCCATAGATGTGGCCCTGGTAGTCGATCTACAGTCCCAAGATGCATAACTCATATGATGACTTTTTTACAGTTTGTGAAGTTAGTGGTGGAAAAGAAAGCAGCCCTCGTGTTGCAATTAAAACCCCTGAAAAGTGTTGTGAGGGGTTGTTATAACACTGAATTCCAGATTGACTTACAGGGTCAACATGAAGTATTAGTGTATGTGGGCAGATGGGAGATAGGGGAGGGAACGATGGCCCATTCCTTCCAATATTTCATTGCTACAATTTCTAACAAATTAAAGAAATTAAAATAATATTTAAATAACCTGATGGAACAGGTTGTCCAGAGAGGTGGTAGATGCCCCATCCCTGGGAACATTCAAGGTCAGGTTGGACGGGGCGCTGAGCAACCTGATCTAGTTGAAGATGTCCCTGCTCATTGCAGGGGGGCTGGACTAGATGGCCTTCAAAGGTCCTTTCCAACCCAAACTATTCTATAATTCTACGAGTCTCATTCTAGATCAGCTTTAATCTTGGATTAAACTTGGAATAAGTCTTGAGACTGTTTTACCCTAAATACTCAAACAGTTTTTCTCTGTTAAAATCCCTTTTCCTGTACAGTGGGGTTTGTTCCAGACCTATTTCTTTGTGTAATCGGTGGATTAAATATAAATAATACAGAACTTAAAGAAAATACTTGGTCATTTAGTCACCGGTGACTTGTTTGAATGAGATAATTAACTGGAAGGTTTCATACCCCAGCACTGACTTTAGAGTAGAGAAACAAGATGGGCAACCTAGATGCTTAACACAGAAGTGCAGTGTCTCATTTTATAATCTCTTTACTTTATTGGCTCTAGGGAGAAAGGGAATTATTCAGAGAGGAATTGTGTAAGTGCTGTCTTTGTCAAACATGTGCAAAATGAGAAATAAACATTTAAAACAGCTGAAGGGCAAAGAAGGCACTGCCAAAAAATGCTTGTTGGAAAGAAGAAAATTAAATTTAAACCGAGCGCTACTAGTATTGCAAAAGAACAAGAAACAGAACCTTTTTCTATACACAGCACAGGAGCCACAGGGGAGGGGAGGGAAGGTGCCAGCACCAACGAGGGGAGCAGCACCGGCAGAGCTGCAGCGAGACCATGTGTGTAGGAACCCAAGCGTGAGCCAGGGCTGACTTGGGCAACCTCCATAACAACACCTCTTCCTATAGCCATGCCTCTGCCTGCTGGCAGTGGGACCAGCCCTTTGCTGGCCCCTGAACAGGAGTTGCCTGCTCTCATTGCAGCCCCTTACACCCATCTTCTGGCATCCCTCCCACTGTCACACCCCAAGTGCCTCATAAATCAATGTCTGCAAAAAATAGAGCCTTAGAGCAGACTGCTTTGCTCTGCTTCACAGCGGTGGGATAGTTAGCCCACACTGCAGAACACACCAGACTGAAAGTGTTTTTGAAAAGTGTTTTCTAGCAAGTTTTGGAGCCCCAAATTGAAACACACAGTAAGGTTTGAGATACAAACAGTAAGATTGTGAAGCAACTGCAGCACAGCATATTTTCCTCTACAGCTCCCTGTATGCCTAGCTGAAGGGCATATTTTAAATAACACCTTTTGGGGGTGCCTCCATCCTTCTGCAGACTCCAGAACTGCTGGCCCATATCTTGGACTTCTGGTCCGTTCAAGGGACCATAACCCTGTGCTTTCAGGGCTGCCAAGTTCTTATGCTTGAACATCAGTCTGTTTTGCAAACCATGTTTAACCCAGTGCCCTGTTTGTGGAGGGCTAATGGCAAAGCATCTGCACTTCAGGAAAGGCTGCTGTATACCATACCTGTAATCGTGTTTTCCTGCACAGTTTACTACAGACTTGATTGCAAAGTGGATTATAAATAAGCTAAGGGGAAAGAGTTAAGGAAACAAAGGGCATGGCTGCTTGGAGTCCAGAAAGTGGCCCCAGTCGATCCTTGGTCTGGGATGCTGAAGAGCAGGTCCCTTTCCCCTCTCATAGAGCTGATGCAGCTCCACAGTAAACAGTGTGTCGCCACCAGCTGCAAAGAGTTCCTCCTTTGGGAGGAGACATTTGCACTTGCCTTACAGCATAAAATTTGCTCATCCCATCTGATTTTTGTATTTCTGTATTACTTACAGGGACAAAGAACAGCCAAGATGTAGTTTGGCCCCACTGCTCTTTTCTTGTTATCATTACAAAATATCGCAATATCTTGGTCAGCTAAAGGAACAGGGTATTTAATTTCTCTCCCATCTTTATGGAGATGGGCCTGAGCCATGACATTTGGAATCAGCCCCTGCACTGAGCATTTTCAAAGCTGTGCAGTGTTTGGACATCAGCTTCCGGCTCAGCCCTCCCTCCTTATGCTTCACGCTGGGCACTGCCAGCCGTGTTTCAGATTTTGCAAAAGCACAGAGATGCAAAATCTATGTTTGAGACTCATGATGAGAAACTGAAGTATGACATCTCCAAATTACATCTACCAAAGTTCAAAAGTGGATTTCAGGTCGTGCAGGCAAACCCTGTCTTAGCATATGTTTTCTACAAGTAGCTGACAACTGATGCTCTTGCTGATTAAAATACTTGGGGTGGGAGGGAAGAATTATGAACTCAGAAAATCAAGTATTTTCAATGGCAAAACAGATGTAAGCCTTTTAGGGACAAAGTTATTTCACTTGCACTGCAAGAGGCCTCTGTCTTCTAAATTTTTAGTTTCCAGTAGTAAGATCAGGGGGCAAAGCAGCAGGATAAACAGAGAAGTTGCAATACTGAGCACAGTGCAGGCTCAGCTCTCCACTGCAAGCCACTGCTAGGATAACCACCAGCAGTGGAGCTGGTGCTTATTTTGGCCAGAGCAAAGAGGGAAAGGCAGCCAGAAGAAAAAGCTGCAAAGCAGCTGGCTGCTGCTTTCTCGCTGGTGGCAGCTAGGGAAAACGAGGGGAAAATCTGCTTTGAAACTGCCACCTCTACCAGGTTGAGGGGATGAGTGATGCTTAAATTGGATCTTTTGGTGCCTGACATGCAGTGGGTAGGGGCCCGGGGTAAGAGAAGGTTGCAAATAGCTTTTGAAGGCTGTGGAAGAAGGGAATACATTTCTTCTTACAGAACAAAACATAGCCGAACAGGTGAGGGAAGTGATGCTGAAGGTGGTCAGAAAGACCCAAGGAAAGAGAAAGAACATAATAAAGAGAGGAGGAAGTGTCAGAAACAAGAAAGAGTAAAAAGAAGGAAAACCCTTGCAGATGGAGGAAAGGAGAAGTGTCCCTCAAAAAAGGGAGGAAAAGCTAAGGAATAGACTGGAGGGAAAACTTCACGGAAAGGGGCCTTGTGTGGCTGACACTGCCACACATGGCACTGGATCCATTCAGAAAAGTGATCCCAGGAGTTTTATTCCTGAGACTTTCCAGGGACTGGTCCCAGAGGAGAGCTTCTGCTCTTCCCCAGTGTCTCAGAGCTGTGAGATGAAGAACTAGATTGCATCAGACACCAACTGCAACTTAAAATACACCGCAAACATATTCACGTTAATAAACATAGCTACATTTCAACCTCCATGTATGACAAACTGGAGATGTAAATGAAGGGATCCTTCAGGAGAATATCAGGACAGGAGGTGGGAACAGGCTGGTCTTAGGAGACACTCTCCCTTCACAGCTCTAATTTTGCAAACAGCCCTTTTAACTCTGCATCCAATTGTAAACTGAGCTGTCCAAGTTTTGCCCCTTCACTTATGTATGTCATATAATCAGGAAATGAGAATTATACAATCTGCCTCTGGCTTCTGTAGTTAAGCAAAACACTGCACAGGCTTACTGCAACAAACTAAGGAATTCCTTAGTAACCTGGAATGCAAATTAAATGAGACTGTTTCCCCTTTCTGATGATAGATGTTTTGCATGAAGAAAAAACCCTAACATCTGAGCACACGATTATGTGCAAATTCTTCACTGAGATGTACTTGGTGTGTTTTAAGACTGTTCCAGTATCCCATTCACACACTTAAAACCAAAACATAAACTCATATTTTTTTTTCCTTATTTTTTTTCTTTCCTAAAGTGAGTGGATATATTACTATCTAGAGGCATGTAAATCTGTACAAATTTATGACTATGTTCTAATTCAGTTTATTTGTTGATTTATCCATTTCACCTCTTTAAAGAAAATAAAGCTAAAAGCTCTTCAGAATCTGTGTTTGTGCTGGAAAACCATAGCTACAGACTCACATTACACAGGCAGTGCTCAGCTCTCTGGACTTCTGACACAGAAGTCACCATCCTGGTTTAAAGCTTGTCAGCAGTCAGTCCTGCCTAATCCCAACAGCAAACGCAACGCGCAGCAGACCAGCACATTTTGTCTGCACAAACGAAATGAACATCTTTTAATCCACCTTCTGTGCTCCCTTATCTATTTCGGGCATGGGGGTGAAAGAGGAGATGGGTGGGATGTATGATTTTCAGGCACCCTAGCTTCTGCAGAAAAATAACGCTTCCACTCCTGCCACTCTCTTGCAATCTTCTCTCACCTGTTCGACAGGAGGCTGATAGCCTTCACTGCTGGCTCTCACCAGTGTCACTTGGGGGGTCAGGCAACAGGGTGTGATCTCAGCTGCCTCCTTCCTTCCTTCCCTGTCCTCTGCAGGGACTCAGGACCTGATGTAAATCCACTGACGTCAATAGGAGTCTGATCAAAGGGGCCTGGATTAGACCTCAAGGGCATTGCCTCCAAGAACTATTTATGGCAAATCGATGTGACTTCAAGGAAGTGCCCTGACTTCAAAATTAAACATAATCTAATTTTAAGTATCAGGTAGAGCAATCTTCTATTTAGGTCCTGATCCAGGAAATCATTGAGTACTTATTTAAGTTTAAGCATCTCATTAAGTTCTGTGCTGTCCAGCTTGAGACCAGAATATAAGTTCACAAGTCTTTGGTTTAAGTACATAATTAAACATAAGCATGTGGCTAAGTGTTTTGCTGAATGGGGATGAAATTACTTGCATGCTTAGATGCTGCGCTGAACCACAGAGACAGGGGCTGCTTTGTACTTGCTGAGAGTAGAGAGAACAGGGAGTTTCTACTACACTCCTGCAGACTGAAGGTAGAAGCAGCAAGCAAGGAACCAAGCACACTTAAGGAGCAGATGTTTCTTAGGGAAATCAGTAGGACTTCAAGACCTGCTGCAGAAATATTGACAGGAATAGGGAAATCTGTGTGTGCCTCGTCCGTCTGAGTCACTTCTGCAGGCTTTTCCCCATCTAGCTTTGCATCATCATAGAATGGTTTGGGTTGGAAAGGACCTTAAAGATCACCTAATCCAACCCCCCTGCCATGGGCAGGGACACCTTCCACCAGACCAGGTTGCTCCCAGCCCCATCCAGCCTGGCCTGGAACACTGCCAGGGATGGGGCACCCACAGCTTCTCTGGGCAACCTGTGCCAGTGCCTCACCACCCCCACAGTAAAGCATGTCTTCCTAATATCTAATCTAAATCTACCCTATTTCAGCTTAAAGCCATTACCTATAAAGTCCTATCACTACAGGCCCTTGCCAAAAGCCCCTCTCCAGCTCTGGGCCCTTTCGGCACTGGCAGGCCGCTGTAAGGCCTCCCCGACGCCCTCTCTTCTCCAGGCTGGACAGCCCCAGCTCTCTCCCTGTGCGCATCGGAGAGGGGCTCCAGCCCCCTGGCCACCTTCCTGGCCCCCTCTGGACTCGCCCCAACAGGCCCATGTCCTCCTTATGGTGGGGGCTCCACATCTCCATCACCTTTCTAAGAGGGGTCTTACAGAGATGTTAAGAAAAGCGTTGCCAAATGCAGAATAGCACAAAGAAAAGCGAGCATGAAAACAAAACAAGGTGGAAAAGCATCTGAAATATTTTCTAGGAGCATGTAGGCTGCTCAATACTTCATGCCCGCTGCCAGGTGAGCGGCAGGGAGAGGCCTAGTGTTCCTTATTTTAGGTATACGAGCACACCCCAAAGCTGAAGCTGCTCCTTGCGGTTCGTTGCTGAGAGAACGACTTGCCTGGCAGCGGGATGACCCTACAGCCCATCTAAACCCGACAGCAAGCGGCGTGTTTTACAAGGCCGTGGAGACGGGGTGCCGTGCAGCCGGGGGGAACATGGCGGCGGCGGCGGATTTCTGGAGCGCTGGTGCCACCTGCCGGCCCGCCGCCATCTGCGCGGCCCGCCGCGCCCGCGGCTGAGCTCCCGCCAGCCCCAGCTTTCCCTTTGCTGGGAGTCTGAGGGAGCAGAAACGCCCCTGCTCCTTTTGCGTTTATGCTTTGACATATTCAGCTCTCTCCCCGAGCCTTTTAAAGCGAACGATGCTTAAAATCCATCGTTCCAAGGGCAAGGATATCCTTGCCCTTAATACTCCTGGGCTGGAAGCCACCATTAGGGTCTCGTGTAACTGCGCCTCCATTCACCGCAAAGCCCCCTCAGCTCTGCAGAAACAAACCTGCACTCGCACAGGGCTGGGAGAGCTGCCGGGCCCTCGCAGTCACAGTGAGGTGAGGAAGGTGTCCTGCACCCCAAACCCCAAACACCCTTTTCAGTCCCTTCATTAAGCTTTACACGCCACACTGGGACTGTGAGGTGCGTGGGAGCGAGTTCTCCTCGGAGTGACCCCAGCGACCACCAGGCACTGCCACCGTGCGTTGCCACACATCGCATGGGCAGAATTCGGTCGCCTTCTCGTGCCATAGTGACACAGATGTAAGAAGAGGAACTCAGGTTAACGCAGAAAGAAACTAGCGCGAAAACGCTGTAACTGCGGTGAACACTGTAGCGGGGGCAGTGCGTGGTGCCCAGAGGGATGCCTCAGTTTGTGCAAATTGCTGTAGCCATGTGGACTTTAGCTCTGGTGACTTGCACAAGATCCAGGTCATTGCTCGATCTGTGGCACAGCAGGCCGAGCAGCGGCATGGAGCCATGGGTCTGTGGATGGAGCTGGGGAAGGAGCCACTCAAAGAACCTCCTCTGCGGGACACGCTTTCCAGGAGCGCAGCCTTCCCTCCGCTGGGCTAGAGTGGAGAGAGCCTTACTTGACAGTCCTCTGCTGACAGCCGCACCACCCACAGAAATTCCCTGACAGAGCAAGCCAGCAGTCCTTTCATGGATTTTGAAAATCTAAGGAAAACATAGTAGTGTTTGTTCCTTTTACCCCTACCAAACATTTGCTGGTTGGTACACATCTTAATATTCTGCATCCTTCCCTGGAAAAATCCACAATCGTCTTTACAAATTGAAAGCGGCTGATATTTCAGGGCACGTGGTGCCCACCATCCCTCTGCCATCCAGAGGACAGGCCAAGGAAACAGAGCCAAACCTGCCAGGTTCACCCCTGCAATGAGGCAGCAGCTCCCGGGGTTCCGCGCCCCAAACGAGGGGAAGGAAGAAAGCGAGAGGCAGAACAACACGCCGCTGTGTATTTACGCTGTGTATTTACGCTGTGTCAATGAGCACTAGAGATTCAGATGGGCTTTTTGAAAAAATGCACATTCAAAACATTTAATGCAGTGCATCATGCGTATACCAACAGGACAGGACTACGCACACAGAGCGCCCATTCCCAGTCTGACACCCAGCTTAGTGTCCAAAGACACTTCACTTCAAATGCTGTGCACTCAGATTTATTAGGCAGATTTATGGACTGGTACTTCCTTACATTTTACTAGTTTAATTCAGCTGGCATCTCTGATCTCGCTTCCACTACTAACATTTTCTCTTGAATGGGATGACTCTGTAGTCTCACCATTCATGTGTTTGAGTCAGATTTTACATCAAAGATGTCCTGGGTTTTATACTGTCAGAAGCAATTTTGTCCCAGAAGAATGAAGATTGTGATTATCCCAGGAGGAAAGCTGTCAACTCAGCTCTGTGTAGAAAAAACTGCTGTCTACAAAAGCTTATATTGGACACCCCTTGGCAGACTGCCCTCTTAAAAAAAGTCCACTGTTACCTACATGAAAGACTTGGTTTCTAAGAGAATTTGTGTATTTGCTGACTTGGTTCGTAGAGCAAATTCAAATGAGAAGGAAAAGAATAACTGTCTTTTTCATAAGCACTCACTTTTCAGGGCAATGTATAGAGCAGCAATAAAGGGGAGCATAAGGAAGACATGTTTTGAGAAGGCACTGACTGATGCTGAGCTTTGATGATGCTCTGTTTCTCAGCTAGATCCCAAATGCTGCTGGATCACACATTTTCAAGAAACGACCAAGCCTCAATTCAGGCTCTCCATAGATCTCCAAGACTGCTCCAAACACAGGGCCTCTCCCAACTTTACTCATTTTGGCAGGTTTTGTCCAAGATGCACCACTGCGGTCTGCCCCTGTAGTCATCTGCACTTCAGAAGTGGGACACCATGGCACCAACTCCCAGGGAGGCAGCATGTCAAGCTACCTGTGAGGCTGGATCATGCAATAAACTGTCTCACCGTCAAGCAAGCTGACTGTGACCTGGTCAAAAAACAGCACACACCATATTTTACGCGAAAACCTGTCTTGCTATGAACCCAGCAGCACTTCTGCTGTACTGCAGGACAGGAAGCACATCTCATAGCAGCTGCTTTTCACATAGTTAGGAGCGTGGGACACTTTTCTGCCCTATAAATCAGCTTTGTTTCCAGCTGAGCCAATGTGGTCATCTGGGAATCTGAATGCCACCGATATTTCATCTGGTTCAGGGACTGTTTCCTTCTTCTTTTGACTCGCTTTCTAAAAGTCAGAAGTAAACCCCAGAGAAAACACTGCCAATAAGGAAACCTGGCTTGCCCATATTGACATGAGATCTAGGAATTGAGCCAGGTACAAGAAACACCCCGTCCCCAAAGTAAGACTGAAGGACAACGATTTTGTTTATGATTTAATGAAGCACTTAAGCAAGAGTTTAATACCCACTGATTTCAAGAAAGCCACAGTACAAGCTTACACTAGAATATGTTTAAGTGGTTTACTGATTCCAGGCTTAATTACACAAAGTAACAGATAAGGGAAAAAATAAAAAATTGTCAAAGACATTAAAGGAAGAAATCTGAGTGCCAAAGTCAAAAGGTAAAGTGGGTAAGACAATCAGAAAATAGCTATTTTGAAAATTCTACAATGTGAAAACTATAAGCTGTCATACTGTTCAGCAATACAGGTTTCTCCCTTTAAATGCATGCCTTCCAGGCTTAATCTAATATGGTGGTATTTTGTATAACTTCAAAAAAAGTCCGCTTAAAAAAATGACAGGATGGGGTACATTTCTATTACTGGAAATGGAATTTTAAGCACCGAGTTTATCTTGTCAGTTTAGCTCAGCAGTGATGTGAGCTTGCAAGGGGTGAAGTGGATCATTAATTGCCAGAAAGCATGACAATAAACTGATAAGCACAGGAGCTAAAAGTCTTTAGACAAGAGATGTTTCAGTAAAGAGGGGACTGTTTGAACAGGTACTTTTTCTCTCCGAATTGGCTTCTCCCACAGTTCAGCAGTGATTGCCTGACTTTTGTTCTCTGATCCCAAAAAGGAGTACACTGTGGGTTGTTTGGGCCAAATCAGAGAGACAGGTATATACCTGTACACCTTACTGCCAATGCCAGCTCCACCCTGCAAACCTTGCAGCTCTGTTTATGCTACATTTTTCCATGGCTCCAGACAGCCACAATTTTAATTGGACTGGCTGATTGTTTTTTTAACCCTTTTTATTTATTTTATTTCATTTTATGATGCTAATCTTGGCACTGGAGGACTCCTTTAATTCAAATTACAATATCAAAATACACATCAGCTAATATAACAAATGGCCATTCACCTAAAATTAGGCAACCTACCATAAACAATAAGCCAAATTAAACCCACGCTTCTCCTGTCTTCCTTTTGGCCTGAGCTGCTCCCCAAACATCTAAGGAAGAGACTCCTCATGTGGGGAAGGTTAACAGATGCAGGATGGTGAGAGGAGGAAGTATCAACCCTGCCCTAGGCTTTCAAACCTTGCAATGCATTTTCCTTTTCACAAAGGGTGTGCAACAGAGTAAAAAACCCCACCAAATCCCCCTAAAACCCCAAACCTTGGCCAGCTGTGAAAAGGAAATTCTAAGAGTGGTAGGGACTAATCAGATACAAGTTTTTCCTTCTAAGGAGTTGCCACCACTGGCAGGAAGAAAATAAAAAGTAGGGAGAAAGGGACTGGCCCCATTTTGGGTGCTTTGTTCTGTTTATGACTTGCCTCCTGGAGCTTCCTCCACATCCCCCAGTCCTCAGCTATTAGAAACAACAACAAATGAATAAATAATTACAGGAGCACATGAAAACCCTAACTCCCTTCCCTCAGACCAGCTATAACAGGCACAATTTCAGCAGCTGTGCAGAAAGTGAATTTTTAGCTTTTTCTTAGTTTGACACTCTTCCCATATCTCTCGACACGAAGTGGCTTAGCCAAGCCTTGATCCCGCAAGCAGCTTGTGCTGGCGGTGTGGTTACATCGGGTGACTCAGTGGCTGTATCCACATACGCAAATTGGAGGCTCTGAAATGGTAAGCCTTTGCAGTCTCAGTCCCTCGGGAGAGAGGCTGGGTCTTAAACTTGTTCTGGAAAGCACCTTCAAGACTTGGGCTGGTGTATCCAAGGGGTCCACAGGCAATGTTTGAGCCTGAGCATGTCAGCATCGCCCAGCAGTGACAGCAGGCAGGGTAGAGGGAAGCGGTCAGTCAACACATGCTGCTACGGTGTATTTTATGTTTTTCTTCCAGGCTTAGGCAATGGTTTCCCTCATTCCTATTTGCTCAGAGGGTTATTTATGAATTAGTGAGCTGGTTTTATGGCACATAGCATCTCATAAATTCCCCCAGATCCCACTGGACCACTCCATAAAATACTTACATATGCTACCGACTGTCAGAATAAGAAACAATTTCCAAATAGTCTGAACTCTGGCTATCACTAAAATAACCCAAAGTGAGTTTTGTGGAAGTTCTCATAGCTTTGGCCGTTACCTCAGCAGTGAGACTTAGTGCTAAACAATAAAAGATACCAAGTATTGTATTTCCCACCAAGGTTACAATTCTGTATGTATGGTTTACAGTCTAAAGGAAAAGCGCAAAGTAATGTGCCAGACAAAACTTTAAAAGCATTTTTGTTTAAGGTAATTATGATCTCTATTTATGCCTATTAAATTACAAAGATTAATATTGAAGAACACACAAAAACTGCCAGAAGGCAACACCTGAACTGTGTATGTTTAACACCCGTGCTGTTTCTAAAGTAACTGCTCACTCATCTCCTTAAAGCTGCCTAGATAATTGCAACTTTTTTTGTCTAGAGTTCATTTGAAATGGAAGAAAGCAGGGATTTCCTAGTCCTGAGCCTGGGAACACTTGGTGGACTTTGATCCATTGTTTATGTACTGTATCTTTGATAATGCCTTACGGTACGGTGAGATTTTGTTCACCTAAGCACGGAGGGATGTTTGCTGTAGCCACAGCTGCGCCAGCTTTTCCATCTGAATCTTGCATAAACACAATTGCCATAGGTTCCCTGAGTCACAAATAACTGTACGTAAATAAAAGTGTATTTTAATATTTATACTACTTGGGCATACATGTGCTATACAGCTCCTAGGAGCAGCAGTAGCACTGACATTGACCGTTATAGTTTTCTTTTCAAACGTCTTCGAAAGTTTATGGTCAGTTTCCTCCGTTTCAGCTCAGAAATGATACTGTAAAGTGACTATCAAGAAACCTTCTACATACTTCCCAAATATTTTGTAGGCCAAAAACAATCTTATGTTCAAGTTGCAAGGAAATATTAGAAAATAAATTATATGAGAACAGCTAAACCAGTTCAGATAATTCAGTGTAAGCCAGCAAAGATCTAAGACAAATGTTGAGAAGAACAAATGAGTCATCCAGATATTACAGATTTTCAAAATGATGTTTTTCTATAAAATACACTTCTGAAAAAGCTCATATTTGACAATATTAAACCTATCTGTAGCAGGTGTACATGACAAACACCTTGCAAAAAACCTGCCACGCTATTTCTGCATTAAGCCCTATATTTGGAGCAGTTGAAAGTAAAACATCTTCATTTACACAGGGCCACCAGTGGGGGACAAAGCTGTTGCACCTGTGGCACCTATACCAGGGCTTTTCTCCTGGTGTCTCCCAGCAATGGAGACGAGGGTGGCAGCAGGCTGGCCATGCAGCAGTGAGTGCCTAGGTACCCCTGTGGGTCTGTGTGGTAGTGAACCATGATCAGGGCTGCTGCTGGGTGGCAATGCCCCATTGGACTTCAGGCGTAAGGAAAGAGACTTGTGGTGTGAGGTTCTACCACGCTGTCCCAGCAAACAGGACCCAAAAAGAGGGGGAATAACATGAGTGGGACTGAGTTTCAGATACTGCCCATTGCTGTGATTGACCTGTAGGAGATGCTAGATATTCCCTCTATTTCTGCAATTTATGGCTGCTTTACTTCTACTACCAAACAAAATTTAGCCCTCAGACTTGTCGGTAGCTGTTTTGGTCTGCAAGACAGACTGTGAAGATCTCCATCCTAACATGCTCCAAGCCTCCCAGTGTTGGTCCCAGTGAAAACTGATAATTTTGGCTGCTTTACAGAAACTGCCAGTGAAGTGTACATTTTTGAGTAATACTGATTTTTTGAGTGTTATTAACAGTTTCTTCAAGACAAAGTTAGAAGAAGGGAAGGAAGGGGGGCGGGAGGGGGGGAAGAGAGAAAAACTTGGCATCTTCTGTCCCTCTGCTTGAGCTGGAAACCTCAGTTATGAAAACAGGATGGATAATAAATAGCTTTGTCCAAGTCATGTGGACTAGTATGATTAAAAAGATAGCACATCACTCAGCATGTTTCTTTGGTACTTCATTAATGAAGGATAGCTACATATTCAGCTCTGTTGGTACGGTGTTTTATTAAATGCCAGAACCTTATATTCTACTTGCAACTATTGATTTAATCTGCCCACAGTATTCACTTGGGTAGAGCTACTCACACTTCACATCACAAGTACAGGAAGAACAGCTGGGTACTTCACAGATTTCTGTAGGTGATAAGAAAACCTAGCCTATCTGGTATTTGCAAAAAACTCTAGCCTGGGTTTTTGGGTTCAACATTTATTCTTTGGCATTAAACAACACTGTTTTATCCATATTTTTAGAGGCTGCAGGAGCAAGCTAGCAGCATGCCACAACAAGCACGCGTGCTGCCAAACTCCAACCCAGGCTCTGCCCAAGTGTTGTGAATGGTTAGATATGACACTTCTGCAGTTCCTCTTTTTAACAAATGAACCAAAGGAGCACTTACACGAAAAAAGCAGTTCATAGCATGAAGTATGTCTGTCTGTGAGGGAATATCAGGTTTACTTTCCCAGCAGGATCTTTTCCTTGAACTTGCCTCTGAACTACAGTTGTGGCCAACCTAATGCAGCAACAGCACACGACACAAGGATGAAAATAAAGGAGAAATGGGAAGGCTGGGGTTAGGTGCACCATGGGGTTAATGAGGGTGCTAAGCTGAGGTTTCCCCCTTGCAACACAAGCTCTATAGCCTTCACTATTTAAACAATGAAGTAGGTATTAGACACATCTTTAACAGAGTTTTCAGAAGACTGAGCCTTACAGAGATCTCCAAAAGGGGAAATGTGGATTAGGCCCTGTCTGAAGGTTCTTGAGAGGCACTGTGCTCTGCAGCTGGGAGCTTGGAGGTGCTCCAGAGTGCCCGCAGACTTGGCTGAGAGGGCCAGTCCTTGCATACAGCCTGTGTAAGAGCAGCAAGCATGGACAAAGAGTTTAGATCTTGCCAGGAAGAAATTACGTGTCGCCTGACAACCAGACCCATCTCATGTCCTTTGACTTGCTGCCTTGGGGAATGGCTTCAGATGTTGACACTCAGAAAGCACAGCACACAAACACAGGAGTCCTACAGCTACCACCACTTTTTTTCTACAAAATGCCTACAGATAATGCTAAGGGTCAGGCAGGGTGCCCCTCATACAAGAACACACAGTCACGCATGGGTTGAGCCTTGACACAGTAAAGATACCTGGAGTTTTGCCCAGGGATGCTGCAAGGGATGGCGGCAAGGCTCACACTTAGAGACACCAAGATGCAGAGAAGTGTGGAGGGGCCTGGGCGGTCTTGGGACATGGAGAAGTGAGCAGGGCCCTTCATTGGGGGCTGCCCTCAGGAGCAACCTGACAGAACAACGCTTACATGACCAGTGAGGTCCCACCTGAATGCCTTCACAAACCCCATAAACTTTTGAAATGAGTCATCAGGAAGAAGAAAATAAATTACCTGTTTATTTTCAAGTTTATCTAAAAATAAAGGGTCCTGTATTGTTTCTATTACAAAGAGCTCTCTTCCTGTAACATTTCAATCAGTGCTTTGCCAGCAGTGACTAATTCCACATGCCAGAGACACAATCTGCTCCTTCCTCATACCCTCCCCTTTCTTATGATTTCTACCTGCAGGTAGGAAAAAAAACCCAAACCCAAACCACACCAAACCTCTTCAATTGCTTATTTCAAGGCTGTCATCAGTTAGCAGTTTTTCTTCCTACCAGTTGACCAGGCAAGGTAGAAATTATAGAGCTCCTATGGAAGATTATACGTTTAGCCTTTCAGAGTGGGGAGGTATGTAACCTTTCTTTCAAGCATCCCTCTGTTACCTTCCCGCCCTCTCCCCGGGGCTCATTCCAGCTTGTTCACAAATCAGAGGTAACTGACAGCAGCAAATCAGATCACATAAATCACTCGCTAGCAGGCGAAGTGCGGCAGCAGGGAAGGTGAGGGTGCAGCACTGCTGTGTGAACCAGAGGTCACTGAGATGCTCCTCACCGCTCACCTGCAGACCCCAGTGGCATAGGCGGCCCCTGTTCCCCTCACTTGTGCATGGGACTACATCTGAGACCTCCACCCTGGTGAGTGGAATCTGTGATTTCAGAATTATGGCTGAACAGCCAAAGTTGGGGACTTTACAGCACCACCTTTAAGAATTAAATCTTGACGTGATCCTCTCCAATGCTCATCTTTGCAAAACAAGGCCACTTACTAGTGTACTTCAGAACAGATTTTGACACCAAAATCTGCATATATTGGTTTATGACTCCAAGTTCATGAGGGAACTGCACCATTCTGCCTTGCTGTGACACAGTGGCTGAAACAGAGCACAGAGGTAGCTTTAACATCATCTGCCATAATGACATTAATAAGAACTATGAGCATAAGCCCAGAGAGACATGAAAACCACTGTGCTGAACCAGTAAATTAGAACTAAGCAGTAAGCAAGAGAAACCTCAAAAGTAATGACTGGCTGTTTGCTGACTGAAGCCCATCAGTGAAATGATCTGCTTCAGTGGATCACTAAATTACCCAAAATGGGGTGGGGGTTAAAGCTGAATATCTCAACACCGTTTTTAACATCAAAGCATTTTCATTTTGCCAGAAATAACCCCCAGCACCTGCAGACCAACATCAAAACAAATAAATAGTTGCCACTACACTGTCATTAACAGAGTTTTAGCTACCTATACCATATCAAAACTTGACTGACCAATTCTTATTGGAGAAATTGCTTTCTCCACCTTTGTACCTACCTAGGTCCTTCACTTTAATAAATGATAGTTTCTGCTCAGAATATCCCAAAAGGTATGTGGGTAGAGATGCTAAAGTGTAAATATGGCTGTGAATTTTCTCCAAGATGCTCATCTCTTCAAGTTGTGTTGAAAGGTCTGAGAGGAAAGAAGAACCACCCTGAAAAACCTAACCTTCCCTCTGTGAGGGTTTAGACACTTGCAAATCAAAAGTAACACAAAATCCTCCTGAATGCTAGTTCATTGCTGATGCTATTGGCCCTAGAACCTGAAAAATAAAAAAGGATTTTTTAAAAAAACCCAAGAAACTGAAACAAAACCAGGAACTCCTTGTGTGCTCCCAAAATATAACAAGCTTGAATTAATTTTTGTGTTATTTCTTATTCTAACCTGTGTAACTTTGTTTTAGGAAGCCATACACCATTTCCAAAGGATACTTAACCGCTGGCTCTCCAAAAACCTATTCTGATGGACTCCACTCTGTTAAGTAAGTTACATAACATGATGAAAACAGCTAGTTTTATAAACTCTGTTTTATAAACATATTCATTTGCATGATGTGGGACCATACAGTATTCTTTCACTTGAAGATTATTCACTAAGTCCTACACCATGCATTCACATCACTCATGAACACAGCACACTCACTTTCCCTTCAAGATTTCTCTATCTTACTCATTAACCAAGCTGCGTGCAAAGTCTTTAAACAACCTCCTGCAGATTAAGCAAAACTGCAGCCCCACTAGATAAAGGCCATTTTTATTCCGAAGGTATCAAAATGATTTCATCCTGCATTGACAAGGTGAATATTTAAGCACTCTGCCCCCTCAGAATGAGGAAGTCATCCACAATTGGGGTAATTTTGTTTCTAATGCTGCGACCTAGTGAATATTTTCTTTTTAATCATTTCTCTTTCTGGTTTAGGTCAGGATCAGATGCTGAAATACCACAATACCAAGAGAGAAGCTCTTGTATTATACTTGGAGTAGCTAAAGAAATGGAGAGTTTGAAACCTCTAACTGGATTTCCCTAAATGGGGAATATTTGCTTTATTTAAGAATATCATGAGAAACCACACTAGCAATAAGCCACTACAATTTTCATTCTTTTTATCTCTTGCTAATACATACAAATTTAGAAAAAGTTGTATAAGGCCTATAGCTGAATACCAGAAGCCATGATGGAAGGTTCGGTTCTGCTGAAGCAAAGGCAACAAGAGATTGCAGTTTTTAGTCTGGCAGAAGGAAAGCTCTAGAAAGACCAGTAAAGACCATATAGTTATCTTTAGTCCCTGGATTTCACTAGTTCCTTCCCAATCCCTTTCTATCCTCACACCTATGCAGAGGAGATGGTATCCTATGCCCCGAAGCAACTTCTGTAATGAATAAAGAGTTGCTAGCTTATGTTTAAAACTATGTTCTTGTGGAAGAAAATAAAGTCATTCAGTTCTATACTGCTCTCATGAGATCAACAGAAAAATCCCAGTGTTGATGGTGAGATACACCTATGACAGCATTTCTATGAAAAATATCATCCCCCTCTGCTCTTCCAGTTTGGCAATCCTGGTCCAGAGGTGTGGTACCTAGATTCCATGGAGGAGCGTGAGGGGTTGTTTTGGGTTGTATTCATGTGAAGCATGGCCTCTAAGTGACAGGACTATTTTTCTTCATTATCTATAATTGATTAACATCATCTTGGGAAGTCTAGTACCTGCCCAGTTGGACTGACTTTTTATAGATAAAGGGTAAAAATTCACCCCTCCCAATCTATTAAATCTTTAGAACAATAGTTGTACTGTTGAAACTGTTACACAGTACTGTTGTACTGCAGTATTTTCTCAGGTTTCCATCTCTATTTGTAATTGCTGTAGCCTAATTCCTAGTACTAGCTTTCCCCAAGTGCCTTTTTATGGCTTCTTTTCCTTAGTCAGACATCTCACTGACTAAATGCTGCATTGCAGGTCTCGGAAAAACTTGAAAGATCTTACCTGCTCCTACCTCCTTAAATAGCTGCTGATTACATTAGTCTCTAAATCTGACTTCAGGGGGAAATGAAACTGTCTCAAAGAAGTTATATCTAGGGAGCCTTTTAGAGTTAAGAGAAACTGAATTTTGAATCAGAGCATAACGTTAGCAGAAAACTCCTTTCTAGTCCTACTCTGTAAAGGGAGTTATTAGCACCACCACAACAATACAAAATGTTTCCCTTATGCTGGAAAACTCTTTGACATGTCATTTTGGTTGTTGATATCTACACTGATGCACAATTTTCTGCTAAAAACTTATTTCAAGGTAGTTAAAGCCAGCCAAAAGGAGAGGAAGGAAAGAACATGCCACGAACGAGCTGCAGAAGACACCCCTTTGTTTAAACAGGGTTACTGTCTCCTGTGCTGCTGGTCAGCTTGACTTTGCATCATATTTTCTATCTTGGAGGAATTTTGACAGGTTTATGTGTGACACTAGGTTACCCTGTAAAGTGGAAAGCCTGTAATTAGATGCTGCGCAATCAGCTACCTCCCACTGGCAACCTGTCTGCCTTAAATCTGCCATCACGCTTAATCAAGAAAATGCCTCCAGGGAGGCCAGTGCCTCCACAAGCCACTAACCTGTCATCTGTGGGACTTACCTTAACGTGTGCTGCCACCTCTGTAAGAGACCTACCCCAAAATTCATGGGACGGCCGCAGATGAGGGTAAGCATGTGTCCTGTAGCACTGTCACAGCACTGAACTCGGGAAAAACTTTTTCTCCAGCAGCAAAGATCGAGCAGGGCCCCAACCTGCCACCACTAAAGCCATCAGCAGGACCCCTCCTGCACTGCATGGGGGTACAGCTGCATATGTTATATGTAAATGTGTTACAGGATGTTTTCAACGGCTTCAAAAAGAGTTTAGTCCATGTGTTATTATTTGCATGAAACATTATTAACCTGTATGTGTTACTGTCCCTGCCACCAGACAGGTGCTGGTTTTGATTTGAAGCAAAAGTAGTATTTGAAATAGATGAAACTATACAATGTGAAAGACAGGCGTAACAACAAAATACAATGAAGCTTAAGGAACATGTGGCAGGACAGACTGTGTTGAAGAAATGAGTTGAAAGATTTCTCCATATAAAGCCATTACAATATTTATGATTTTGTTATTTCTTAAATATCACCTACAAAAAAAGATGCCTTACTTAATGGAGGTATTGCTAAATACCCAAACACATGCAGAAGCCACATGAGTACCATAAAGCTTCAAAGATGGCTACTTAATTAAAACATTGTAATGATTTTGATAATGTATCTCTTGGAACTGGTTTTAATGTTGTCAGATATACATAGATGCTTACTTTTAAGATAACAACATGCAAAAAGAGAAAACAAGTCTGCTCCATGAGTGTACTGTGCATGTCACTGTAAGACAGTAGCCAGAAAACAAAAAACTTACTCAGAAAGACAAGAATGAACTGCAGTTGTAGATCCCAGTTAAAGGTGGGGCATCATAGCTGTCCTGAATTTCTTGGACAGGTATAAATTCTTTTGGCAATGGGGAAGAGAGTCTAAACCCAAACCGCCCTCATTACAGTAAAACCTGAAATTTAGGTCTAGTTGTTCATGGCCTGCAGAGGCAGATGCTGGTATGCATCCCCCGTGATACACACGTGGCACATCAAGATTGACTCCCCAACACAGAATGATGACTGTTCCTTTTGCATGACACAGGGGAGGCATTAACAAGTCCCATAGGGAGCCAGACACAGCATAGAGGTGGAATGGAAGTGTTATTTTGTTTTCACTGTTTAATGCTGCTTTCTTCTTGAGTTGCTCTATATCAGTAAAGCGATTGAAACTTCCAGAAACTAAACATTTCTCTGCATCTTCAGGGTTGTTTCACAGGAAGCATTTCTTCTGTAGCTAGAAGATGCACTCTTAATCATAATAGATACCTTCTTAATGATAACAAATACCAACCAGTTGGTACTGCTTTGCAGCCATGGTTTGGGTTTGAGCATGTAGCTACACCTCATCTTACGGTATTCAGCTCTTCACACAACACAGCTCGGTTTCTTTAACTGCGGTAACTCATGCAATATTACCTTGCAACATTACAGAATCTGCTTTACAGAACACTAAAATCCATGGAGATGCAGATTGACCATAAAAGTCTTACTAAAATATCCATGTTATTTTTTGCATAGAGGAAAGGCAGCATTTTAAGAAACAAGCACCCAAACTCTTCGGAGAAAAAACTGGCTGTGCAAGGCTTTGGATATATCAATATCCAATACATAAATAGAGGAATTAAAATAGTGATATAATTTGAAGAGGACCATAGGCAGCCATTGAGACTGGTAGACACCCATGTCCAAGTTTATAATTTTCACTTTGCTCAAATATCTTTTGACCAAAAAAATACAAATGCAGAAAAAGTCACTAGTTCTGGTCTAATCTTTCATTAGAACTTGATCTGTGAAACCCTCTTTGTCGTATTTATAACAAGGGTCAATTTGGACAACTTCCATTCTCTCCCAGCAATAAACCAAGTGGAGGATTGGATTACCAAGATCAGCCAAATAGCTTTGCCAAAGTGTGAGAACCAACACAAATGGTTGCTAATTAGCAACCCTGTGTGGCATTTGGCAGTTGGAACCGGTGACCTCTATTTAGCAAGGGCTCAAGCCAAAAGAAAGTAAATTCAGAGACCATGAAAAATTTGAGTATGGGCAAGCCTGAGACAGGGAAATTCAAGTGCAGAGGAAAATGACAAAAATAATTGTATGCTTTGTCTGTCATAGGAAACTCTAACCCAATGTCTAGAATGGCTTGTCAGTTGATTAAGAGCTTAGGGAACTAGACAGAGCTGGCTGAAGTTTGTTGTCATCCAACACAAAATTCCTGGTCTGAATTGAGCATCGAATCTGAAAGCTTTTCTGTGTTAAGCCAAACACCCACACAACTCAGATTTTTGAGGTTAGTGATTTTCAATGAGGAGTTTGAAAAAAAGAGACTTTAAAAAAAGAATAAATGTGAAAAACAAGTGTTCCAGTGCAAAGGGACTCGATGAAATTTTTTTGTCCAGCTGCATAGGAAAAAAAGCAATTTTAGCAGTGTGCCCGTACATCTCCATAAAAGCATTTCTATTCTTTGGCTCAACCACCACTGATGCATTTCACTGCAGCTTGAAGGCTGGGGTAAAACACACAGGAGCATGCCGAAGCTAACCAGCAGATAACTGAGGGGAAGGTTACTCTGTTGACATGATATATAGATGTAGGTCATCTATGAAAATTCATGTCATCCTCCCCTAACAAGGGAGTGGGCTCCACACTTTGCTCCCTCATCTCTGTCCCATACTTCATCCTGGGAGGTTATCTTTTGCTCTTTGTCCTTTGGGCAGGGCTGTTCTCAAGGCTCGGTTGTCGTCAGAAGGTGCGTACAGCATGTAGCTTTTACTCAGCCACCTTCTGATGAAGTTACTGCTCCCATGTCATTTCAGGGGTAAAAAACCCACCATCAACAAACCAACATCAAAAAACCCCAACTTTGCTGGGCTGTTTTTCTGCTGAACTCCTCAAATTTCAACCTAGGGACATTACAGCAGTTTTTAGATTCATCTTGTTTAAGGATCCAGTGCTTGACCTAGGGTTTTCACCTGGGGAAACTCACTTTGATGGCTTTTTATTCATGCCCGATATAAAAAGAAAAGCAATATTTATGCTTTGAGGTGACTGCTGTACCAAAGGAATTGAAAAGGCAGATGGTACTGGATTTCCTTAATGACATACCTCTTGTTACAGTGGCAGTGCTGAAAATTCTCCCAAAGAGAGTACTTCTCTGCCCTCCAGTGGCGTCAGAGTTTACTGACATAATTATTTCGCACTTCATTACCGAACTAGCAAGTTCAAATGCAGCTCAAGGTGTTACCGAATGCTTTCTTATTGCCGCTCACATATTTTTATTTCAATATGTCGAGGTCAGAAGGCAGACCTCAGCCAAGTGGGACCACAGGCTGGAAAGCTCTGTGTACAGCCCTGGCTCCCTCCAAACGCCACAGAACCACTAGTGGCTCAGCCAGAAACCACCTTGGATAACATTTTTGATCAGAATGCTAGCATCCTTTGCAAATCCTGCTGTTATTTTGTTTCTTGCTGCCAGTAGGTGAATGCCATTTCCCATCTTTGGGCTGGGAGTGATGGGCACATCATTAGCAAGGATTTTTTGAGATGCACATACCTCCTTGGCCCCATCTTCTGAAATCATAATGTAACAGTCTAGATACATCCTTTCAAGGATTTCCCTCTTTAGCAGAGGGTGGCAGATGTTTTTGGCTAAGGGGATGGCATTTCTTTATACCCTCTGAATAAACCTCTCAGTGGTCCACCTTCTCCTCTATGTAACCCAGAAAGGCTGGGGTACATGACTAGCTTCCAAGCCAATTCAGTCACAGCCAAATGTGACATTTTGCCTCTGGCCTGACCAGAGGTTCACAGCCCCAAAGGGGTTTGGAAGAAGGATGTGCCTTCTGAAAGGAGCAGTACTTTCTTGCGCAATTAATGTGAGCTCTTTGTATTGAAGTGGTAGTAGCAGGTCAACAGCCCCCGATTAGGAGGCAGAACCCTGATCCTACCAGGGACTGTAGGCACACATAAAAGCAGTCCATGGGAATACTACCAGCAGCTGCACTCACTGCACTTGATTCCGCACACAAGAGTGGAGACAGAACCTGATCTTTGTTCCACTGGGCACGGCTGTCATAAGGGACACGGAGGGAGAAATCTTTTACTCCTGCAATTATTTCTTCTTTACCCTTCATTGGTGAGAAAATCCTCTCTTCTCCTTTCCCTCTTGCCTGCACACATGCAGCTCAGATGAGTTGCAGTGCCTCAGGTTCAGTCTTCTCCAGGTGCTTTGGTGAATGCCCCCTCTGCAGTGGAGACTGCAGCTTTTCCATGCAGCCCCAAAGGCGAATTTCTCAATTGTTCTGGAATACTCTGTGCAACCAGAAGACACTGTCCTGCTCTTATGACAGCCTTCCCAAGAGAAGGGTAAATAAACCAGTCCAAACACTACTAAATTCTAGCAGAAGCCCTCTCAAGAATGTACCGTTGGCTCTTTTTTAGAGGTATAATGCAGTGCAAAAAATGACACGAAGTGAATAAATGCCGTATTTCATTTGAAACCTGTGATCCCTTTCTTCTAATGAGAACAATGAACTCTCCCTTACTGGCAAGATTTACTGATTTCTGTGAAACGCCTGCCAGACAGACTTTATAATGACTTAACACTGCCTTCTCAAGTAAGTACTATAGCAGCCTACAACAGTGATCCAAAACGTGATACAGTTTTACTAATTCAGTGTGTGCAAGGAAACCCAGTGCCTTTAAGTCAGATGGCAGCTGTGAGAGTTGGCATAAAAGTAAGCTCATTTGGGGCTGTGTAATGTATTAAAAAAATCAAGGCACCACCTCAAAACCTGTGACTCATGTCCCTGTCCCTAGTGACCAGACCCCACTAGATGGCATCCACGCCTTGCCTCTGTCTCTGCAAGTTCTTCTGCTGCACTGGGAGTTGGTTTAAACTTGGCTGGTTTAAAAATTAAGAGGTCCAGGAAGCATTTCAGGGGCTTTATAGAAGTATCTTCCCTTTTTATTTTCCTCTCCTTTTCCTTCCCTCTGACAGTTTAGCTTTTCAAATATGTAGTAACAGATATTTTTTTTTTTAAATAAGCAGTTATTTTTGTAGTTTAATGCTTAAGTAGAGCTTAAAGTTTTCTACTACAATACACATTGTTTTACAGAATAAATAAAAAACTAGACATTTTGAATTCAGACAGCATTAGTAATGCATGCATTTTGTAATTTACGGTCTTCAATAACACCAAGAAGAGTGTCTAGCTTTTATAGAAGAGTGAATCCAGTCAAGCATCAGTAGTTATATCATGAAAATGTAACTTTGATTGTTTCATCACTAGTCAAACACTTGGTCACTACCTGCTTAAAAAATAAATAAAAAAAATCTTTTTCGTCCTCCTCCGCCATTATTCCAAAAAGTTGTTTCATGGTATGTTAAATGAAGACCTAAACCAAAAGGCTATTCTTTCTTCTGAAAAAGTGCTAAACTTTAATTTTGCAGCAACAGAGAAGTCATTTGTATTTACAAAGCTTCATAAAAAATGCAATCCTGCTGTATTAAAGCTATAATAAAATTGTTTTTAGTCTGTCCTCTGGTTCTCAAAGTACAGCTGAACAATAGCTTTTTTTGCTTTGCAAGGATGTGATTGTAAAGCAGTTGGCTTTGACTCCAATGCAGACACCATTAAACAGGAGTTCTTGCAAATTAATGAGGACCATTCCTGTCTAGCTGTTTGTTCACAAAAAAGCAGATTTTAAAAGCTACATTGCAACAAGCTGCTTACATAAACAGAAAGAGAGATTCAGGTACTTTTGATATTCAAATGTCATGCAAATCTTTAAACTGCATGTTGGACATTCATTTTATCAAAAGCCTCATGTTCACCAGCTCCCCAGACACAAATATATCCCACTGCACAGTCCAGTATTTTAAGCCCTCACAAGTTCCCCTTCAGACTCATTTGTTCTGTCATTTTCTCCCCAGTATCTCCCCAGCCAGAGTACCCCTCCTAGTCAGCCACATAAACCCACCTCCTCTCATCCCTGCACACTGAGTTTTACAACCCAACTCCTCCGACACCTAGGCAGTTCTCCCTCACCTTGATCTCCCCTAACTGTCCACCCTCAGCTTTCTTACCAAAGGTGGTAACAACTGAGAACAGCCTGATTACCTGGAAGGGGAAAGCTAAGACAGACTGAACAACCATTCCATATTTATTTTTGAGATGCTAAACATGATGAACGAGAAACAACTGATAAGAACCAAGATCAAAAAGGTGGCATGTTTGTCAGGGTCAGTTCACTGACGTTGGTTCAAAGCTGTCTCTGCATTTGCAACCCTAGAGCTTCAGGGCTGAAAATGAAAGCAAAACGATCCTGAGACTGCCAATTCTGTTAAGGTCAAGACCAAGGCTAACATAGGCATAATATGATGGACCAAGACTATATTTGGTGATAGGAAAAAACTGATGCTCTGCAGCTTTTATCATTTAGTTGCACTTCTAGATTGTTATGAGCACAGGGGTAGGAAAGATATCCAGACTACTCAAAGACCCCGGTTTTCCTGCTAAACCATCCTTCAGGAAATAGTAGTGTCTTAAATAAGCAAGAAGTTAAATGGTGGTTTGGATTGAAAAGTCCATTACATATAATGTCAGAGAGAAGCGTCATTTAGGAAGAACAGATGGGAAACCTCATTCCTTTTTTCCCAGAGCAGAAGTAACCTACAGAGCAAGCAGATGTTGGAAGCAAAGCGGCGGGTGGTGGTGGTGGTGGTGGTGTCCCCCATCCCTTCAAAATGATGTCACAAGCCAATGACAGAAAGGTGGACGTCAGATCACACAACTGCAAACAGGCCTTCAGATCACGGGGTATCAGCGTGATAAAGCCCCAGGAGGGCTACAGTATGGACATCAAGTTTTAGCAGCATCCTCTCACTGCATCGATCTGCTTCTCAGGGTTTGGGCTAGTGGCTAATGTTATCGTAGCTTAGAAAACAGCAGAGAAGAGCCAGGGACACAGCAGATATCAGTCACCTCAGTGCAGGTGCTCTGAGCCAGTGTTGATCTCTGGCAGGGGCTGCTTTTTCCTAGGAGCAGGAACGATAGGTCATACTGACCCAACCCCTGATTCAAACCCCCCTTCAGATCTCCTGCCTGCTTCATCCCCAAGCCAGAACAAAGGGCCAAGCTACTTATCGGCAGCTTCACTTTGACAGAAATACATAACACAGGCTAAAGTTGAGTCAAGAGAACTGCATGGGAAAGCAAACATTTCCGACTGAAGCAAAGAAGAGACAGCAGAAAGTGAGGATAGTGAAGTAGTGAATGGTAGAAAAGGTGTTAACAAAAGCGACGTGAACTAGCAAAACCACTTTAGAAGTAGAAATTCAGTATTGCTTGTTTACATGTTTAGGTTTACTGTGTTTTGCTGACAGAGCTGGAAAACAAATGAGGACTAATTGCAGCAACAAAATGCAGAAGACCATGTTCTGATCTGTGTTGGTGAAAAAAGGCTCAGGCAACTGTAGGTTATACCTCACTCCTTTCCATTGCACTGACAAACCGCCTTTGAATGCCTGACCCCATAGGTTTCCACCACAAATCCTAACGTGATGGTGTGGTGGGCCCAGTTTGTATACCCGGGTACAAGTCAAGGCTGCAATGAGATGCAGAGCCAAGCAAGTTCAGCCCTGCTTCAGGAACAGCTGTGTGCATATTTAGTCACAGCCTGGATCCAGCACTACAGGCTAAACTGCACTTAAACCAGTGCTGCTGCAGCTCCATCCTGCTGGAACGAATGTTCAAACACTAATAAGTTCCATTTGAATGAAAATGAGCAGTTACAGTAAACTTGCTTCCTACTTCCAAAACCAAAATTTCCTCTAATTTCATTTAAAATAGCAAATCCTTTACCCCCCAGCTGAGTACAAACAAACATCTGGAACTGCTGTGTTTTAGGTTTTGTTTATGTATTTAGTGGATGGCCAGAGGGTTAGAAGCTGCCAAATAATTCTACTCTTAGGAGTTTACATTAAGAAATTTCCGTGGGATTTGGGATTCATTTGCCAAGTTTCAGATACAAGCAAGGCTTTTGTGGTTGAGTTGCAACTCCTGGAAAGAACAGTCAATAAATGGACATGCCAGACACGCATCCCTAATTCATCTTCATCACCAAGTATTATTGTACTAGGTGAAGCTGTAACATTTAAACCTGCATGAATTATACTGAATCAGAACCGGCAAACAGCTTAAACCACTCTGCTGGTGCCAGAGTTGTCTTTGGGGGGAAGATGGGGACATGACCTCAACATGGTTTTCTCTTTAGTGACTCTAATTTTACAGATAACTAAACTTCCATCTGAATTTTTATAGGGACAACTGTCGCACCATCACTGCCAAAAATCAATTTACTTGTTCAGATCTTTAAAATTCTGAATCTCTGGAAAGATGGACTTCCAAACCAGTATTTGAGTGACAAAGCAGGCAGGATTCATAGAAATACTGCAAGTCTACAACTGCCTGCAGAGTTAAACCTATCAGGGTAACAAACATTTGGCTGCAATGCTGCCCACGTGTTGGTAACAGAAATGCTTTTTGGAATAGAAGGTTAAAGAGGGAATGACCTCTTGGTATAAAGACCACAGGATCTGAATCTTGGGGAAAAATAAGTCAGTATTAGGAAAAACTCTGAAGACCTAACAGGTAGACCTGATTTCTGAAGAGAAAAGCATATCTACGTAAATTATTTTTTATAGAGGTAGATCACAGAAAATAAATTACTTAATGTAGATTAATTAGCTGTGTTTGTGTGCCTACTTACACATCTGTGTATGTATATAGACATATGGACTACAAACATACAAGTGTCACCTGACCAATGATAATTCAGCAGAAAGAAGAATCAAAGCGTTGTGTTTAAAAGAAAAATAGTTGATACACACGTGAATTATCTTCCTATAGTGAGCAAAATGTACTCTGGTATTACTTGCCCTAATGATACCTCAGTTCTCACCTCCTTACAGCTAGCCATAACTGGGATTTGGAAGGCATGGGATTATCAAGGGCTTCCCAGGCTGATCGTTTCTATGCCATAGGCCTTGACATCACTTGTTGTTGTTTTACATTGCTAATTTACAACATCAGCCACTGATTCCCGTTCCTTCCCTTCCCCAGACCTCCTTCTCCAAGGCCAGAAGGAGGAGGAATATGAACAGAAAACTATCCATGGTGAATCCAGTTCAGTTATGTATTTTTCTTCCATTTGGGAGCTGTTCTAAAACCTCAGAGAATTTAAGTTACTGGATATATGCTTTCAGTTTTGCCTGTATGTTTGCACAGCTTCAAGAGTTTTCATCTGACTACCAGACTTCCCACTGTGGCAAACCCACACAAGCACAGACGTCTGAGTCTTGCTGAGAGTTTAATTTCTTCATACAGAATCCATTCATGTGGGCAGGTTTCATTTTATACACATTTTGCTTCTGTTCTTGAATATCTCATCTTTTAATCCTCAAAGAAAAAAATGCATCTCACCTCTATATAAAAGTTTCTGAAGATCAACGTGCCCGTGTTTTCTCCCTCCCTATTATTATAGCAGTGATTTTTCTTTTCCTATGTACCCATAAATCTCTAATATCTGTAGCACACTATGCATCACAAAATGTAATCAATTTTAAGAGTTGCAAGGGTGGGGTTTTTTTATTTATTTTGTTCAAAGTTAGTTTGGATGTACATAAATTGTGATATAGAGGTATGGAAAGAACTCCACCAATGGAAACAATAGGATTTAAAGTTTCCTGTGTGCATTTAGATGGTTGGTTTTGGATTCTTGGCTGATTTAATTTTCCAGATTTGGCATAAACCAAGGATTTCCCCCACTTCAATCCAATGTACGGAACCATGAGGAAAAGGGGAGTGTGTAGTTTCCTTTCAGTTGCCTCCTGTTATTGTCAGGCCATTCAGGAACAGATAAGCTTCCCAGACCAGTGGTGAGCATGAATTATCTCCTTTTAAATACTACAGTTACGAGAAAGTAACAAACCCGTGATGTAACTACGCAACAACATACTGTCATGGGTTCACAATTCACTGAACTTGTATCTGAAAAGCATTAATTCTTATGGAATCCTTCTTGGTTAAGCCTCAGATATAGATTGCTACCTGCATTTTCAACCACAGTTTGCAAACTGACTAGTTTCTGAAGAACTGGTAAAAAAATACCCTTAATGTTATGCTCATTAGCCTTCAACCTGGCTGCTGTAAGTATACTGAGAAGAATGAGAATTGTTACTTGAGTCTCTTATGTGGTATGGTAGATGGTATTGGAAAGGGAAGAAGTATGAAAACAAAATCATTGTTTCTTCAATAGATTCTTATTCTTTACAACATATGGGAAGTTTCTAAGCTTGCACTATTAATGTGCCACTACCTCTTATGCATAACAATACTAGAAAAGCTTTGCAGTAGTTTTCAAGGTAAAACAAGAAAATTGAAACTGGAGCACTGGCTGGTTTAGTGCATTTTTGAAAGTTAAGCCTTTAAAGAAGGTGGTAGGGGAAAAAGAACCTTGTTCACTACAGATTCTCAAGTAAGTCAAGCAGAAAATGCTAATCTGAAGAAAACTAGCTTTTAAAGAAAGCACAGACTTGCAGCATTTTTCTTACAATTACCAAAATATTTTGCATCTCACAGCAGTTCAACACCATTGAACAGAAAGTGTAGGCTTGGTATAAATACATAAATAAAAAATTGATTTTTTTTTTTTATTGCAAGATTTGAGAGCCTACAGTTCCAGAAAAAAAATCAGAAGACTATGGTTGCTGGGTTTTGGGTTTTTACACCCCACCCCTCTTTATTTTAGTCTTTTGTTACTTATCTTATACTGGTGAGTTGATTTCAGCAATAAAACCCCCTAATTTTCACTGAAGGTAGAATTCCAGAACTGTTCATGAGCAGGAGAGAGGAGAATGCACGGGACACAGCATTTCTAAGAACAGTGGATCAGTAAACCCCCCAAAATGTTAGGGTAGATTAAGAAGTCTAGAACACCAGTGTTCAGACTTAAAGCCCTGAAAAAGTGTTCAGTTTAAAAAGTCTATTTACCACAGAATTGCTTCCTTCGCCTTCAGTGGAATAAACCAATTGCTCAGTGCTTCCAAGGACAGCCCTGCATTTCCAATAACCTAAGCATACGTACACCCACGGTCTTCACTCTAGACCCTCTCTTGTGACTAATCGTGAAGTTGTCAGAGGACACCAGTCTTATCGGTTTTGTTCTTATAACAATAGCAGAGTCCAGAGAACAGCTTAAAGTAATGAATTCACAAGGTATTAACGTGGGGAGATGAGAGACTGTACTTTCCATAGACTAAGCCACCACCTTGTGAATAAGATTTTTCTATACAATGTGTTTCAGAGAGACAAATACTACAGTACCTTGCATAGTTATAATCTAGCATTACACCATCTGTGGTAGCCCTAAGGCACTTGATCCCTGTAAATTGTGCAGCTTCCATATAAATATTTCCACCTCACCTTTAAGTCTTTGTGTCAAAAAAATAACCAATATAACTCAGGATCATTGTTTCCTTGAGTTTGCCCTCCTATAATATAATAAGCAGCCCACTTACTTCATCTTTATCTCCTTCCACTGTTTGTGTAACAATCATGTCTTTCCTTAGTTATCGCTCCGCTAAACCATAATAATCTGCCTTGGTAAGTCTTTCCAGCCTTCCTGATGATTCCCATGGCTTTTCTCCAAATTCCATTCAGGTTATTCACGGTTTTCAGTGTAAAAAACGTTTTCCTGGAGGTTAAATTTCAGTGTTATTCAAAGTAGTTTAGGGAAAGTTCTCAATTGTTTCTTGGATAAGTCATATTAGTCTTTTACATTCCATATTTTGGGGGAAAAGTCTATCAAAAATATTAATCTTAAGATATTTCAGACTGAACACCAGTGGGACACACCTAAAGAGCACTGCATTAGGAGGATGTTGTACCAGTTAGCTGTTGATGCAGTATTAGCCTCTTGTCCACTCCAAGGCTAGTCCAAAGCCAGCTAAATACATTGGAAACAAATCTGCTAACCCTATTAAAATTTTTTGGCTGACTCCATTGAGTTGAACTCTAGGCTACAGTTGTGTTTGAAAAATATTATGACAAAATTAAGACTCCTTTGTAATATATTAATAAAGCTACATGCCTGGTCATTATGATGTTTAACGTTTGAGTAGTGACCTGACTACATAAGAATTTCTGAAGAAGGTTCGGAGAATGGATGGAGAAAAGCCATTTCACAAGAAGTCAGGAAAAGAAAAAAAAAAGTCTTGAAACATGGGAAAGCAATAGTATTGTGGAACCTTTAAGTAGAACTTTCCCCACCCAGAAAAATTTGGAAACGTTGTGCACATCTACTGCAAAACCCTTGCAGATGTGGGGGTAGTTAGCACCTTTGCACCCTGCAGGCAGCAGGACAGGGACACATCAGTCCCTTTGAACAGCTGCAGACAACAGCCTCATGAACTGCCAGCTGCTAAATCCAGCAAAGGTCATTTGCTGGAGGTCTTAGGCCTGTGAAGGTTAAGGAAAAAGCCTTTCAGTACACTCTGAGGTCAAAAATAGAAGAGGAATTGTCTGGACGGACTCAAATATCTACTGGAAATATGGATCTACACACACACAGTGTCTTCTGTTGACAAGTTCCCAGCTGCAGCTGGAGTTACAAGGAAGACTACTTTGCATAGACACAGAGTATGTCTAGCAGCATATTGCAGAGATGCTTCAGTTGCAGTGAGAAGTGTTAATTGCACTGAGATAATGTTCAGCTACTGCTTTCATTGCAAATCCAACAGCAAAGTGCCTGAAACTACAACACCTGCAACCAAAATTAAATACTTGTTAAAACATTCTGCTTAACTGATGATTGTAATTTTGCCAAGGTAAATAACAGAAGTGGTACATTTATTTTTTTTTAAGATACCCCATGCTCTTATAAATAGTTTTGTTTTCCTTGTTTTGCTTAAGTGTTGAAAACTCATCATCAAGAGAACTGGGAAAGGGTGTTGGTATCTATGTAGGTGCTGAGAGTGGATAGAAGCGACAGTCTTGGTATAAATATTTATTTGTGGTAGTAAATTGTGCCATTTCTTACTAGGCTAAGTCACATCACATTTTTATTTTGCTTATTTCCATGCAGCAGCCAATGCCAGAAAAATTGAAAGAAAGCAGAAATCATGGTTCTTCATTACAGAACAGACAAAGGAAAAAAAGTTGTTAGATCAAATTCTTCATAGTATTAACAATCCATACGTAACTGCAAAACAAACATCCAGTTCTGGGTCCAGTTTCCCATCAGTAATTTCAGACAGATCATGTCCAACTTGTTCATATTTGTTGTGCTGAACCTGACCCCCACCCCCGCCCCCCTGCCTCCTTATATTCCCTAGGTATCAGAGGAAAAGCAATAAAAGTGTTTCTTATGCCTATTTACAACCATTGCACAAATTCATGAGAAGATTGACTTCTGACATCCAGAAAAAGCACAGTTTTCACTAGCTGTATAGGCAGGCAAAAATAGCACAATTTAAAATGTATTATTTAGAAGAAGGGACAGCAGAATCCATATGGCATATTCCTAGACTGAACAGTACAGTCAGTACTGTGCAGAAGAAAGAGGGCTTACTCCGTGCCAGCGCATGGCTGGATTCCCTATTAAGGAGAGCTTTAAGCACCAGTTAGTCCACAGAGTTTCTGGGCGGGAATGGATTTCATCCCAAGTGAATGCATTAAAAAAGTAGGACACAAGTGTCTCCGTAAGATGTCTATGAAATTTGCCTCAGTAAACAAGAGGCAAGGGCCAGAAGAATCTAGCTGGAGAGGCAAAGCAGCACAGAGTGTGTGATTACAACAAAAATGTACTATCTTAAACAAATCCCAGAAAGAGGACCTTTCTGATCCTGGAAAGCATTAATTCCCAGTCACTATTTTGAAACAGATAAAAACATACGTATTTGAGAGATTGCCAACTGCTTGTTCGGCGTTTGTTTCATGCTGCTGTTGGCAGCAGCAACAGCAAGCAACACAGCAATAATGAGGCAGAGTAACTTCAGAGACTATTTCCCAATTCACCATCTAAGAGCTTAACTGAGTAACACAGGATGGAGAGGGGTCTGCGCACATTTCCACCACCTGCAGTCCCCCTGGATCTTAACTGAGTAACATCTTGTGTCCCTCTGAGCTCAGTATTCAGAGCCATCACACTGGTTGGGCTCAGGGCACGGTAAGGTTGTCCAGCACCTTTTGATGAAAGTCTCTGTACTGCACTGCTGGTAGCCCTGATCGCAGTGGGGCTGTGCTAGCCCAGCCTTTTCTTTTTTTTCCCCTCCAAAAAATACCAGCACATTTAACAAGTAGGGAGAGCCCCAATTAGCAGGAATATGCTACTAGGAGCATATATATACATACATACACACACACACACACACACTGTGTTTTCTGTTTTTCCCCAGGACCACAGCTGCCCCAGAGCAGCCCTCCCCACACTCTGCTCATATGCACAGTTTTGTGTGAACATCAGCCAGTGCCCTTATCTCAGTTTTTGACCAGGACAATCTTACAGATGAGGTGAATCCTAAAACAGCTTTTGAAACATTTGTCAGGCCATCCTGTGACTCTGTTTTCTTCAGGGTTTTCTTCTGTTGCCATAGGAGAGTAACCTCATGATAAGATTCATATTTTTTTGCACACTTTTGATCAACTACTCTGAAGAATTGTTATTTCCAGGACAGTACAGTTTCACCACTGACAACATCCCTTCCCACCTCATTGGCCTAGGTGTATTGATAATTTGTGCATTTAATGCCTATCAACCATTCCCAGGTATTTTTTCCCTCCTAATTCTTTACTGCTTACTACTCATTTATCAAGGGAGGTCAGCAAACAATACCTCAGGCAGAGTTTTTACTGTAATTCCTTAATTTGCTAACAGTCCATAGTTATCTGGACATACAAGAGGAATTATTTTCTATCCACCAATTAGCAAACCAGGAGTTCAAAAGCTTCTGCGACTGCATTAACACTGAGAATTCCTTAATCCATAAAAATTAATGGAGATTATGTTAAAGAGACTTAAATATTTAAATCCTTCGCCACATTAGTCACTCTCTTTTATGTGCAGGTAACTCCAGCTGAAGTCCTCGGGAGCCCTGTGTGTGTGGCAGAACAAACTAATCTCTTCAAATGAGAAACGTGAGCTTTTTACCAGCTCTCCCCCAGCAGCAGAGGGTGGCTGCTTTCTCCACAGCTTTTGAGGTCTGACTCCCCCCTCCTAAAGCTCTTACCTTATGACTTTAACATAAAGGCTTAATTGGCTCCAAAAGTCCTAAATGGAACCATTTATTATTGTTGTGGATGGTTGTCCCGGCTACAGATAACTACAGTGCGCAATTAAATGTAACTGACTTCACAGCACCGCCCGGCCGCCAGACAGAAGTTCTGAATTTTCAGTTTTCCTTGGATCTGAAATTTGGCTTCACCACCATCTTATACCAGTCCCAGGGCAATACCAGCCCAAAGTATCCACGCTGCAACCAGATCCTTTATACTGCTCTTTTTATGGCTACATAGTTTTCACACACACCTATTAATTGGAGTTACATTAAAAGGGTTTGAACTTTCTTTCTCTCGGCAGCATAACTATATAGACTTATCCTCAGAAACAGAGGAGATTTTTAGAACAGAGAGTAATTATCCTGAAGATAAAAAAAGTTGCATTTCAAAGATTTGCTGGAGGGTATTTACCGAACCATAGCTGCCAAAGAAAAAAAAATTACAGAAATGGGATTATTTCACTCCCCTTTCCTTTCTTTCCTTCCTGGCCCCCAAATGCATCTCCCAAAATATTTGGTTTCTCTTGAAGCCGCAGTGGCTCTTTGTGCAAGCAAGCAAGGGGCAGGTTTCCCACCCTGAGGGGGACGTGGAAGCGCATTTGCTGAGGCTGGGTCCTGCCCGAACTCACACCTTCCCCTGGGACCCGGGCGCCCAGGCGCTACCAGCCGCAGCCACAGGCTCTGGAGGCGATGCTTGTCCTTCCACACCACATGCCGCATGGGTGCCCCCCACTTGGCGCAAAGCCCCCCCGAGCCCCTGGATGCAGACACACAGCCTTTTTGCTCCTCCTCCCCTTCCGAGGGGCAGACCCACCGGCCGCACAGCTGCAACTACAGCCAGGACCTGGGCCGTTTATAACGTGCAAGTTAAATACCTATTGAATGATTTATGTTTGACGACATATATTAGGCGGACCGCGTGCGTGTATTACAGGCACGCAGGCATTTCCCCCCCCTCGCAAGGGCTTGCAGAAGCAAGGCTGGGGGCGTGTGCCCGGAAGGTGCGGGGCCGCCCCCGGCCCGGCCCCGCGGCGGCCACCAGGGGG
>JAVJGI010000001.1:5781427-5800001 GCA_035590275.1 Ibycter americanus
CACTGAAAGGGTGGTGAAGCATTGGACCAGGCTGCCCAGGGAGGTGGTGGAAACTCCATCCCTGGTGGTGTTTAAAAAATGAGTAGATGCGGTGCTGAGGGACATGGTGCAGTGGTGGGCTTGGCAGTGCTGAGTTAATGGTTGGGCCTGATGGCCTTAAAGGCCTTTTCCAACCTAAACGGCTCTATGATTCTAACCAGCAAAAAGGTGCGATAAGGGGCACTTAGTTCAAAGGCTACAAACTAACCCCCTGGCATCTCAATACGGCAGCTTTACAAATTCAGGTATCTGCAGCTGCTACTTGGGGATCATTTAATTGCAAACACACAGCACCTTTTCCAGCAGATTCAACTTAACATGTTCATAAAAGTCTGAGGTCCTAAAGGCTTGAGACCTCCTGTAAATAAATATTGACAAGTATCATTTGAGGACAGTTAGCAAACGCAAAAATCATCGCTGCTTGGGGAACTTGAGTTGCAATCCCACACAGCAGTTTTACTACCTTGGAAGAATCTGGAGTAGCAGATTGCTTTGTTAGTAGAGTCAATGATATGTTAGTGTTATATTTAATACTATAATAAAACAGATTTTAGTCTGACATATCATTAAAATGGACATTGCACAGTAAATGTACAGCACACAAGGCTCATGGGAAAGTTCATAGAAACATTTTCATCAAGCTAATTTTTTTTCTCTAAATTTGATGCTTACAAATTGATGTGAAGTAGTCTTGTGCAGATTCTGATATAGTATAATTTTGGAGGTATTTTTTTCCTCTTACACAGTTTAATAAGTTCTTAATTTATTTTGTATTCTCTTTTCCCAACCTTTTGGCAAGTATTATCCTAGAAGCTACTAAGTTATATGAAGAGTAGTGTTGTTTCATATTGGATTTTGCTAGAAGCCTTGCAGACAAATTCATGTTGCATGCAGAGAACAACATTTAATTCCTGCAAAATGAGAAGCGATAGTGATATGTATCTGGGGTGTGAGAAACTAAAGAGAGTCCAGACCTCTTTCTCAAAGAAGTAGGGGGGGAAAAAAAAAAAAAAAAAGAACAAAACCCAGTGCCCCATCTGATGTGTTTGGGTAAATCTAACATTCAGCCCCTAGAAGCCTCAAACTGCCATTTGGTTTCCCTCTTAGAAAAATCACCAAGTCTCCTACTACAAATATCAGACAGCTTTCTGGCCTTTTCAGAATTAGCTTATGACCAGAAAACAGCAGAAATTCAGACAAGGACTTTTCAGATGTTCAAACTATTCCTGTCTCACTATGACTAGGGGGTCACCTGCAATTCTTAGTCTCATGCCAAAAAAACAAGGTTAAATTGTGAAGGCTTCAAAAGAAAACAAGTATGTATGGAAGAGCAACAGTAAAAGCAGCCTTTTAGCTCTGGTGTTCATGAAGTATGTGAATAGTAACACAGGGAGCAGAGCCTGGTTTCTGGAAAGCAAGTAGCTTATTAGGGGTGCCTGCCTGGCAATTCTAGTAAAGCAGTAAGCTACTTAGTCAAGTAAACCAGAAGTTGAGACCAAGCAGCAGGGCGTGATTCTCCATCTAATCAAGTGCTTTGCAGTCTGTCAGATGTGCAAAACCAGAAGAGTTGGGATTGGGAATTGACAGAATCTGGGCCTGCGTTGATCACAAATTCAAAATTAAGCAGCCAAAGAATGGCCTTAAATAAGGATGGCTCCAGTGGCATGGGAGCTCAGGCAAAATCTAATCAAGTAACCTAATGAATTATCTGCCACATAACTGCCTTTCTGTGTGCACAAACACCACAACTTAGCCAGTCACTCAAACCAAACGAAGGCACTTGATTCTCTAGTCCTGTGCTTGTAAAACTGGACTGAAACAAAGGATGTGGTAGGACAAGCTGCTTCCTCTGCCTTTTGTAAAGCAAGTCTCTATTGTAGTTCATTAAGATCTGTAATAGCTCTACAAGCTTGTATACACTAGGCATTTCATGAATAACAAGTTTTTGGCAGCTGACCAATCATCTGAATATTTCAAGGCTTGGCAATATTTCAGCACAGTCTCCATAGCAAAGGAGGTCATTTTCTCTATATTCCCTGAAGTGGTAGCTTACAGTTCAGTCAAATTCCTTCAACTGACCTTTCCACGTCTTTAAAATATTTATCTTTTAAATAACTTGTCATTCTGTTCCAGTTTGTTGCAGCAGAAAGCCCCAAACCTAAGATAAGGTTCTGGTTATAGTTCATACCATTGCTGAGCCCTCCCCTGGCAGACACTGATTAGAAATGACCAATTAACAGTCCTCTGGCCTATGGAATAGGCCTAATTAGCCAGACCAAGGCATGCCTAGGAAACTAATGACATTTCCCCTATTTGCACTAGCTTGGCACCAGTGGCCAAAAGACTCAAGGGGCTGTCAAAAACAAGATGACTACTTGAAGAACAGAGTAGAAACAGGATATTTAGTGAAAAGGACCTTCAAAATGATAAATTGTCCCAATGTTGTGCAGCATCTCACTTGGCAGGAGTAATCTAACATGGCTTCACTCAGCGTGAAGAGAACCAGTCAGTCAAAATAAAACTGGAGCAACTGTTAGATTGCCACATAACAGCTTAGCCTGGTGGCTGTGGACACTGTGGTTATATAATGAAAAATAAGACCTAGCACTGACTGCAGTTAAATTTAGCGTGAAGGTAACCTCTCACTTGATAAAAGATCTTAGGTATTTCTCAGTGAAGTAAGACCAACAGCACAAAACAGGTAGTCTCATACTTTCATAAGCACCATCTCCTCCTGGACTGAAAGCCTTCCAGAGGCTAGTGGTCACAGCAAGATTTCAACGCCTGTCTAGATATGTTTCACTCCTGCCTTTGGTACCTACAGGAGTGGCTGTATTGCAGGGCTCACTTTGGCCCAGCTCGATGGGTGTTCTGCAAACCCTTTGGAAGAGAAATCTCACAGCCCACAGAGCTCGGAAAAGGTCAATCTGCACTTTGTTTCAATGATGCTGAAATGACTGGGGATACAATTCAAAGAATTCCCAGATGAGAGACCTGGGGCTTCCAGAAGGACAACAATAGGGTCAAGAAGAGGAAGTATTGGGGGCAAACATTTTGGCTGGGTGTGAGGACCCCTACCATGTGCAATTTGTTCTTTTTCTCTTTTAGATGTACGTCCAGTTTGGCTAAACAGGATCAGGCTGTTTTCCACTTGAATGAACAAGCAGTTTTGTAATAAGAAACAGTCCTTTGTAGTTTCTATGAAGCTGTAGGACTGACCGAAATAATTTTGCTATTGTTAAAACTACTAAAATAGGATTTTTGACTGTTTTTGCTGACTTACAAAATGTTTTTTTTTACACAGTAATAAAAGAAACTGTCACTTAAGACTGGAAATTCCCACAGTTGCTAAACTGAAAAACAGAGCAGAATCTTTTCAGTGTCATGCCTTGTGCAAAAATATTTAACAATTAACAGTCTCAAGTTTCTTGTGCATTTTTCTAAATATTGCAGTTGTTTTGCGAAGACCACTGTGAACACAGCTGTGCCAAACCAACAAACAGTTGAGACCATTGTCGGTATTTTGGCAAAACTATCTTATAGAAAAGCATGAAAGCCAGCTGGGTTGGAAATTGCAGAGTCAAACTTTAAAGCTTGAGGAATGGCGTATACAAAAATAAAAAGGCTTTATTCTGCCATATTTACCCACGCCAGTAACAGCCTTTTGAGACCCACTCTCAGCAGGGGGATATATCCAGGCTGCAGGACAGATACACTCCAGGAGGAAGGGGAAAAAATACCAGCCAGCACATGTTGAGGAGAACCCAACAGCATCGGAATACAGCCTGGGAATACATCAAAATTCCCAGGCTTTAGACTTATTTGGGTTGATGAATATGTCTATTAATGAAGTACATGTGTACTCAACATATATACTAGGGACAACATTCTGGTGTGGAATGTATTTTTCCACCTAATGCTGCATTATACTCTGCAAACTGGCCATTTGTTTCAGTGGTTGTTTCCTGCAGATTTATCTGGAGTCAAAATATCCTCTGTAGGTATACAGATCAAAACAAGACCTACCCAGCACACAAACACACAAACACCCAAAAGCAGCCAAAATGCTCTACCTAAGGTAAACCTCATGTATTAGGGCACAACTATATGTAATCAATTTGCGGTTCACAGCTGTTTAAAGCACTTTGAAGAGCAAGATTCAGAGCATGTTATGTGCTGTGAGTGAATAACCTCAGCAAGTGATGTTTTATGAGGAGTCTCACAGACTAAATCACCAGTGGATCTACCTAGCGATGGGACACAAACAGAACAGCACAATGAAATTTGTAGCCTACATAATACCTTAACTGGAGATGATGCCGTGGTGGGAAAGGTTGGCTTGTAAACTGTAGTCTGTTAGTATTTCTGTCATCAACACAAATGGAGAGAGAACGGATTCCTCCTTCCCACTGGAAAGCAGTTACTCACAATGAAATAAGAGTTTAAAACATATTTAATTTTGATAGGTATTATTTTCCTTCTAGAAGCATGCCACCAGGTGTACTCATGCTGACTAAACATGCTGTTTGTTCCTGCTGTAAGATTCATGGTGATATTTCTGACAGTTACCCCTTCCACACCTCAGTGGCCAACGTGAATCACGCGAGCATGGCTCAGCTCCTTCAGTGCCCACTCCACCAGGGTGAAGTGGACTCCCACAGGAAGTCTGCAGGGATTTCGTGACAACAATGCAAGAGACTCATCACGTGTAGAGTGGAAGACAGGCATTGCTGACAGTACTTGTTGGCAGAGATTTTACAGTCTTGCTCATTACAGAAAATACAACTCACCAGCTAGACCTAATAAAAGCCAGTCCTCATAAGCAAAGCAATTACGATGCCAACATTCAAAATGCTAGGGAGCATACACTTTTTTTTTTTTAAATGGTGGAGGCCAAGAAAACATGATACAATTTGTGTTTAGGGAAGCTGATATTCTGCTGTGATGTTTGATCTGGCAAGAAACCACAGTTCCTTCCTGCAAGCTGGCAAAACACTAAACATGGGGAATGCCATGCACAGACAGTCTCAATTAAGCTATCTTTTCGGAGCTGTAAAACAGCACCAGGCACATAAAACAACAGAAAACACATTTGTTTCCTCTCCATCTGCACAAAAATACATAGTGATTCCGGCTTACCCCATTTACAAGACAAGAGGAAGAACAAACATGCATTTAATCTTTGTTTAGGACCACCTTACTCTGTATTGGCTACTGGTGGATTTGTTTTTAAAACCGTCAGCAGTGCCAACCTGAACGTCGTGCCTTTAGAGGAACTGAAAGCAGGAGCTAACAAGTTTATTAATCATGGTCTGTACTATCCTAAATAAAGCACAGATACAGCACAATTGCAACAGGGTGTTAGGCAATTAACAAACAAAAAAATAAATCATGAATGTACTGCTTTAGTCCCTAGTCATGAAATTGGGTTAGGCAATGCATTTTTAGAGCTGAAGTAATACCTCTTTATAACCTTTAAAACCTGACATTATCTTAGAGGCCAACAGACATAAATTTAACAATAGGTTACTTAAAATTATAGCTGTTCATGACATGTGAAATTATTCTAAAACACTTACGTGAACTGATGAAGCTGATTGCATCAATAGCCTTGACAATGGATTATAGGCATGGAAAATCTCAGACTGCTGCAAGACTGAGAAAATGTAAGCTATTTCACTGCCTGTCACAGCAAAAAATCTCCTTACTTGATATTTCATATTTTCTGTCCATTCCACATACAGATATTTCCATAAGTGTTTCCATGTTTATGGTCTAAAAATCCCACTGATTGTTGTTGACATTCAGGAACACCAGGCCATTGCCTAGCAAAAATGAGAAGTGCTGTAGGAATCATGCCAGTTCATTCACCACAGCTACACGTAGTTACAGCTGTCAAACCAGGTTTAGCATACACAGGAAAGAAAGGGAAAGGAGTAGAAATGCAAGGAGAGGAGGAATGGCGGGTGCTCTGTGCAGGGACATGCGCATCACTGCCCTAGATGTAAGGTCTTCATCTAACACTAAATTTGAAATCTTCTCGGTTTGCATACAGGTTTTAATTCACCAGCCTCCAGCAGGCCATGCAGAGAATCTACATTTTGGTGGCTAAGCAGGGAGCACAGAAGAACAGTATTGGGAGACTAGACATGTTAGTAGTCCTTTTGCAGCCAACTCCTTCTTCCACTGTGCTATTTCATACTGACACGTAGTCATCAGAAAGCAAAGTGAAACCCATATGAGAATTTTGTAATCCAATGCAAGTTATTATCTACTAAGAAAAAATTTAGATCCATATGTTGTTTTCTTCCCCATAACTACAGTCTACATGTTTAGTACCACTCAACCATAAGAAGAAAATAATCATATTCAAATTTGGCCTTTGATCAGCAGTGTTTTTTCTTTACGTGAGAAAAGTTCAGTCTGGGTTTGCTGTTGCTTTTGAGATAAACTGAAAATTACCCTGCAACTTTTCTGGCAAGCCTGTGAGGAACCAAGCCAACGTTCAGCTAAAATTACATTTGAAATTAAGATATTGTTGCTTCACCATTTATCCTCTGGATTTTATGCAGTAGAATTGGTATTCCAAATCTCATATTTCACAATAAGGAACACTCTTGTAAGCATTTCCAGGAATCTCATCCTCGAAAATAGACTACTTTGGCTGCATCTATGTTAATGAGAACCTGAGCCTGAGGACTTTCCCAGTGTGGGTATCCCACCTGCTCTACATCCACAGCATAGGTCCCTTGGATATCTCTTGCCTGGCCTAAATGCAGCTACAGTGGACACTACCTGGGACAAACCCAGGTATAGATCTCCTGTCTGCCTATACATGATAGCAAAGAATAGCACGCATGCACACACACCCCATGATGAGAATACCTAACAGCCTTCACAGGGCAGGACACATTCCCTCCTTACACTCTGGCACCATTAGGTACATGTGGAGACCACAGAATGGATCCTATCAACCTGACTTCTGAGAGAATTGCCTAAATGGTTTCTCCTTTGGAAAGAGCTTGCCAGCCTGGGGCAACAGTGCTCGTTAATATTCAGAAGAGAAATAGATGCTGCCAGAAGAAAATATACTGCAGAGGCTTCCATGTAACTTGGGCAAGAGGGAGCACAGAAGCTGCAGTCCTTCTCCAGAGTACTGACTCAAGAGACAGAACACGTGACAGACATTATTTTTGACAGATCTTCTGCCCTCCTCAAGCAGACAAGTTCTAGAGAAACTCTAGACCTTTACACCCAGTCCTAAAAGAAAAGCAGTAGCACAATTGCTAACAAAAGTTATTGCAAAGCCACCTTTGAACTGGCTTTCTCAGTCTTTCCTCTCATAGTATTAGAGAATGTACATGTCTGTCACAGAAGTCATGTGAGCCCTCTATCAACTGTTTTTGTGACTAATGCTAACTAATTGCAGAATAATATACACAGATAGTCATCTTGTTTATGGCAGGATTAGCACTCTATCCCCTTAGGCAATAATCCAGTGCTCAAAGCTCTTCTCAAAAACCCTTTAGGTTGCAGCAGTTTCAGATTAGGAAATTCTAGGTGATCTACAGTAGGATTGAAATGACAGTCTACTGAGATTCTCAAGTCTCGTGAAATAACTGACTTTGGCCAAAGATGAGATAAAAATATTCCATTTTAAAAATTGGCACAAGCTACTTGGACACAGTAGGAGACAACTTCTATACTACTAACATGAAAAACAGATTGTCCAAAGGCACCTGGACAAATGCTGTTAAGAAACTGAGGGAAGGTTTTTGCTGAAAATAACTTACCCAAACTAAGGTGATTTGGCACTGAATGAGGTATTAATTAGCACAGAAAGTGCAAAAGTGCAAGTCCAAGAAACAGTCAGAGACAGCATCTGAGCAATATCTATATCTCAAGACAGCTGACTGAGATAAAACTAAGAGTAATTGTGACACACAGCTGACAAACTCAAGCAGATGTCTTCAAGACCAGATAAAAACATCTAGACTACAGCCTACATGCAAGCTAGATATGTCTCTTAGCAGATCATAAAGAGAAAAAGGATACATCTGCCTGGAAAAAAAAAAAAAAAATCTATAATACAGTCACCAGATTCCTTCCTTTTGGCTAATTTACCTAATCTGGATGAGGAAAAAAATGTGTTTTATAATTAAGCCTGTATTGCGGACATGCTAAAGAAAACCACTTGTTCCCTTAGTCCATTGTAGAATTGATCAGAAAATAAACAAAACTTACTGAAGGGCACTTGTCACAAAATGCAGAAGATTAATGACTTTCATAGAAATATGCAGCAATTCAAAAATCAGTCAAGATATACATATATGGCTAAAGGACAGTCCCAATGAAGTGTTAAGAATTATGTATGACTATTTTATATATTATAAAATAAGTTTTAGAAACATTAGCCCTGTCACATTCCTCTTCCACATATGACACCTGAAACAAATCAAGTCACTTCTGAACATACACGTCTAGTAACAACATGCATCAAAGCAGCCAAGAGTGGAGCAAATGATTTGGCTGCCCAGTATTCCCAGCTGTTCAGTGACAGTGACAAGCCATCACTAACATTGCATATTTTGGCAAGGATACCAAAACAGTGAACCATTTTTCTTTGATAAACATCATAAGCATTCCCCTTAGATACATATAAAGTTGTTGTAACATGACATGTCAATACCACCTGCCTTCTATCAATCATTAAGTTCTGCAGGAGCACCTTGTATTAAAGAAAAATCTTCCTTGCCCCATTCGAGAGTTGGTCTGAAAGGGCAGGATAGAGAATAAACACTCTGGATTCATGATCACTTCTCACCAAAGAAAACCTGGCCTGGATAACCTGGACAACCCTGGCCTCATTCATTCATTTCTCGAGTTTGGCAGCAGAGGGTTCATGACATCCAATCTAGGTGCTTGTAGGAGATTCTCCATTCTCATCCTGAGACTAACCTTATGCACTAAGCAACAGCATACTGTTTTCTGGCAAACTCATTTCAAAAGTTTCCTTTCCCAGGCTAAAGGAGAAAAGAGGAGTCAAGCAATTACAATTTTTTAAGGAGAAGCTGTTGAAATCCCCTTGGCCCCCGGCACTTTCCTTACAGCAAGGACACACCAGCATAGAGGAAGTCAGCAGAAACCCTGTCTGCATTCCTGGTACAAAATGACTTTTTTTTGGAGCGCCTGGTGGCAATTAGCATCAAATGCCTAGTACAGAACCGCTATGACAAACACTGTTTTGTCCTTCTATCTTAGGAACTTAAGTGTCTTCTGCTAGCACAGTACTTGAATTCATTATAGTGGTGAATTCATTATGCACTTCTAGCATGAATAGCAACACTTCTACTCTCAGTACCTCTGCAAATGGGTAAATTACCTTTAGAAAGGGGAACAGAGAGGACAAATGACTGTACCAGAGTTACATGAAAAGTCTACACGGAGAAGTTAATTGAGCCCAGAGTCCCAATCTAACACCTTAAGCCTCAGACTGGCTTTCCCCTTTGTATACTGAAGACACTTCGTATGCAGGAAGATGGCATTTGTCCTTCTGTATTGAATTTTATCAGCTGCTTAATATATTGATGTTAAGACAGAAAATAGGGAGCTCCTACTTTATTAGCTCTTCTTTTTACAGTGCTGAATCCTTAGCTGAATATAAATTAATTTTTTTAGCCTCCTTAGTTTTTATGGCCATCATGGGTATTTGACAACTTGGGATAAGGTCATTTCCATCAGTCTATCCCTCTCCTCCCCCCACCCTTTCCTCTCAGGTATTTATTAGAGCATCAATCACCGCAGTATCTAGGCACAAACTGTCACCTGACTAATGGTCTGTGACTTTCAGATACCATAGCAACTTAATGACACATCAGCATATACCTCTGTCACCGCAGTGATGCGGTGTACTTAAAATATGGCACCCATGCTACCAACACACGCTGCTTTTTGCACAAGGTCGAGACAATTTGCACCAGACCTCCTGATCCCCGTGCCAAAGAGTGTCTCAGAGCAAAGCCATCTCTTCACAAAGCACAGATAAATTACTGAAGTGGTTGTCCTACAGAAGGGAACAAAACAAGGGTGCTAATGGGAGCAAGAGTTACCCTTGTCTTGCCCCTTTGAAAGCAAGAAGGGGTAGCCAGCACACACAGGGGGTACAGGGTGCCGAGATCAGCAAGACATGCATTTAATTGAGCTGTGCATCCTCCTGCTGCTAAGCAGGGGTGCACCCACACCAGGACTCAGGACAGCTTGATGCTCACCAAACACAACCTGACTCATTCAATAATGTAAAGATAAAACCCTGCTGGTGTGCTTATCTAAATGCTTGCTGCCTTTCAAAGGCTGCACCCACCCATTCCCCCCCTTCTCCATCTTCCTAGCCAGGCGGTTATTTGGTATTCAGTCCCTTTGTCTCCTTGCTCAAGTCGACTCACATAATTGATAGTGGAGCAATTTCCAGCTTAAACTCCATCCATTAACATACAAAAAGCAGAACCCATTTGGAGTGCTTCGCTGCTGGAGGGAAGGAAACATTAGTTCCAGAAAGACTTAACATGAGTGGAAGGAAGTGAATGGCTTTGAACTGAATCAAGGCATTTATGTCTTGATTTTTTTCCCTCCTTTTATGGCAGGACTTTAACCACCCCCCTGAAAAATAAGACGTGGACAACCCTTACAGAAGGCCTAAAAAACCTTCTGAGTTTCATTATTTATTTCAGACTTCAGCTGGATGCAGATATATATGTGTTGAAATACCAAAGCATGGTAATCACAGTATAATCAGTATTCTCATCTGCATTAAAAGCTGATCTTGCATTCATCAGATCAAACCCAAGGCTTACCCTGTGAGTTTATTCAGCACTGTAATATATTCCATTTCTCTTGATCCATCTGTCAGCACATTTCTGCTATGTGGAGAGTATGGATGGCTATACAAGGCTCTAAACAGAAGAGCTGGATTTCTTCTTGATCCTCATGGGGAAGCATATGAAAAAGTTTGCTTTACTATTGAGATTTTCTTTCCACCTGTCTTGGCAGAAGTTCTCCATATGATGTACAAGTACCTGCAGCTTAGCAGGCACTCTGATTCTTACCAAGTAGTTAGTCTCAGTGACTTCTTATATTTGCAACCCATAAATCTGACTCTACAGTGTAGTACCTTCCCTTTGTCCTTTAGAAATGTACCCCTTCCAGTTAAGAGCATCCTCACAAGATCAGTTTATCATTCTCTCCCATTCCCTGTTTCTCCATCAGACTTTTTTTATTTGAACTCACATAATAGTTTTGTGTCTTTTAAGCCTCATTATGCTTTTGTCAGGTCTAGGATGCATGGTGGATGCCCGTCTTTCTACACAAGAAACCTTTGAACTATTATGAATTACAGACAGTAAGAAACATTCTGCAGTTTCAGCATCTCGCTGTACCCCCTTCCCTTTTGCAGGCATTTAGTTGCCAAGCCAAGACCTTTCACTGAGCTGTGGCTTTCCTTTGAGGAGCATCTACACTGCTACACACAAGCAGGATATCAGCCAGCTTTGCCATCACTTCTGCACCAGCACACACATTCAGGTTTCCTACTCACAGCACCGCTTCCCAAGGAAACAATCGCTGCTTTCTAAAGGGGACTTACTAGCAGGAAAAACATAAGTTGTTCCTCGATTCAAATGCTCACCAGAAACCTGTCAATCTTCAGATAACACCCAGATGTACTACTGTTAGAGGTGAAATGGAATTTAACACAACACCAAGTGTAGCATTTACACTGCTAAGAGAAGGCTGTAGTGGGGAGAGAGGGAAGAAGAATGGACTCAGCTTGGAGTAAGCTGGTAAGGAAGGAATTGCTTGGATTTGCAGGTTAGCCAGCTCAGTAGTGCTATTTACTTTAATATGTTAAGTCAAGATGTCACCTGTGCAGTGTGCAAATGGAAAGAGACACTAGTTTATTTTTTATTCTCCCTCTCAAGGCTTCAGCCCTCATTGAAACATTATGTCTAGTAGACTTGCCTTTACAGTACTGAGGGCAGACAACATCTATAAGCTGCCCTTCCATCTGGGCATGCAGGGTGTCCCTTCCTCTGCCCCAAACTTCTAGCTCTCCCCAAGCAAATGCAGACACAGTTCATTAGTGGCTAGCTGCAGCACAACCCAAGCCGGCTCACCAGGAGTGCTGCGCTATGATGACCTGTGCAAATAAAAGCTGTCCCTCCTCCACATCGCCATCACATAGCAATGCACTTCATAGGGGTATCAACATTGCCATGCGATAACCTTGTATACGCAGTCTTACAAGTGACATGCTTCAGACTTGACTGATAAAATTCCTTTCCATAACTGCAATTCAGGAATTCCATATCTATCTATCTTATTTATCAACCCCATTCCACCCAGGCACATCAGTTAAGACACTCTTTGAACCAAGATGTGTATACCAAGAGCAGCTGGAAGAAGGCTTCAAATGAAAACAAAGCCACAGCTTTAACTGTAGAAGAACTACAGAGTAAGCAATCCTTTGACAGTTTCCCCCATCTATAAAAATAATCTATATTTACAGAGAGAAGTGTTGAGCTATTTTCAAAGTGGCCTGAAAGAGCATCGAGGTTTCTTTTATTTTTTCACTTTTATATTTTAAGAAATTATTTTCAGCTCTCTAAAGGACACTTCAGTTATCACTCATAAGTCACTTTACACAGTTCAATTCATCTCAGTCTTTTTCAAACCACTACAGTTCTTAGATAATGAAAACAAGCATTTACCAAATACTCCAGAAGGAGGAATATATTTATCAAATAAACATAAATCCAAGCTGGCAGAACAAAGCCTAAAGACTAATCACATTCACTGCAACCTTAGATTAAAAGTTACACCCCCCTCAAATTTACTGCTACTCCTTTTACTGTTATTTTTACTTTACTCAGGCCTTCCTACAAATTATGTTACACTTCTCACAAACATGTAATGTCCTCTCTAACCAAGCTTGAAATAGCGCCCCTTGGCTACTAGCACTTGTCTTTCAGAAATGTTAGAAGCAAAAAAGAAAAAAAAAGCTGTCACATGACAAAACTCACATGCTCTGTCTTCCATCCAAGCACCAAAGATCCTCCCAGGCCAGATGACTAACCTGCAGAAACCCCAGCTATCCCCTTTGCTGCTCCTTATGACCTCACTCCCACACTATTGCATCATTGCCATCAGCTGTGGTCATCTTGTGACTCAACAGTGCAAGCTAATGAGGAAACAGACTTACCACAAAGTGTGGGCCTGGGAGTGCTGCCTCTTCCCTGCTGCTGAGGGCAAAGAGTTTATAGAGAAATGAAGCGCATAATCTTTGCAATAAATCTATTGAGGGCTATTTTCTATGGCGCTAGCTTCTTTTGCCCCTGCAACTCCCATACTTGGTTGGTCCAGGGTACAAGCTCAGTAATGGCTGCTGATGTTATTCCTGGTCTTGAATAATCAGTTCCTGTTGACACTGTCTTTCATCCTTTTCGTGTGTCAACATCACGCTGGATGCTGATAATCATCCAGCAAGTCAGTTTATACACCCAAACACGTAGGATATCTGTCACTTTAAACTGTGGAGTTTCCGAAATCTGTTTGAGCTAGCCAGTCTTGAACCATTGTCTTATAGGGTAATTGCTAACTCTTACCATTGTTATGCTTCAATTTTTTATTTTGTTGAATATAAAGAAATATTAAATATTACATAATATAACCGTACATTTCAAGACAGTATTCTGGAATCTGTATTTCTACAGGGTTTTATAGCTTTCTATTTTCTTTATACAGGTGATTTGTCTTGAAATCCTGCTTTGATCCCCCCTCCTCCAAAAAAAAAAAAAAAGTCCTCATAGGTTCCCCAGTATTGATATAATTAAATTGAGTTTTCCTGTCCAGGTGTTTTCACCCACCTGTGCCATTGCTTTCTCAGTTTTTCTGTCTAAAATTCCAAACCTGTTATAATTTAATTCAACTTAATTTAGACTAAACAACACAGGATGGCTTGATCCAAAGTTACTTCCAATGGTGACAACTCAGTTATTTTTCACTGACCTCATTCAATTCCCTACTCAGACTAAATAATCATGTATGATTAAGTATCACCTGTGTAATTACAGTTTTCATAAATACTCTCTTGCAAGAGGCTATTCTCTGACAGTCCCACCACCTTAATAAACAATTCTACTGATGGTGTAGAATGAAGATGGAAATTAATTTCACCCTTTCTACTAGCTCATTCTACCACTCCATGAGGAATTAAATGGCAGTATAATTTTTAGTTTTATTGCTAACATGCATGTATATATCTTTTACCATATGAAACAAATAGTCTGATAAGCATACCATCAGCCTTTCAGGAAAGATTTCTGTAATCTGAATCTGGGATTATGAATTCTTTATATAGTCTAATACCTGAAGTTACACCAAATTAGACTTCTCTCTTTACCATCATGGCTTATTTTCACAAAGCATATAAAAATATTATCAGTCTTTGGAGCTCTACCTCTGACAGCTTTAGACCATATCTGCCAATGGGCGCATAATTTAACAGGGTCTGGGAACAAGATGAAAAATAGATAGACGTCATCTTTACATGAAGTTTATTTCCACAGGAAAAGAAACAAAACAAACAAAACTGTACTGGGTAGAATATTTTAATATAATGTGCTTTTATGAGGTCCCTTTGGAATCTAGTCTATATTACAATCACAGTGAGGTGGATCAGCGTACAGCATCTCATCTCTTACAGTTATTAAAAAGCAGGGGTGAAAGAAAAGGCAAGTATGGAGGATGGCTAATGGGGTCTTTGTGTGGTGGTGAGGTAGGGATTTGTGTTAGACTAACTGTGGTTTCTACTTGTAATTTTATTTGTGCTGTTCACTTACAAAATACTTATTGAGTACTCCCTTATGGCTTTTCTGTAGAGTTTGCATTTCCCACTCTCTCAGCATCCAGCTGCTAGACATATGTGGTAACTAACGCAAAGGCTGTTAAAATGCACTTTGTATGCATGAAGGCGGAATTATGCCACTTAAAATTGTTTTCAGCTAGGCTTTAAATTTGTACGTGCATGTAAGTGACCGTGTGAAGTACTGTGTATTCTCAGACCAACAGACCGCCCTACTCTCTGGTTTTTATTCACATCTGTAATGTTGCAAAGAATTCTGAATATATGCACTGCTGTTCGGTATTTAGGACGTTAATGAATAGTAATGGTATGTACTGTTATAAGTTGGTAAGAATGGACAGATATAAACAAGCCCAGTTGATTTATCTTCCAAGTGAGGCAACAGCATGTGGATAAGGAAGCCTGTGTACTCAGGCATCAGAATGAGGAAATGGAGAAAATAAAAAGCAAACCAAATAATCAAGTGTCTGTTTAATGAACTACCAAAAACAAAACCAAACTTCACTCTATCATTCTATCTTTTTGCTCCAGAGAAGCATAATGCAACTTTTCTTTCAAGTAATGGACCTAGTTCAGGTGGTTTTTTCTTCCCATACAACTGCGAAGATTTCATTCAATGTCCAAATAATTCAGTTTGAGCAGAGACATTATACTAAGAAGGAATCATCAAGCCTTGTCTTCCTTATGGGAAAAGTTGTGTCTTTCACTCCTTATATTACCCAACCTGAAGAAATGTATATGAAATTAATTGAAATGAAAGCAAGGTAGTTCGTAATTTGAACGTTAACAGGCCAAGGTGACATCCTTCTTTATGAAAATATAGAAGAAACTTTGAGGTGGGTGCAAATGTTAATGAATATTTAAAACTCACTTAAAAATTAGTTTCAGGTTCTCAAGGGTTTGCTGACTTGGCTTGGAAAATCACTGGGCATTTCAGCATCGCGGGACTCTCAGGAAGATATTCGATATTTCTGGCAGCAAAACTGAAGTGAAATGTCATGGGACTGTTAAGTTCTTGCAATAGTTTCGGTTCCATTTTGCTGGAGAACTGCTACAGAGCAGACTTGGCTAGTTTGGTGGTGCTACTTTCTGAGCTAGCTGAATTTCCAGCTGGATTTTGTTGCTGCTATTTCAGTCATTTTAGATTCAAAGACAAGCTGGAGTTCACTAGAGGTATTCAAATTCTTAGATCTTTAATATGAAGTAGAACAAAACTAGCAATGTTTTTACCACTGGAGAGGCTGGTGAATGCAACAAAAGGTTTTTGTAAATTTTTTTACTTTTTCTTGTATTAGATATTCTTTCTTTTTTAGAATATATGTTTTCAATTTTTTGGCAATTTAAAAAGAGAGCTTTTCCTTTAAAACCAAAGAAAAGGATCCATCTTGGCTGTCCATGGGGTCAGCAACAAAGGGAGACAAGAAATCTCATCAGACCTTCCTGAACTGAGGGATGTTCTTGTTGTTAGGAAAAGCGAGTTGTGGAGGAAGCTTTCTCCACCAAAATTCACAGTAAAAGGCAGTGAGAGCTGAGCTGACCCAAACTGACAGCTAAGCAGCTGTAAGCAGGATATCGGGATGAATCCTCCGAGCCCGGGAGATAAAAAACCAGCTGCTCCAGCCCCGTGCAAGCTGCGAAGCAATCCCTTCTCAGCCCTCTTTCTCATTTCCCAGTCCTGGGAATGATGGAGGGGGTATGAGGAATGAGGGGCAAAAGGCAGTCTTGGGGGGAAGAAGGTTATTAGCGAGGGAATAAGAACATCTGTTGCTTGTACCCAGAGTCTTTCACACGCGAAGGCTGTGGAAACTGGTGTGCATCTGGGGCGGGTGTGGGAGGGCAGAGGAAGTACATTCAAGGAGGCACATAGCAGGAGCCTTCCAGCACAATAGGCTATTTGCTGCCCCGTTGCCCCAGGGTGCATGGGGTTAGCTCCATGATAACTCAGCAGTCCTTCTGGGTGCAATTCCGCTTGGAGGAGCCGGAGCCCTGGCTCCTGCAGACAGAACAGGCATTGCATTGCTTTCTCTCAGTTAACCAGTTTGTTTCCTTTCATGTTGGGTCAATGAGTTACAGCGTATTACGGCTTTAGTGGATACAAACTAATTAAGGGTGAACGAACTAGCAAACATTCATTTAAGTTTGGATTCCTCATGTGAGTGCTGGGATAGCTTTGGTATCACATATGCAGGGCCTCATTCCAGGAGCACTGAACCTTTCCCCGATGGAGAAATGTCACGAACAGCTTCTGTGTACTGTATGTCACTCCTCTCTAATGAAAAGTGCCTATGCCTGTGTTCTCCGTTCAAAGCGGCAGCACATTCAGAACCATCAACAGAGCGAGAATGCCCACAAGATGTGCTTAATGGGAAAATAAACAGGTGGCACCAGGGGTTTTGTTGGTGACTCCAGCTCCAGGCACTCCAGTCAAATGTTGTGTTTAATACTCTGATTCAAATCTTTGTATCTGATGTTAACATTTATTTTTGAACAAGCTGCCAAGTATTCCCACAAGCTCTGGTCTTGCTCATTGCTGACAGCGAGAGACACCTCTGGAGGCAACACAAGGCATTTGCAGTTCAACATCATTTTATCAGAGGGCATCTGCTTATCAAGTATGAGACTCCATGAGGGAACGTGTCACCTGGGTGGGCGGTGTGTGTCCATTTTGGTAGCTGTCCCACAGAAGATATAAATCCCAACATGATTCAAAACACCTACAGAATATAGCTAGCTAACTACCTTGCTTGCTCAGGGAGTCCTGTTGTATGGCTTTTTTATAGTTGCTTGTATATGCTTTTTCACAGGAAGAAGTTGCCATGTTCCCATCTTGTCACTGACCAGTAAGTGCTGTGCAACCACGGTGTGCAAGGTAATTGAGAGTGATTTCATCAAGAAAAGTATCACATACTGCTGTGTTGGACCCCTGTTTCTATGAACAGTTTCGTCTTCGTGGGAAGGGCAAAACACATTGATTCATGAACACTAAGTTTACTTAGGTGGCTTTGAATAAATACAGTCTAAACAGGCCAAGTGCATGTGTCTGTACTCAAGAAGACGGAACAGTCCACACAGAAGAAAAGTTCTATGTGGTTGTTATTTTCAGGTTTTACAGCAGTAGCGCTTTGAAAGGCATTTAGCAGGCAGATAATATTCAGCAGTTCCAGTCTTAGTTTAGCAAGCTATCTGAGCATTTTTTACTTAAAAAGACATGGATACTGACTCTGTTAAGAGTAATTTTTCTCAAAATTTGGTATGTGTTTACATACACCCTGCTGGCAGCTGGTCACAAGTGGTGTTCCCCAGGGCTCAGGATTGGTGCCAGTGCTGTTTAATACCTTTATAGATTATCTGGACAAAGGGATCGAGTGCACCCTCAGTAAGTTTGCAGACAACACCAAGTTGGGGGGGAGTGTTGATCCGCCCATGGCCAGGAAGGCTCTGCAGAGGGGTCTGGACAGGCTGGATCCCATGGGCTGAGGCCGATTGTATGAGCTTCAACAAGGAGAAGTGCTGGGTCCTGAACTTGGGTCATAACAACCCCACGGAATGCTCCAGGCTTGGGGAAGAGCAGCTGGAAAGGTGCCTGGCAGAAAAGGACCTAGGGGTGCTGGTTGACAGCTG
>JAVJGI010000001.1:5800101-5853010 GCA_035590275.1 Ibycter americanus
GCAGCTGCGGTGCCCCAGCACTGCCAGGCCCTGCCCCGCAGAGCTGCCTCCCCGCAGGCAGCCCATCAGGGTCTGAAAGGGGCTCACCAGTGATGGGGCCACTCCAGGCACCCTGTGCTGCTCCACCACCCCAAGATCGATGCAGCCAGGTCTTACTGCTTAAACTTGGTCACACAAACCAAGCTGGCAGGCAGGGAGCTGGCGCAGATGTGAGAGGGCATGTTGGCCTAGGCAGGGAGCTGCACCAACAGGTCTCCACTGCTTCAAAGGCCAGCTTGGGAGCATCGCCTGGCAGTGCCTCCATCTAATGGCAGGCGGGCTGTTTCTCCGTGTTCCAGAGAGGGAGTGCAAGGCAGTAGCATATAGAGAAACACCTGAGGTGACTAGCCCTGGTGCAATGCTGGCACCACACTGCTGCCTCCCTACCTGCTCCACAGCACTTGTGGAAGCTTCTTGGCTCTGGTACAGGGACCCACAAAAGCCGTCTGGGCAAGGCAGCACAAAGGCACCCCAACGCCTTTGCACGGTGACAACGCTGAGCTGGAGCGGAGAGGCCCTGAGGACGGGCTGAGACACGCGGGGTCTCTGCTCGGTCCTCTCTCTGAGGACGTTGTGTGAGTTCAGGAGCAGCCCTGGCCTCAGCTGCCTCCTCATCCCGGCTCAGTGCTTGCATTGATTAGCCCTGCAGGAGCCAGCACAGGTGAGGAAAAGCCAGCGTGGCCTCGGAGCTAATAAACTTGCTGGCCTGTATATACGTGGATGTTTGCACACTGCATTCCCACCCACATCCTGCGGTACTGATGTTTGAGGGAGCATACCTGGAGAGTCCCAGTCTTTTATTAATCTTAAGTAACAGATTGAACTGTTGTCATAAGCTGGCTGCATTTCATAGAAAGACACTCAAGCTCTTTGAATAGCCCTGAATGACAGAACTTGTCCCCAGCCAGCCAGCCCTCCCCGCCATACAGGAGGTGCTGGGAGTTACTGGCAGACTGCCTGCCTGTCTGGAAGGACGCTTTGCTCTGGCGGCTGCCGGCACTGGATGCAGTGGCCACGCTGCAGTCCCAGCCGTGCTGCACATGACAAGCTGTTGCTGGTCTTAATTGCACAATAGACTTAGGCAAACATCCCCAAAACAGAAGAAACCCACTTAAATAGCCTTATGTAATTTCACATTAATGAATGCATGGATAAAGTCCACACCCTAAGGGAGTGGTCACAATGTGCTAGCCTACTTCCTACCTTAATGCTACAGCAGCACGTTGATAGACAAACAGCAACCTCAGACCAGCCGTTCCCAAACAGGGGACAGACCAGACTGCACTAGCAGCAAGGTGTACACTCATTCTGTGACCAACTTGGTCTTCAAATGAGACCTTTCTCTTCAGGGCTTCTTTTGTCAGTTCCAACAATCGAGACCTTTCTTTTCAGGGCTTCTTTTGTCAGTTCGAACAATCTCTTGGATAGAGGAGCACTTTTCTCTTCTCAAGGTAAAATGTCCTGTATCTCACATCTTGTGCTGTATCCATCCTGAGCGAATGTTTAAGGACAATTTTTCCAGTATAGCTCTTGCTATGCCACCTTTCTCTGAATTGTCATCCCCTCCTCTGTCATATTAAAAGAGAGCTGCTTGTGTTTGTTTTCTGAAGACTTTTGATTCCCACTGTCATCTCTCATTTCTTATTAAAAGGTCAGCTCTGACTGGCCAGCCTGTGCTGCCCACCACTGCTGCCCGCCATCGAGCTGGATGCTCAAACAAGGCATTCTGCACTTCCTCCTGGACTACTCGGATGGCAATAAGCACCCACATAAAGGTCAAGCCTCTGTCTTCCACCTCCATTCTTAAAATGACATTTTGTACCTTGAAGCATTCAAAATTCAATAAAACTTCAGCTGCTGGGGAAAAAAAAAAAGTTATCCATTTTGGTGCCTTGCTGTTTCCTTGTCTAGGAGCTGCCTACATGTTGCCCGAGGTTGGTACATACTGCTGCGGCAAGAGACAGCAGGTTGTTCTGTTTGCCTGGTTCCACACTCAGCAGCACTTCACCCCCCAGTTAGGAGATGATTAAGCAAAGAACAGGGCAGGTTTAATTGAGGCTGTTGTTTTCCCATGTGAGGAAGAGTGCCCACAACTTAGCAGTCCTGCTGGAGTGGGAAAGCTGGAGCAGCCAAGGAATACTTTGACCACAGTGTCATCTAAGTTGTGGAAACTAGTTTCACTTCTAAAGGAGTAATCAGGAGTGTGGGGAACATGAAGTTTAAACCAGCTTGACGCTACTTGGCAACTTGTAGTCACTGTCCATGTGATCTATGAAAATCACAAAGTAAAATGAAAACAGATTGAAAAGACAGTAATTATTTCTGTAGGGTAAGAGCTTGATCCTGGGAATATGACTTGGCAAACTGGGAGCTTAGGAAATGCAGGAGGGAGTACATATGCTAGATTCATTTTCCTTTTCACCCAGTTACTGTCATGCTGCACAGTGGTACTGATGAGAAGTGCAAAGGTAATACTCTCTCGCACCTGTGCTCCCTTTTGTGCACACTCGATTTTGAAAACACTGATTTCTGAGAGTATGCATTCCTTATTAGTGACATCTGATGGCTATGACTAGTAGTTGAAGAGACAGTGAATCAATATTCAAGTTTACCCACGTTGTTAACTGCTAATAAGGAAACAATAACTCTGATGTTTTCACTCTTGGGTTTGTCTTGTCTCTATGCAAAAAGACCTACCAGCTTCCCTACAAGGATGTGGGGTAGCGCAGGTTTTTTTCTTCCTTGTTGCAAAACAGGTTTTTTGCAGATGTGAGGAAGTTCTTTTGTCTCAAGTAGTATCTTTACATTCTGCATTGTATAATGTTAGCATCAAGTGCTCCGCATTTATTCCATACCAAACAAGATTTTTTTGACATATAGAGCTCTGGTATAAACCAACTTAGAGATTAAAACTTGTGTTCAGTAGCCAATTGCTCAGTGGTCTTACACTTAAAGAACAAATATTAAATATATATATATATATTTAATTACAATGTGCTTTTTCCAACTCAGCCTCGTATTCCTGGCTGATTTAGTTAATATTGACCAACATTATTAAAGACAAAGGCACTGTCTCTGGGTTTGGAAATCCTTGAAACACAAACTGCTGGAGAGAATTCAGAGGAAAAATCATTAAAAGTTTACCCTGTTCTAATACTCTTCTACTTGCATCTGATATTGGTCATTGCTAATGACAGATTCCTGGACTGGATGAATTTCTGATGTGTCCTGAAATGGCTGTTCTTAAATTCATCATCCCATCTTGGCAAAGGTGAAAGACTTACCTTTTATAAAAACAGGCTTCATGCAAATGAGCTGGCAGTGCGGGCCAAAAAGCGCTGTAATATCAATTTAGGTGCAGATTCTGCTACATTTCCTTCAAGTGAAGGGAACCGTGCTCTTGAAGTACTGCTATGGAAAGGCGTGTAACTGCTCAAGGAGGCAGTCTCTACCCCATGTAAATAAGAACATCCCTGCATAATTTTGTTCATTACTTTTGTATGTTAAAAAAGTAGTTGGCAAAATAATTTCAAAACCAACTTCATCCAGTCCTCTGGCGGGAAATCTCAACGGAAGACAAGTAGACTGAATTAACTATGGTGTTACCAGGGCAAACACTGCAACGGGGCCAGAGCAAAGGCACTTCTGCCTCGTCCCTGGTCTGCAATGAACACCTCCTGCGGACAAATGAGGACTCTCGCTCTTAATTATCTACCCACTAATAATCTCAAGGTTTCATCTAGTAATAAAGTTTTTTAGATGTGGCAATTAGTGAACTGTGTTTTGAAGATTTCTGAGATGACATGAACCTTCCCCCCAGCCCCCGTCATGTCTTCTCTCACGCAACCAAATTTGATTCTGGTGTTTTTGGCTCCTGCCTTTCAGAAAAGTCTAGCTGGAAAGATACGTAGACAGCTTGGTCCTATCTAGCTTCTGAAAAATTTCTATGCTTTGAACATTCTGCCTGTAAAAAGATCTTGTCTCTCAATACCATGAATACGACCAGCAAATGACAGCCTTCAGAAACAAGACAGCCCTATTAATTTGTCAAAAGACTGACAGCTAATCAAGGCACAAGGGAGACATTAAATGCCAGAGGTAGAAACATACACGTTGCTTTATACTCCATTCAATACAGAGTATTGCATATGGAGAAAACTGGCACTAGAACACGAAGGCTGGGAAGCATGCTCAATTATCGCTTCTCACAAAGTCTGAAAAACTCTGGGGTCTTTTCATATTTGTCCATCAGGTTCCCAGATAGGCCTAATTTTTTTTCCAAGAGGGGCTTTTGAGAGATCTGATTGCAGTAGCAACAACGAGCATGCCTACACATGGAGCTCGGCGTGCCCTCCCAGGCGCCGTGCTACTGGAGCACACAGCCGGCACAGCGAGGTGGCCCTCTGCCCAGCCCAACACCGATCTGCGATCTGCGCCCGGAGAGGCCTCCAAATCGGAGCTGACTCATCCCAACACAGCTCATACGGCTAGCCAAAGCGCTCGAGCTGGCGGCACCCTGCTGTGTGGATAGCCTGCAGCGAGTTATACTGCAAATACAGAAAAAGCAACTAAAAAAAGCAGATGAGTTAATGACAGACAACAGGTTATTCAGGGCGGCAGAATTGCCTAGTGCTGGGAGAGACCCAGGGGCTTTTCCTGATGTTGTTTTTGGCCTGTAAAATGACTGAGAGGGCAAGCATGTCTTTATCTCAGTACCCCTCCTGTCTTTTCTGTAAAGCGTTTTGGGATTTATTGGTAAACAGTACCACCTTCTAGAAGAGCGATATGAAAAATCAGCAATGCAATCCATTATTATTAATATTAAAGCAATCTCGAGCACTGTAGCATTGCATTTTGTCCAGATATACTGCTGAATACGCCTGGATTGTTTTGTACTTGGGGAAAATACAATGGTAAACTGAATAGCCAGTATAATGGAAGATGACAGAACAAATCGTAATAAAGGTCCACTCTGTCTTTGTCATCTATGGATAAAGCTTTGAATTTTAAACAGTCTCCCTATGAGGTTGCTTAATGTTCGCCAAGACATAGCAAGTACACAACAGCTGTGCTCACAGCCGTAACTTGTAATGAAAAGAAGAGAATTTTATTATTTATGAGATTTTTTTTTTTTTTTTTAAATAATCTCTGTCTCCCTAGGAGATGCAGACTGAAAACAAACCATATCAAAGAAGTTAAAGGGGAAAAAAACCCAATCCAAACCCCCAACAGCTTATTCTGTTTTTTCCCCCAAACTCTCCTCTCTGGAATCTTGGTATTTTCAGAGGATCAACTTCTCCAAGAAATCTGTAATGTCATCAGGAACTGGGAGGTTCCTTTGCTGTCAAGCTCGTTTAATAAAGGCACCAAGCATCTTGCAACAGATTCTTTAAAAACTTCCTGCCTTTGGCAGTTCCAGATAGTAGTCTGCCTTTCTCAATACAGATCTAGCAATGCACATTATCATCACCACTCCAGCAGTTAAAAACAACCAAAAAACCCCCAAACAAACAGAAAAGGAAAGTCTTTAACATGGTCAAGTGAAATATTATGAATACCTACTTTACCTTACTGTGGTTTGGCCTTTCCATTACACCCCTCACCAGCTAACTGGACCACCACTTTTCTGTATACTTTCTTCTCTTTTGGGAATACTAGCTTTGCATGCAGAAAAAAACCGTATCAGCTTATGTACAGGTGCTGTTCCCTGAGCAGAAAGTGTTTATTATTTGTCCTAGATCTGTAATGAACAAAACTTCAGTAGAAATACAACCATATCTTTAAATCAAATCATAACCCAACTTCCAGGCTTTGACTGGAGAAACTGCAATAGGTGCCTGGGACAGCTTTCAAATTTTTTGCATTTTTACTTGCTCCCAAACCAACTTGTGAATCAAAAACTACTATCCTTAAACTCACTAACTTATTTATTTGAAACTTTAGTTGTGGTTTTCTGGCTTTTTGATTTGAAAATGCCTAAGGCCCCCTTATGAATTCAAGTCGTCTGATAACAGGTTTGCTTTTTTTTTTTTTTGTTACCTTTTTATGAAGCTTTTAAAATTCATTCATGAATCATGAGGGTTTTGCAGACCACAGCTGGAAAACCACTGTTTAAAGGGCAGCAGCTTGCCCACATTATGTGAGTCAGACTTTTCATCTTCACTCTGCGACCTATCATCATTTAAAAAACAAGAATAAATAAAATTTAGGAATAGTAAACAGACTGCAATGAGGGTTTCTAGAACCTGGCGTTTTTAACACAGGCCAAAAGCAAGTAGAACAGAAGAACCCTGTAGCAGACTAACATGCAATTAAGAACAATTCTGAACACATTTGTAGACTTGGAAGCTAAAGATTTCAGTCTCCTCAAACAGGCTAGTAAACCAAGCTGCACACTGCTTCTTTGCAAAACCATTTTCTTCAGAAAGTTTCTCAGGCAGAATTTATTTTTCTCCCCAGAAACAGCAGATTGTGTTCTGAATAAATACAGTTATTCAGCAAAGACTGACTTTTACTTGAAATGCACATCTACCCAATACACCCAGCGGCACAGGGTTGCCTGTCCTCTCTTAGAGACCAAATGCCCTCCTGCTGGTGGGCTGTTAGTGCTTCAGAGAGAAAGCCTGAATCAGTGCTTCAACTGAAAGAAACTGCTAAACCCGAGATAACTGCTTTAAACCTTCCATATTCAAAGAAGTGGCAATTATTTTTCTGATTAGCCCTATCTGGCTTAGGTGTTCCCTGCATCATCCTCCCCATCTGCCTGTTTTTCAAGGATACACAGAGCAATGGCCGAAAACTACTGCAGCTCTGGCAGTCCTGTATGCAAACGCTGCAGCAAGCCCCAGAAAGCAACTACAGAACAGACAGGGTAGTAAAAGATGAACTAGTGAGGCACAGAGATGAAAAAACGTCCCAAACCAAACCACAAAATCCTTTAATATGTTTTTAATCCATCAGAAACAGATAAAGGACGCAAACTAAATTCCTGAAGGTGCAAGATTTTATCACAGGAGTCCATTAGAAGTTATTTATCTCTAGCTTAAAATCTAACTACCATTGTAGTTCTTTGACTTGCCTCGTCTAATACCAACTTACAAGAATAAAAGTGAGAACAGTAGGTCTTTCTGGGACACCAGCAAATTAGATTTTCGTTCTGAAGGCCAATCTGTTTATATTACCTACATATAGATTTGGAGACTTCTTTAATAAAATGATTTGCCAAGTAGATTTCTTAGTCTCATACCCTGTTTCTGTAACTCTTTGTAGCATAAAATGATTAGGATTTAGATCAATGCCAAATTCTCATTGCTGTCTCTCAAAGGGCCTCCAACTGAAAAGCTTTAGGCCACCGTGCCAACCAGTCCCAGCCTTCTTTTGGAAAATACATGTAATACACAAGCCAAATTGTTGTGAAGATCTCACAGAAGATGTGAAGCATTATTCAACATGATTCTTTATAGTCCATAGAATAAGAGATTAAAAACAGTTGGTGAATAATTTTATTTAAATATTATTACAGTGATTATCTGAAGAAAATGTGTGTCTCTGGAATGTTATGTAACTTACTCAAAGATTAATTCCGTGAAAATGATTCTTTGCCTCATTGAAAAATAGCCACTGAACTAATGTATCTCATACTTTGTTATTTCAGACATAGAGAACTGCACAAAAGAGGGTAAATAATTATTGTGAGAAACCACAGAAATATACAGAAAACAAGTTAAGTTACCGACAATTTTGTTTGTCATTCTCCTAATCTTAGAAATCAGTCGACCCATAAGCACCAACAGCTGGAAGCAGTGTGAACCAGAACACATGGAGGTAAACTTGAACCATCATGTGCAGAAGGCACAGCCAAACTCTTCCTTCACACTCAACAACCCTCTGCAGAGAAATCACGATGGGCATATAATTGTAAAAAAGATTATATACCAAATGAACTCTAAGGTCTCTAAAGCAGAAGTGAGACAAGATCACAGGGGCAAATGGGATTATTGCAATGACTAGAAAACGTCTCTCTCCCACTTTTTTTAATAACTAGTTCAAGAAAAATCAGTAGCCATTATCACTAAGTGAGATTTTGCTTAAACTAAAAACACTACAGAGAAACACTCATCAAAGAGATCATTACCAAATGTCAGTTGAAGTGGTAAAGAACTTAGAGCGACTGAAATATTGAATTTATTGGCCCCCTTGGTATATACAGTATATAATGGTCGTTTTAAACAAAAGAAATGCAGCACATTTTCTCCTGCAAATGCTCAGTGTTGACTCAGATTAATGCAAAAAAGGTCAGCTGAGTGATAAGCAGGGTCATAAGAATTAACATTGGATCTGAGTTTTGCTAGCCTCTATACTACCTACTGGACACACACATCATGTTTCATTAAGTACTACACAAATGTTAATCAAGTTTAATAACCTTTTCCTGAGATGTCCCAGGAAATGAGGTAGTAAAATTAAAACAGTTAGATGTCTGCTGAAAAGCAAATATATTTATTATGCACTTTCATATACACAGGGATTTTTGCTTAATATAATACAAGGAATAAAATAAAAATTTTACAATGTGAAATTCATTCAATGTACATTAAAAGCTATTTACAACCCACTCCAGGAAAATCAGTCTATCTGCAAACCAAGTTAACTGAGGAGTTCAGATGGGGAATATTAAGCATAACAGACATTTGCATAGCAGAGTAACTGATGAGGGAAAATACCTTTTTATTTTTAAATAAATGGTCATGTTTTCAATACTGATCACAGAGAAGACATAAATTCATCAATTGTGCCTCTGTATCTCTTAATGCATTTTTCTTCTGTAGAGTTATTCCACATGCATACAGTATCGATCTCTGTGTGTCCAACAAAACAGTCTTTTTCCCTAGCTCTCCCTTCAAGAATTTCAGACATCTTGTGGAGGTGACCTTGGAAGGACCAGTGAAATGGGATGAAGAGAAACAGGATCCATGTTTTATTCAGGATTTTTAGGTTGCGAGAACTGTTACATTACCAGAAGAAACCGTGCCGAGTCACAGCTATGCAACTCTGTTCACCTCCACTTACTTGTACAGATGGGAAAGAGCAGAGCAGAACAGAGCGAACAACAGGGGAACAGCAACTTTTCTTTGTAAGCAAAACCCTCACAAATGATGATACTAAAAATCACACGCAACAGCAATGCAGAATTACACAGACCTGGGGAAGTAGACATTTTAAAGCAATTCATGCTCTGTTCCAAAGTGGTATTCAAAATCTGTAAGAATTTTCATTCTGAAAACATTTTCAACAGGTCTACTTTCTGCTGATTTGGATATAAGGTTTCCCCAGCAACTGTTTTGAATGTAACTACTATTCACATGAAAACCATCAGGCTATCTATAAGTTCTGGCCCCTTGTGAAACTGGCCATATTTTTACGTCCTCTGTCCACAAGGTGCAATTAATAACAACACAATAAAATTAAATAAATATAATCCCAATGACAGTCAAGGTCAGTAGAAAAATGTCAGCATTCAGGGATCCCTTTCTACAAAACAAAACATACATCTAATAACTAAGAAGAGTTGTATTCTTGCACAGTATTGCAAATGTACTATACTTGAGGTTCAGAACAAGTTTGCTGAGAACATTTTGGTACTTTCTCTTTACTGAGCCACTAACCCTCTTAAGGCCATTCTGCCAGACTCCTGTTATGTTTATTTTATAATTGTCCCACGGGGACAAGAAATTCAATACATGAAACATTCAGAATAATCAATATTGCCGTGTGTCAACTTTTAACATCTAATTTTACTATATGCTGAATGCCTGACTATAAAAGATTCTTTTTACATTTAGTAACAAGCAAGTAAGAATGGAGGTGCAAGATATTAAAAAAAATGTTCAGATGATTGTTGATCACAGTAACAAGACATGGAGCCCTTTAGTGCCTCAGAATACGCACTACATATACATCCAGGGGCCACTTATCGAAGTTTAAGGATAGCCATACATCTAATTAAACCTCTATGAAAAATAACCTCAGCTTTCTATCATCTTATTTCTGGAATGATCAGAATTAGAATATGAAAAAGACGAAACCCAAGCCTTTAGAAGAAATACTCACATACAAAAATAGGCTTATTTTCTAAAGAGCAAGGCTGTGTAATGGTGAATAGTAGAATATAGCTTGCATTTGTAGGAGAAAATAACCCACTTGTTTCATTTTATCACTCACAGAGCTGTGCAAGTAAGATGTGCACATTCAAAGGAAAAATTCATACTGCTCACTTTCACAATGGCCTTGATTTTGCCCTCTTTCAGATAAGTAAAATTCTTCTGCTGTAAGAGTGGGGAACCAGCTTTCCATTATCTGCAGATGGACTACCCTGACTGCCGATTAACCATGCTCCAGGTACAGAGATACTCACGCTGGCTCCACCTAATCCATCTGAAGCAGTAACCACATTCATACAAGTTTGTGCTTTAAAGAGTTATTGTCTCAGAACAGAGCTAACTCAGTAATCTCTGTACTCCCCACACAATGCTATTACTAATGTTCTGCTCTTCCACTGTATTGTTACTGTATATTCTCTCAGCCTCATTAACAGAGTTGTCTGCATTTTCCATGGTTCGTTTTACTGACATTCTTAATACAGTCCTTTACCTTGGAAAAAAGAAAGAGCTGTTTCTAACGTATAAAGATATACATGAAAGCAGGATCAGACGTTTTACTTTAGCACCTAAAACATACCCATACTCAGTTACCTCATTACCATAACAATAACAAAGGCTATGCAAGATCAAGTGTCCAAGAGCAAATTTGCCTCTTGCTTTCAGTGGTCACAGTCTGCCATCCAGATTTGGTGCTGTAGTACCAGAAAGTGGATTTTGCCTCTTAAAAATCCTGAAGATACTGCAGATGCTTGCAGTCTGACTCCTTTGCTACCACTGAACAGCTATAACACAGACAGAACACACAAGTACAGTATTTATAAAATACTGTTACAAGACTTGTATTTCTGGAGAGAACTTCTTGAAGTACACAGGGAACTGACTATACATTACAACAATGCAAATGTGACAAACTGTTTGCTTATTTTCTTTAGCCACAGGAAAATAAATACAAAAAGCACCGCCTTTCCATACACAGTTCACTGTGGCACATGCATCTCTACCAAGCATTCTAGAATAGGAAGTCAGAATTCCTTGTTCTTATCATTTTCAGCTGTTGTCCGGGAAATACAGCATATATCTTTCCGCAATTAAAAAAAGTGCTCATTCTGTGTATTAAATACAAAGTACACAAAATAAATTTTTGAAGCACAGAGGGTTATACTGAGAAGGCAGCCTGAAAATGTAGGCACGTTACAGTAATTAAGGTAACCGTACTGGGGTAATCACATTCTTGAATTTCTAGGTGGACTAAACAAGCATTGTATGCTTTCATCCCAGCCAGCTGATAAATCATTCAGAGCAGAAGCGCTTCTGTTCATAGCATCATGGAATTGGCCTAAAAGTACAAAATGAAAACATTAAGTTTTGAAACACTCCATAATACGAACAGCATTGTCAGAAAGCAAGCTGTATTATTTCTTATTGAAGTTAAAAGCACACAACAACATACCAATGATGACAAGTATTTCCTGCCTAACTCAAATCCCATGATTGATTCCCTGTGCTCTCTACCATCCAAAGCAGCTACAAGCTCCCCACCACAGGAGAGCTTCCTGCAGCCAGGGAAGGAAAGCCATTCCTCAGGTGCTCTGGTAGAGTATTGCTGATGAGATTCTCCACAGGTGACTAACTTACTCACTGGTCAGGGAAATTACAGTTTTTGTGCTCGAGACTTGGCAAAAGAGGAGGTAAATTATAGCCTGCGCCAAGCAATTCATAGTCCACACAAAACTGTTCTAAACTTCCATACCTAAAATGAAGGTATGAAAAATCATTAAGAGAAAAAACAAAAGGAACCATTTAGTTATCCATCACCTCATATGCTTAGCCACTTGCATAACCAAGTACTTCACAGAGAAACCCCCTGAATTTTCAAGAAAGCACTATTTGTTCCAGATAAAGCAAAGGACAATTTCAGTTTTAAAATTATATGTGGAATTTTCAAAATTTTTTACACGCTTTGTTTATATTTTAAAATCAACAAAGATGGAAAATTCATCAAAACTAGCCTTTTAATGGCAAGTCAGGTCAAATTAATATGTCCTAGGTCAGAACCACACAATTTATTTACAATAAACTGTAACACGAAAGCAAGTAATGAACATCAGGTGCAGGTACATGAAAGTTAGGAAACACAATTCTTAATTACACATTTTAATATGTTTTATGGAGGCAGGAAAAAAATTACAAACAAATTTAAATCCTGTTTGGACATGATGCAGAACTGTGGGAATCTAAAGTCCTTTTGACTTTAATGAATATTTAGCGTCCATTCTCTCTCACCTGCTTATTCCCCTCTATTGTCTGCTCCCGTTGTCCTTCCTCTTCACTTTTGCCGGACCCCCAGCTCATCTGACCCTTTGCTAATATTTGCATTTTACAAATGTGCAGGCTCCAGAATATAGCTTTTTGAAACAGTGCACTGTTTCAAATATTTTAATTTAACCAAAATGCCAACCTGAAGGAAACATCTTAAGAGTCCTGCACAGTATTCTAATGCTCTGCAATTCATAAGAGACCTCAGCTACATCTAGAGAGATGCATCCCATTAAAGTGAAATCCACTTCCAGGACATTTTGGGAAAAACCCTGTCTATGTGTTTCTGACAGCTGAAAACCTCCCATTTGCGGGTTCTACACCACATGCAATTGTCCTAAAAACTGCACCTGCAGTCTTTAATGACTTGCAGCAGAACTGAGTCAGCTAGCAAGAACATGCTTGTTCTAAGGAGCAGCAGTTTGATCTGTCAAAAATGCAGCATTTACACAAACAAAAAAATGTTTTCAAAAATAAGCAATAAGAGATATGCATACATTTCCTTAAGATGCTGCTTCTCTGAAATTCAAATAGAAAATATATTAATTATCAACACATTCCCAATACCCTAAAAAAGACAAACCTCATCAGAAAGAGGGAGAAAAACAGTTCTGTTTTAGCTGACTCACTGACAACTCAGGTCTGGAAAAAACTACATAAAACTCCTTTCAGTATGGGAGAGAAAGTGAGAAATCTAAATGAGCTCCACTGATTAGGAACTACAGAATGGTCAGAAAATTGGTACCATAACACAGATTCTAATTTTGCTCTAAGGAATGCCATCTCTTTCTCTTTTATAGGAGGGTTACCCTCGCAGTAACAAAAATACAAAATCAAAGCTTTAGCGAAGTATTTTAACTTCTTAATTCGTAGACAATTACGCTACTGAGATTTCACACTTAAAATCCAAATTTGCAAAAGTGGTTGCCTGCAACTTAAAAGAATGTTCAGAAGCTTCCCGAAAAGCAATTTTGTAAATAATAAAATAATTACTGCATATGAAAATATCACATATTAAAATTCCCAGCTGTCCTTATGTTTGAAAAGAAAGTTCCAAATCAAATCTGCATGAAACCTGCTGTTTTAGTCAGTCACATATCATAGACGGGGGGTACGATTTGAGCAATCAGAATTCAAGAGAAAATATGACGGTGATCCAATTCCTCTACAGTTGGTGCTTTTAAATGACAGCAAAACAAATATACTTGCCAGGTTAAGATCTTAACATTCATGGTTTTCACCAAGAAAGCGATTATGATGCTAAATGGCAATGAAAGGTAATTTTAGTGTATTTAAAATGCACATTATGAAATACACGCGTTTGCTTTCTTTGTGCCTGGGTAGATTACCTTTTATAATGGTGTTTCCTTCTTGTAGTTGAAACTTGGGTCGCCACCTTCAATCTGAAGTTTTAAGGCTTGCTTAAGGCTGAGTTCTGTCTCTGCAGGAGGATAGCCTTCCAGTACTTCCTGATGTCCTCTATCCTGCACTGTTCGTGGGACAGAAACCCTACCGAGAAAAACCTGATTGCTCTGAAGATGGTAATTTGGATTCGTCATAATTCCATTTCTCTTCTTCTGTTCTCCACTCTGTTGGTGAATTAGGAACTGTTGCTGAGATCGACCAATTTCTTGCTGAGCTGGCGGGACCAAAATTTTGCACTGTGGCTCTGCCGGCATTGATTTAAGTGGCACACTTGTCCCAGATTTGGCAATAGGTACTCGTTTATCAAACTGAGTCATTTCATACTCCAACACTTTTGGCTGGGAGGAACTACTTTGTTTTATTTTTTTTCCAGCTGACCCAGATTTGCTGTTGTTGTCTGTTTTCCCCCCTTTGTTAGCTTTAGTCGATTTCAAACTAGGTTTTACTTGGCTCCATTCAAATTCACTACTTGGTGAATTATGATTTTGACTTAGGGAATGAGTTGTGGAAGAAGGAGAAACAATAGACTGCCTACTCCTGCTGCGTGGCAGGGAATGCTGCTGTATTTGCTCTGTGAATGACAGGCTGTGAAAACTATCAATGGGCACTGTCTGAGCAGTTGCAGTTGATGATGTGGTGCGGAGAGAAGAATTTTTGGAACTTTTCAGGGAGTTGTTTGATAAAGATGACTTCTGACGGTCAACTGTAGAATCAGGCGACTCAGAAGGAGAACTGAAGGCATGAGCAGGCCCGTTAGATAAGCCACGCATACTAGGCTGCATATCTCCACCAGTACTCCCTGAACTATTTGACTTCATTGTTAATGACTGCATTTTAGAGGAGACTGACTGTAAGGGTTTTTGCTCCATTGTGTGGACTGGAGATGGAGTGCAACCATTCAGAGTAGATGCACCATATTTTTCCAGTAATTTAATAATCTGAGAGTGTCCATTTTTAGCTGCAACACGCATAGCAGTGCGCCCAAACTGGTCGGCATGATTTGGATCAGCACCATGCTCCAGCAGTATCTGGACAACGTCAATGTGCCCTTCTTGGGCTGCAATGCAGAGTCCGGTAGCACCTTGATTACACGTATGGTCAACCAGAGCTCCATGCTCAATGAGAAGCTGCACTACTTTCACATGACCTTGCCATGCAGCAGACTGCAAAGCAGATCTCTTCTCATTATCTGCAGCATTCACATCAGCATGGTACGTTATCAGCACCTGTACCATCTCCAAATGACCCTGCCAGCAGGAAACATGGAGTGCTGTTCTTCCCTCAGCATCACTTGCTTCTACGTTTGCACCATTTTCTAAAAAATACTCAGCCATCGTAAGCTGGTTTTCTAATGCTAAGATATAAAGTGTTGGCCGGCCATCAGCATCTTTGTAGTTTACATCTGCCCCGTGGCTGAGCAGTAGTTCAACTATATCTCTGTGACCTTCTAAAGCAGCAACCCGGAGAGCATTTCTCCCATCATAACCTCTCTGATCAATGTTGGATTTATTTTCCAGTAATATCTGCACACAATCATAGTGACCTTCTTGTGCAGCTAATATGAAAGGTATTCGCCCATCATTATCAATTTCATTTGTCCTAGCACCTTGTTCTATAAGAGCCTCACATATCAACCTGTGACCTTCAAAAGCTGCCATATGCAAAGGTGTCCAGCCCGCATCATCTCTATGATTTTCATCTAGCCCCCTGTCCAGCAGAGTCCGTACTACTTCAACATTGCCTTGTGCAGATGCTATGCTCAGAACCGTTCTGCCCTCACTATCAATGCTATCAACAGCTGCACCCCAAAATAAGAGCGTATTTACAACTGAAGCGTGGCCCATGGAGGCTGCTGCCAGAAGTGGTGTACGACCATTGTTGTCTGTGTGATCGACATCAGCTCCTCCTTCTAGAAGCAGATCAACAACATCTACATGTCCTTCATAAGCAGCTACCAGCAGTGGAGTCATGCCATCTTTATCACAATGGTCAACTTCAGCACCACGGTCAATAAGAAGACTAACCACTGAAGCATGTCCCTTACTGGCTGGTACACAAAGGGCAGCGACAGACAGTGCAGTCCTTCCATCCACATCCTCATGGTTTACCTCTGCACCATGATCCAGCAGGTGCTCCACAATCTCTTTATGCCCCATGTATGCGGCTGCAATCAAAGCTGTTCTGCCCTCATTATCAGCTTTATTAACTTCAGCACCATGTTGAAGCAGATTCAACACAATATCTTCATGTCCTCCCCAAGCTGCTGCTCTCAGTGCCGTTCGACTATCAGCGTCTGCACAGTCCACTTTGACTCCAGCATAAAGGAGTGCAGAAACCACCTCTGTGTGCCCACCCCATGCTGCAGATCGCAATGCCGTCCAGCCGTCATGATCAGTGTGATTAACATTAGCCCCACATCCGATCAAACAATTGACAACCTTGGTATGACCCTGCCGAGCAGCTAAGGTAAGTGCTGTTTGCCCATGAGTATCTTCTATCTCTAAATCTGCTCCCCTTGAAACCAGTAAGTTAACGACATCAAGATTGCCACTGTACGCTGCATTGGCCAAGAGCGTTCTCCCATTGGAATCACATTGGTTTACTGATGCTCCATTGTCTAACAAGGTGCGAATGGAATCTTCTCTCTCCAGAGCCTGCCGAACAATGCAAGATGTGCGGTCATCTTCACTGTTGACGTGAGCACCAGCTTTTACCAGCAGCTGCAAGACTTCTTGTTCTTTAGGAATTAGGGTTGACAGGGAGTCTTTGACAGGTGTGCCATTCCATATCATCCATAAAGCCAGCTCTGAAGTCTCTAACTGTAAATTTGAATTAATTAGATGCAATGCAAACTCTTGAGCTTCTAATGGTGTTAAATCCTTTGCTCGGCAAGTGTAACTCATTGCTAGCATTCTGTGTCCCTCCGCTGCGTTACATAAGTATTTCTGTGTACAGTGCTTTACATCTAGCAACCATTCTGCAAAACTGTAATGAAACAAGATTTTGGTATTTCCAAGTCCATCAATAAGGACTTTTGACAGGACATCCAATTTGCGTTGAAAGTCTTCCATCGTCAACGTCATATTTTTGGTCCACACTGCATGATACAATTCCGTTGTGGTTAATGGCCTACAGGCTGCAAGAATTACATTAAGAATAGGCTGGACCTTTGCAAACTGTTTTCTCACAAAAAGTCTCTGACAGAGCCAAAGGTATAAGCCATTTAAAGTTCCTGGAATATCACGAATCTCTCGTAACATAATAAAATTCTCTACAACTCCATCTAGGACACGTTCCAGATACAAAAAGCAACCACTGCTTTTGATGTGGAGCTGATTCAGCATTTCTGCAGTTTCTTTTGTGAGATGTTGTCTCAGTGCTTCTTCCTGATCTAAACGATGCAGAATATATTGTTGCACATCTTTCACAATATAAGCCTTTCGCAGATCATCTAGACTTATTTTTCGAAAACCTATTAAAAGGGAAGAAAGTTATTATTATTTCTGATCTAGTTTTGCTTAACTCAGTGTTACAAAAAAGACAAGACATTTCTGGGTAGGGAACACCCACAATAATATATTTTGTGTGTACACATAGTGAATGTAAATGAATAATAATAGCAAAGAACTTCGATAATAGACACATTTTTATCATCATCTACTATATAAGAAGAAATACACACTACTAATGAAGAAAATTTCAAAGATCACTTTGAATCAGGCATTGTGTTTCTACTTTGAACAATACTAAACACTGAAGCAAAACCACCAAAACTGCAACCAAAAGAGAATTATTAAGTATTATTATACCATTAAAGGAATAATCCCTTCTCCAATGTGGTTAACAATGGAATTCCAAATAATCTTCATCTATTTAGATTAAGATGACTATTATATTAATATAATTATAGAAGATGTTATTCACACCTGGTGCACATGCCTGATGAAATGTACATAAATCACTAACTTGATTACCTTAGTTTTTTTTAAATGCTTTTATGATACAGGTAAGAGAGACACTCAAAAATAGTTTTAAATTTCTTTACACCTCTGTGCACTGAAAATTACCTACTTTTTTCAAGTAAGGACTGATTTTAGATAAATACCCCAGTTCTTTGGCAGGTGACTCATTGTATAAGGAAACAGGTTTTCTTAGTGTCATATGATCTCATTGTTTTTGCAATCTGTTTACTCTTTAGAGGAAAAAAGGAAATTTTTCATACATGCATACCATGTACATCTCCCTACACATGCACAAGTATGCACCCCTCTGCCCAAAGCAAAGAAAACCATTCTTAGCAGCACATGTGAAGAAGTCCCTAGGGCAACCTCGGTGGCCGTAAGGCTCTGAAGAACAAGGTGGAATGAAGATTCAGTTGTATGGACTACACGGCTATCTCTGTCATTTAAGACACTTGCTTTGTAGTGCCAGGTTAAGCATGTGACGAAGACCAACCCTTTTTGATTAATGACATATTACATTTTATATTGTTTGAACACTACTTTTCCGGAAGCTATGGGAAAACCGCAGAGGTCACAGACACAGCAGCTTAAACTACCGCGTTTTAGGCCAGAGCTGTACCTCCCTTCTCCAGGGACAGGCTGTAATGTCTTCCTCCAGCGTAGCAGACCGCACACATTTCCTTACAGTCAGCTCAGCTAGTCATAAAAAAACCCAACTTTTTTTTCAAACCAATGCAGTTACTAGTCTCCAAATTATACTGAAGAAAAAGCAACCACAGAGCAGCGCATTCAAGGCAATTTTGTCCCTATCTCCATGGAACAAATAATCTTCAGTGAGACCCTGAAGAATGTTACTTTCAGATCTATGTTTTTATTGTATTTAAACATTCTATGGCTCAAGCTGCTCAGTCTGTGAACTTGTTCTGACTGAAAATTCAGCCTGATAAGAGCGCTGCATTTTTTGTTCCCAGGTATCTTCAGCAGAGGTTCTGAATGTCACATTAAGGTCACTCTGTTAACTGTGTAGTCTACATGAGCATTGTACAAACACAACAGATTAGGACTGAGAGGCAAACTATGGCAGTGTTAATAAAATATTTCTGCTTCCCTTATTAATTATGGTAGCATTACAAATCTAACAAGACTAAATCAATAGAATACTTAAAACAAAATCATGCTTCTCCCCAGAATAAAATCACTGAATAGGACACTTTTGCACAGTCACTTTTCAGGCTAAGGCTACACTAATAAGATTTTCTAATTGAAGATTTTTGAATGAGCAGGCCAGGAGGCAGAAAATAATTATTTGGGGGGGATCTTTCTCCACCCTGCAGAGGCATTTTTTGTTCTCTCAAGAGAATCACCATAATTTATCACAACTTCAAGTAATGTCCTAACCTGACCTGCAGAATGGCATAATTCATTGATTAACCATGCATTTGATTAAAACACTGTGTATGTAACTTTGTAGAGCCCTTAATTTTCATAAATAAGCCAAATAAGAAACTCTGCTGAGTAAGAACAGACAGTGCCCTGCGATTCTGCAGATCCCAAGCTTCCACTTCAAGTGAAAGGCTGTTTCTAGGTTACGATCCTTCAGAAGATCCAGAAGTGAAAACAGAGGCATAAAACCCAGGGCATCGCTTGGTGTGTGCACTCACAGTCATATGCATACACAGAGCTGTAATTAGATGCAAGTGTCCCTTTGGTTGTCCCATGTGCAAGGAACAGCTCTGTTTTGCTCAATTCAGAGCAAACGCAACCACCACATTCACTCACCTTCCATTTCTTTGAACTTCTCTGCTTTTCCTAGGATAGATTTGTACCTCTCACTTGGCTGGACAGGTAGAAAGCTCTGCAAACTCCTTCTCAAAGTGTTTAGTCCTAAGTGACTCGGCTCACACCACCTCCAATCCCACACTACCCCATGCCCACATCCTTCCTTCTGACATATACTTGCATATGTAACTTATTTTTATTTTTAAATTACTCAAGTGTTTTTTCAGTAGTTTATTCCCCCCCAACCTGACTCACATGACAGCAATTCTGAGATTTCAGCTGATGTTCAGTGCTGCCTGACTAACGACTACACTTCACCTCCCTTGACTCCCAGCCTTCATATGAAAACTTGCAGTGATAACTGTTTGTCTCAGTCCCTGTCTGTGTGTTTCAAAGGCAAAAGTCTTGCTTATCTTGCAGTGTTCTTCAAATACCAATTTTCATTTTGCTTCCCAAGATGGGTGGGAAAGTGAACAAAACCATTTCAGATGTGATAAAAAAACCCCAAGCCCTCCCAAAAGGAGTAAAAAAGGAAAGGTTTGTGTGTTTGTTGTTTTCCCCCCCTTTAAATGAGGCTGTATCATTACTTTGTTCCATATTAGGATTAAAAATACTGCCCTACTCTGTACTTACCTGAGACATACCAAATATCAAAACACCTCAGCCAAGCAAATACATTTTAGAAGACTTCAGAGCAGTAAATATTCCAGAAGTCAGTAACTTAAACAATTTGATTGGCTGTATGTTCAGAAGCTGTATATTCACAGAAGCTAAAAACTGTTTCTTTTCTTTTGCAAATTTCCTAATATCCCTTGTTAATGAGATCCTATATATTATATCTGAAGACAAGTTTGTATAGCAAGAAGCATACTACACTAATACAGATCTTCGCACATCCCAGGGACGATATGCTCTTTAAGTGCTGAGATTAACAAATGGCCATTGTAACAGACTTTTGAACAGAAACAGGTTGTTAATTTTAACCACTGCACCATGCCATACTATAATAAGCCAATAATTCAAAAAAGGCCATATAGATAGAATTATTTATATAATTTTTAATCTCAAATTCTCATTGCTAGCTTGAAGAAGGAAAACAAAGCCATGGGTTTTTTTTCCCAAACATCTATCTAAATGAGGTCATTTTACATTTCCACACAAAGATCCTGCAAACTTGCTTTTCAACCCTACCAGATACAATAAGTCACTTTCATGGACAAGCAGCACCAAAACATTAAGAGAAAGCTCATTTTGTTTCAGATGCGTTCCCATGAACTACTTAAGCTCAGCAAAACAGGAGTGCAGCAGACAGAACTTGCAGTCCCACGACCCTGCTTTTTGCATTGTTAAAATTTTTCTTGTAACACATCACTTTCAACCCAATGGGAGCTCCAATATGGATTTTCCTGATTTATTAAATTCCTGGCAGTTCTGTAAACAAATCAGTTCCAAATGTATTTCTTGGCAAGATCTAAGGTCATTCAAAGGAAAAAAAAAGTATCTTGGCTACATAAAGACTTCTACAGTATGTCAACCTTTTCAAACTTTAATAATAACAAATAAGCTATTAACTAGCAGGTTCCAGTAAATACTTAAAAATATCCTTCTACTTTCATACCTTTAAATACATTCACATAAGTATATTACAAAATTTTTAAATACATTTTAATATATTTCATTTAATTGAATTGTTAACTTCAAAGTAATTTAAATGATTAAACACATGGCAATGTTCTGGCATTAATAATTTACACTGCTGATCTAAGCATATATTTAATTAGGTATTTCTATGGCCATTTATGCACACCTGCTCAAAAAGAGTAATGTATCCAGCAGAGTAAAATACACCTGAAAATCCAAGCAGCACACAGCTTTTAGTGCATTTACAGTACACTATGCATTACAAATTTCACTGCATCTACCCCAGAAGCTAAGAGCCACTGAAGCTGAAATCTGCTGCTCTCACTTGTCCGTGTCATTGCACAGAAGTTTATTTAGTTAGATTTACAGGTAACAGTCCATTTAAAACAATTTAGTCTTTCCTCATTAATTACAAAGCAGATTAAGTTAGAAATTCACATACAACCTTTTACTAGGAAATATGAAATTCCCTGGGATCATGTTTCCAAAGTGGTAATCAGAAGAAAGTAGTCATGAGAAGAAAGGAAACAGTAATCAAAAGCTCCCAGTTTATTTCCCAAGCCTTCCAAATATTTTTTTTCCAAATCCCAAAACAAAACAACAAATAAACTTTTCCAAAGCTTTAAGATTATAGAAGTAAATTTTACAAGTACATAAATATATAAAAATTATCTTTTACAGTAAAAAACCAACTCCCATAAAGACTTTAAAGCACAATGATATCACCCAAATAAATTCCAACTGACTATGAAAAATCAGAGGACAACTTAAAATTTCTTTTTTAAAGCAATCTCTCTTGGATGTGGTCTCGTGCCATTTATTTTCTGGAATGGCAGCTAACGAGAGAAGGTTCAGGGCAACTGATTTGATTTGGGGATTCAGCAATACGACTACCTCAGTAGCTTCAATTACCAAGCAGGATGAGTTTTCTGGTGTGATTTTTACTACCTTTCTCGGAGGTTTTCACATTTTTGCTTACTTCTTAATTTTAGGAAAGGCTACAAGAAAAATAAAAACAACCATCCACATCTATTCAGACCAGAACCAGCAAACAGCAGAAACATGGAAAAGACCTATGCTCCCAAGATTTCTAATCTGGCATAAATCTGGATCAATATCAGCTCTTAATAATATCTGGCTGTCTGGAACTGCATGATAGAGAAAAGGAAGAGTGAAGAATGAATGACAGATTGCCTGCTTTTGCCTATGGATTGGTGGGTGAATGGAAATTAAGCTCCCTCTGAGGCTAAATTGAACCCTTCCATGTCCCCTTTTGATTCTTCTTATTGTTGTTTCCAGTATCTTTCTGGTATCTAACATTAACTTTACGGAAACTATGGCTCCCTGAGATGTGACATCTGCATGGGTTTACCACACTGGTGCACTCATGCTTCACACATGACAAGGAACTCTTTGGACGAAGAATGTTAGTGTTTAATTGAGGGCTATAATCAAGCCAGATGCCACAGATATTTGATTTGTATGTGTAGCAAAAAAGAAGAAATTAAGTAAATGCCTATTTAAAAAAGCCTCTTTAAACCAATTAGAGAATTTGTACATATGCACTTTTGTCTATTTAACTTTACGCTGTTAATGAGAAATTATCTGCTTTTCACTCAAACTTATATCTAAATAAAATTGCCTGATTTTAAAATGCCTAAAGTTTTTAAAATAATATGATGGATCTTTAAAAAAGGAATTTAGTTTTGTAAGAACAGCAGCTATGCTTTCAAGATTTAGCCTCATTTTCAAAGAAGCATTTTTATTAGCTGATTAGCTAATGCATAAAAAAATAAAATTGTATGTTCTGCACCACTTTCAGGGTAGAGGACTTTTTTAGTTATTTAGATAGAGAAAGAAAATTTTTCTAACATGATAATACAAAGATTAGAAAGACTATGTTTAATGTAGCTGCTTGACTGTCCGTACTGGTAGCCAAATGATAGCAAACAATGACATGGGAGATAATGTGGTTAATTATGGGCACAACACAGAGAATTGTTAAATTTAGGGCAAAGGCCCATAAGAAAAACAAACAGGCATGATGTGGCAGTCGGTAACAGTGCACATACAAGAGAAGGCAGGAGGACACACATTATCTGTTCCCCTCCTTTTTTACTCAATTGGCTGGCTTTTGCTCACTGTGGAGGGTGACCGCAGACTCATGCAGGCATCATTTTACATTTGGTTCATATTTTTGAGGTTGTCTCTGCAGCCACAAGAGGCAAAACCTTTTTTTTTTTTTTTTTTTTTTTTTTAAATTCATGAAAGCTGAGAATCTCAGTAAGAGGAAAAAATCTGAAGCACGTTGTGCTACTACAGAATCTGGGAATACAGAAGGTCCCAGAACACAAGCTACACAAGATGCAGGCACAACTATTCAACTTTCAGAAGTAAGTCACCAACAAAAGCGAAGGAACGAAGGGGACCAGAATAAATACCGCTCCTCCTTTTCTCATTCTTACAGTGGTAGGATGATAGATTCACCACTGGCAGTGGCAAGGTGACAGTGGATGAGAAATACTGCACTCTTTCTTCCACATCATCACTATTTTTGGGAGATGCTTGCAGAATTCTCATCTGTACTGGACACGCAAAAAAGAGCATTGTCAGGACCAGGCCACTGCAGCAATCCTGCTCCCAGTCACTGATAACACTTTCTGACAAATAGGTTTAGCTCTCATTTCAGCAGATACCTGGAGGAAGTTTTCACTGCATGAAAATTTTAAGTGAAAACTGATATAAACTGAGAGTAAACGATATTGGTTTATATGTATTTCATATTGTATTCTGAAATTTTTAGCAGAAAAAAATACAGATGGGACACATTTTCCCAAAATAATCCCAAAAGGATTCCGATCTATCTTATTAAGTTTCACTGTAACTGATTTTTTTTTGTTCCAAATTAAAGAATCACATTTAGAGAAAATGTACAGTGATTATATTATCGCTATGGTTGGAAACATTTATTTGCTGGGAAGTTGGAAGTATTAGAAATTCAGTATGATAGTGTCCCAGAGTGCAGTGCACATTATACACAATTTATTTCTTCAGTCACAAGTCCAAAAAATACTTATTGTTGGTCTTGAATTCTGCCTGCCCACCAATGAAATAGCTTTACAAATTGGCTCGGCGAAGAGTAAATATTCAAATACCACAAAGAAGGAGAAGAGTTTGCCCCAGTAAAAGTGTTAATGACAGTCTACCCTTTTATCCTTTTCAGGTTACAACCAGAAAAGAAATCAACATTATCTCAAGTTTTACAACACGAAGTTGCAATGCATCTTAAGTTAATAGAAGTTTCAGCCATGCTCCTCACATCCTCACTATACCTTTAACAAACTTGAATATTGGCTGTAAACTGGAAAATCAGCCAACGGTGTATAAAGCGCGCAGCTGCCACACTGGCTGTAATGTCACAGTTTTCTTTCAGAGTGGCTGAAACACCATTTCCTCCAAACAGACCCTAAAATTTCTTCTCAGTTTGCATCCAGTTATTTTGGGATTCATTCTTTCTTTGCTGTACCTTTTCCACAGTGAAGATGGGATTATAATATCAGAAGCTAACTTCCGTTATGCTATTCATCAAGTCATTCTCTGTGGAAATGAGAAATTAACTCATTCAAATTAAATTTATTTTAAAGGCATATCCATTAGTTCTGCTGATTTTTCCTGTCAGGAATTCCATCTGGAAACATACTTAGAAGACAACAGCAATTTTTTAGGACTAGTCTGAAACATTATATGATTCAATGGAAAGGAAATAAAACTGCTCTGAAAAATTTTTTGTCTGTTTTTTTGGCAATGACAACATATCTAATCAGCCAAGCTTTGACAAAACTATTCCCATATGAACGTCCAAAGGATCCCTGTGAATCTACCCCAAAGTTTCCTTTAGTTCTCACATACTTTCAAATACCAATCTTCATGTCTGCCACTGATTAATACACTACTTCATTCCAAAACGCAATTATCCCATTGACCTTTCACCACTGTGGAAGCAGGCAAGCCTATGGGTCTATGTTCTATAATCACATTTTTGTCCTAATTGTGCCCTTAATACACACAGGCTTTATACATAGGTCTGGAATCCAGTCTAGATATCGCCCTTTATTAAGTTTCAGAGAACTTCCAGTAACAATGTCATTATAGTGAAAAAATGTTCTCATGACACAGTAAAGCTTAGATGAAGAAGCTGTAAAGAATTTTTTTACTGTGCTACCTTGGCCAAAAATATTCTCCAAGAATCCACATCTACCCTGTTCTCCTCTCAAGTTGCACCTTCAAAGATTATTCCCTGCTTTCTGAAAATAAGGGGAAAGATTTTAATAGGAGATGAAAAAAAAATCTTTTGAGGTTGTAAGCAATGGGTGTATGCAGCTGACATACTTACACATCACCTACACTGTTTCAAAGCTTTTTAAAACTAGCAAAGCAAGAGAAAACTCAAAGCAGCCACATTTTCTTGCAGATGTATTGCAAATACATAATCTACCTCTAAAATACTTGGCTGATTTAAGCTTTCTACAGTCTTCAGTAAACTGGAATGTGTGTTTTTTAGAATTGTCATTTTTGTGACTGTCATTTTTTAATACTAAGCATGCATCAGTGCTTTCAACCATCACCAAGGGTCATGTAAATACTACGTACTGGTTACAAGTGCAGGTAACAAACACCTCCTATGCTCTGTACTCACCCGTAAACATTTTTGTAACAGCTTTACTCTGCTTGCGGGCAGAACACAGAAGGAGGAGCCAGGGAGGGAAGAACTCAAAGTGGCCAGCTAAAAGCTCCGCTATTGTTCCAGATAAACTTGTAGAAGTCTGTTCACCCTCAGAAACGTTACAGCCCTCATCAACTGAATCTATGAGCAGGAAGAGGCTCTGCTGAGGGGGCTTCATTCCCAAGAGAGGGAGCAGAATACACCTGTAAGGAACATGAAACACAATCAATCTTTTAAACACATTTAACAATATATTGAGTACTATGTAGTCATTCAAGTTGAAGCTACGATCAAGTTAAGATGCAAAGTTATGTTTTAAACAGTTTAAAGAATTTTTTTCAATAGCACAGAAAATACTGAGGTAGACTGAACTAACAATTTGAACAGTCAGTGATGTAATTCTTGCTTAGGCAGTATTACTTTTTAATGAACTTGTAATCTATAACAATACTTTAAAACAATGTAACGTTGTTCAAGACTGCTTAGAAGACTTGGAAAAATGTTACTTCACTAAGAAAAAAGCTACTTGGCCTAAAGTTTAAGAACTTCATTACTGTTGTCTCTGCCAAAGCTGCTATTGCTTATCAGAAACCAATAGTCAACAATAGCTGGTTATGAAACAAAAGTCTAAAACACACACAAAATAACAAAGCTTAGAGTTCAAGTCTGAATGCCTAACAGTTTTACAAAGAACAGAATTTCTGCCATACCTTCACAAATGAAATGCAAATTAAGTTTATTAGCAAACTGAGGCATTTGGTAGTGACTTTGACGTATTAGTTTTTATTTATACTGAAGTTGCCAAGTTCGTATTACTGGAAGAGGATTATATGCATCCTCAGCATGCTAGCATCTGCACCAATGCATCTGATTGTGCAACTAAAACACTCAAATTTGAATGTATCGTTGCCACCCTTAATGGTACTCCTTAAAAATATATCTAACTCTGCACTTACATGTATTTTTAAATAGCTACTACATAACTGTCATGCATCTATCCAGTATTTCCACACTACACTACTATTTTTTGTGAAACTTCACAATGATTTAGGCTCATAAGTTTCACTGAGTAAATTATCTTTAAATACATTGGCAAGTAAACTTTGACTTCATAGTTTCAAGTTTGACATAGTAGAAAGATTCAGAAAATGAAACAAGGTGAAAAAAATACGTACCTAACAGTTTACTGTCTTTTGTAGATCTATTATTTGCACATGTCCAGAAAGCATGCACATTACAAGTATTTTTTGTTTTACTCAAGACAATCATAATCTTTCTTCGCCTGTTTTACTGAACGAATTTATCTTCAGCAGACTTTAGTCAACACATTCTGACCTACCAAGCATTCAAACAGGAATATAGGGAAATGTTGCCTGGAAGAACACACCCACATCAGAAATGATTCGTAAGCCCTGTTAGTGGAAGGTTTGTTATTTTCTGGTTTTCTGACTGAGAAAAACGTAAAACGGAAACAAAATGGTGAACCTTTCATGTGCATCAGTAACAGCAGAATCTAGCAGAGCAGACCAGGTGATCTCTTACACTGGGAGATATCTTCCCAAAGGTATAAAAAGGAAGTACAAAATACTTGTGTTCTGAAAGCACCGCCCCTACCCCCTTTTATGCACAAGACTACTGAGAATTCTTTGGTACTTCCATAGCTAGTTACTCTTTCAGAAGGTGCCTGAAGTACAACTAAAATCACTGTTCACTAAGCTGGGAAGTTAAGCAGCTACCCATTTACAGAACAGGAAATTAAAGTAGCCATAAGGTTAAAATTACTTTCCTAAGTGATGCCAATCCCACAATGAAAGAGGCAGTTGGAAATGACCACATTTTCCACCCCTTCCCCCACCAAAATGCTGCCTTGCCCCCTCAGCTATTTATGTCAAGGCATTTTCCCTGCAACATTACTTTTTCTATCAAAACCAATTTTCTTTTCACATAGCCCTCTATATGAAATTACTTTTTGAGTATGAATGTTACTAGGAGATATGAAGAAATGGTAATGGTATCTCAAATTAAAATCTCACTTAAAATCTGTGTGACCCTAATGAAGTGCCTACAAAATACCTTAGCAGCATCCAACAATGTTCTTGTGTCAGGATTTACCTGTTGGGAATGCTACCAAGAAAAGCTAACTGACATGTCTGGGAAAAGGGTCTCAAATCATTCTGCTTAATTCCTGCAGTAAGTAGCAATTGGCTGTAGTAGGTTAAATCAAAAGGTTCACCCTGCCTCCAAACAGGGTTGAAAACAGACATCTAAGGAATAATGTAAGCAGCAGGCAAGCACTAAGCCACGTTTTCCCAGAACCCTCAGGGACTGCAGCAAACAGTGCTTTCAGGCACTTTCTGAACCAGAGATTCAGTCTTTGCATTTAATGTCCCTTAACCGACCACGCTTCCACAGGTTTGCCCAAGTCTTCTATGAACCGATTTAAGCCTTTGGCACATACAACATCCCACAACAAGGACTTCTGCAGCTTAGCTACACACTGCATGAACAAACATCTTCCTTTTGTAGTTTAAAATCCAAAATGTCCCTGTTTCATTTGATACCCTTCAGCTTCTGTACTGGAAGGGATGGTGAGCAATTATGTCATATTCACCCTCTCCATGCCATTTGTAATCTGACTTGTACCATAGCCTCTCTGAACCACTTCTTTCCAGGCAGAAGAGTCCTAGCATACTGACGGTTCTTCATAAAAAGCTATTCCGCATACCCTTGTCTCCTTGTGCTTTGCTTTTTTCCACTTCACAATACTTGTATTTCTGAACCTTAACATAACTTAAATTCCACTAGGAAAAATAGAGGCACATATACATATATACATATGCATATAAGAAATGAGGCACAATGATTTCTCCCAGCTTACAGCAGTATTATTACAAGTGTGGCATTGACAAGACATTGATAAGGCTTTCTCTTAAAGTGCCCATAGAAACTGTCTGATAATGATAACTTCTGCTCTTCCTAGACATTTTATATCTCTTGAGTTCAGAGCAGATGCCAAGTAACGTAATAGTGAAACTTTTCAGAGGCAGTAAGTGCTGTGTTAATTTGCAAGAAGTCATGTTATGTGACAATTGAGGAACCAGGCCCAGCCAGCATGGGTTCACGAAAGGCAGGTCCTGCTTGACTAACCTGATTGCTTTCTACGACAAGATGACCCACCTAGTGGATGAGGGAAGGGCTGCGGATGTTGTCTATCCAGACTTTGGTAAAGCCTTTGACACACTTTCCCACAGCATTCTCCTGGAGAAACCAGCTGCTTATGACTTGGATGGGTCTACTCCTCTTTGCTGCATAAAAAACTGGCTGCATGGCCAAGCTCAAGGAGTGGTGGTAAATGGAGTTACATCCAGTTGGAAGCTGGTCACAAGTGGTGTTCCCCAAGGCTCGGTATTGGTGCCAATCCTGTTTAATATCATTATTGACAATTTGGATGAAGGGATCAAGTGTACCCTCAGTAAGTTTGCTGACAACACCAAGTTGGGGGGGAGTGTTGATCTGCTCGAGGGCAGGAAGGTTTTGCAGAGGGGTCTGGACAGGCTGGACCCATGGGCCAAGGCCAACTATATGAGCTCCAGCAAGGAGAAGTGCCATGTCCTGCACCTGGGTCATAACAACCCCACAGAATGCTCCAGGCTTGGGGAAGAGCAGCTGGAAAGGTGCCTGGCAGAAAAGGACCTAGGGGTGCTGGTTGACAGCTGGCTGAACATGAGCCAGCAGTGTGCCCAGGTGGCCAAGAAGGCCAATAACATCCTGGCTTGTATCTGAAATAGCATGGCCAGCAGGACCAGGGCAGTGTCTGTTCCTCTGCGCTCGGCGCTGGCGAGGCCGCACCTCGAACCCTGTGTTCGGGTTTGGGCCCCTCACTGCAAGGGGGACATGGAGGGGCTGCAGCGTGTCCAGAGACGGGCAGCGGGGCTGGGGAAGGGGCTGGAGCACAAGTCTTGTGAGGAGCGGCTGAGGGAACCGGGGGTGTTCAGCCTGGAGAGGAGGAGGCTCAGGGGGGCCTTATCGCTCCCTGCAGCTGCCTGACAGGAGGCGGTGGGCAGGTGGAGGGGGAGATCTCCCAGATAATGAGCAATAGGACAAGGGGAAATGGCCTTGAGTTGCGCCAGGGGAGGTTTAGGCTGGGCATTAGGAAAAAATTCTTCGCTGAAAGGGTGGTGAAGCATTGGACCAGGCTGCTCAGAGAGTTGGTGGAATCACCATCCTTGGAAGTGTTGGAAAAGGCGTAGATGTGGCGCTTAGGGACATGGTGTAGGGGTGTAGCTGGCGGTGCTGGGTTAATGGTTGGACTTGATGATCTCAAAGGTCTTTTCCAACTTAAATGATTCTATGATTCTATGAATTGGGTTGTACCTTGCAAGGCGCAAGGTGAGAGACAATGTAGCCCTGGGAGTGCAAACTGCTGAGTGGGCACGATATGTCCGTGTGTCCACATCATTGGATTTATCTTACTACCACACAGTAGCAAAAGCAGTGAACAGCTTACACGTGGGCAGGCTAAAAAAATCTTACTGCCTTCACAGCAAAAAGATAAAGGACTTAGAAAACTTCCACAGTCCTACAGCCAACCTGCCTTCTCACTATTGATGGTGCCACTTCATCCCAAAAGCAGAATAACACATCTAGTGCATGCCTGTGGCTGTCAAGGGCCAGTCATGTTCTGGTAGGAATGTGCATGGGCTTGCGCTAAGGGTATGTGGATCCCGTTAAGTTTTCTTCCCCCAATTTACCCCCAAACTTGGTTAAAGCTCCTTGTGGGCCAGAGGGGCTTCGACTCTAAATAACATGGGTATGAGGGAACATTTGGGCTGCAATTCTGCCAGTTGGACAAAATAACATTAGACATCCCTAAGACTCAATCCTAATATGTTGAAAGGTAAATGCCCAAGTGTGCTCCTCAACTCCAGGATTAGAATATGCTATTTTAAAATTGTTTATATTTATTTTTTGCTTAGGAGATCCCAAAATTTTCCAGGGTCCATTACCCTGAAGTCAATGTCTTGTGCAATACTGATAATGGTTATGAGATTCAAGCAGGCTATGAAATTTGGTTTATTTATGCTTCTTGATTCCTATTTCTGGAATTATAGCGTATTTCTGTCAAGAACATAGTCATAGCCACATTATCGCAAAACTGGAATGCAATTGTTTAACACATCCCTAGTTTTCACAGTGTAAAGTTAACAGTCGTTTTTTATACCGCCTCTGCCACATAACGCAGATGTTGTTGCTTTCAACATTGTCTTCGTTATTGAAGCACAGCTGAAGAATAATTTTAGTCCCTTATTTTACATAGCCTCTTTCATATGCTATTGCTGCAGCCATCAGCCAGACAAGACATTTGACTAAGCAAACTGTCAGTGTATTTCACACATCCACGGGAGATGAATACAATCAGATTCCAAGTTTATGTATGCGATGCCTCCAGTTTGTTCAGTTTTATGACAGACTTACTTTCCTCATTAGTTTCCCTTTTGTTAAAGTTGGGAGATTTTTGACAACATAACTTTTAATCTGAATATACTGGAATCTTTCTCCAAAATTGAAATATTTCACACAAATGTCTTATGTTTTATGACATCCACAGATTTCTTTTCAATTTTTTCTCCTGAAATGCCACAATTCAATGCACCTCAGCAGCTTGCCTGTATTACCAGTAAGATGTAAATGCATGTATATATTGTAAATCTTCACTCTGTTTGTGTACACATAGACACAGAAAAATGTTGGAAAAATATAGGCTAAGGAGCTAACTGTTAAGTTCTGATCTGGCATTTGGTGCAGTGTTGGATTTTCCTGAGGTTCTGTCCTTATGGACAAGGGACTTCTCTGTGCTACATAAAATCAAAGCAATGCACTTGCAGTATAACTGAATCAGCAACTGAGGGCTGAATCTGACCTTACTGCAGAGTGGTCTGCCCCCAGGACACCATCATCCTGACAGTAAAGACTTTCTCTACACCATGACCAAGAACAGTTAGCTTAAAAGACAGGAAATCCAAAACACTCATGACTTTCTGTCTGGGTGAAAATCAACCATGAACTAGAAGCCACATAACAGACTGTAATTTGTATGAGAATAGATCTATTTCAAGAGATTTCCTGCATTCAGTTCCCCAGCAGATAGTGCCAAAAGGAGGCACTTACAGCATTTCAACATCTTGCCTTCTGTTTGAAACCAGTGAGTATGGGAATATGGAAGTGGAAGCTGATTTTTAGAAACATGATCTGAATGCTTCTGAATCTGAAGAGCAATGGCCATTTATACATTTGGGGAGAGGAGAAGGAAATCTATCTCTGATTTAGGCCTTGTGCACCAAAATGATCTAGATATGACACTGAAGAAGGACCTACAAAGAAAGGGTTTTCCCTCACATTCCAAAGGTCTCAAAGACCGGGAATGTGGCAGTTCACAGCTTATTGTTTCCTGGCATCCAAACTCACAAATGTGACAATAATGCTCTGAGCATAATCAGTCCAATTTCTGTCCAAATCCTTGCAATAGGGAGCATCATTTCATGTGTGCAATGAATGCAGAGAATAATTAGCAAAATGAATGAAAATGCTTTGGACTCGATTTTAATCCCCCTCTACCCAATGGTAATAACACCCAAATTCATTAAACATCAGATGCACATTAGTGAAATGCAGTGGCAACTTAAATCAGCTGGGAAGCGCATACCCCTGGGGAGAGCTGAAACAAGTAAGCTCATAATTTCTCCGTAGGTAGTTAACTTTAATTAAACTTCTCAAAACACAAATTTGTACTCACCTTGAAATAAAACTACTTAAAGCACCTTCCAGTTGTATTTCAAGGTAGTTTCCTCGTCCTGAGCAAGTTGAAACAGCAGGAGCAGTGGAAATTTTGATGGAAGGGAGTTCAAGCGCTGGAACAATGTATTCAGGGGACCACTGCAATAGTCAGAACAGAATTTGTAATATCTTTAGGGAATATTATTATTAAATTTCACAGTTTCATTTATTCCTTTGGATCATTCTGCTCTTGCCCTTGTCACTTCTGATCAAGTGCTGCTTCATGTGTTTGTTTTCTCATTTATTAAAGGCCAAGAAGTATTCTGTTTACCCGATTCCATGGGAAAACAGAGTGACAGCTTGCTGTGGGCCTTGGGATTAAATGCTGTATCCTGAAGCTTCATTTCTTACAAACCCTTCTATTAAAGCAGTAAGTGGGAAGGGTGAGCCAATTTTCCTTTTCTCTTAATTTTCCCTAAATGTTTGCTTAGTGTCTTTCATTTAGGCAAAATCTAGATGGAAAACACTCATGTGCTCTGGTTCTTGTTTTCTTGGTAAAATATCTTGGAACTTGGCAAGTGCAGGGGCTAAGGGGAGAAGTTAATTTAACTGATATCCTGCTCAGTTGGAATCCTCTGTCTTCTGAGGTCTTGGTTTGCAATTCCAGTGCTGTAAAAATCGTCCATTACAGAAATTGCTTATTAATTTTCCCAGGGTTTCGTATTGCACCCCTGACTTCTTCAAAATTCTCAGGGATACTATGTAAGGAAACTAGGATGCAATACTCCCAGGCTCTTTCCTTGACTCCAGCACTGACTCACTCCTCAGTTGTCCGAGAGACAAACCTCCTTCTCTGCCTTGGCCATAGCGTGCGGAATTGAGGACACAGAGTGACTGTTGTCCCCAGAATAGTACAGGCACTCTATGGCCATTCCAAGGAGAGAAAACTGCTTGAATAGATATCCTCATGTCCTACTTGTTTCTATACAAGAGACATTTGTGACTCAACAGCAGACATAATACATGCATGTTGCTGCTGGTGTTTGGTTTCAGGGAAATCTGTCCCTCTCTTCTGTACCAGCTGAGAAGGCTGAAAGCTGGGGAGCCCACTGCTTCTTTCTCTGAAAGCTGGAAGAACTGGGTAGGCAGCTGGCCCCAGCACCAGGATGTGGGAACGTAATGACCTTAAGATATAAGTTGTTGAGGGGGCTGTGCTGTCACCCCCAGCTGTGTCGGTTCCATACATTATCACCCCTGTAGACCTGGCCTGAGCAGTCCTTTATGGTCTTCCTCCAAAGTAAGAAGGATTGTAGAGAGAAACTTGCCCCAGCCCAGGTCTGAACAAGCAGTGATTGTTCCTAGCCCAAAGATGAAGCAATGTACTGCCTGCTTTATCTCTGAAGCTGACAATTTCCATGTAAACGAGAGAATGTAAGTATCTATTCCCACAGAATAAATTTCATTGGAGAGGAAAACTGAACTTGCCCAGGAGGATCCACAGTACCCGAACTCCATCTGACAAACCCAATTGGAAAAAAGCCCATTTTGCTATTATCTTGCTTGAGAAACTTGGATGGGGGCCGATGAATTTTCTATGTCACTCACCAAAACCAGCTGTTGGACTCCATTTTGAGACTCAGGTTACTCAAATGGTATCGATATGCCATAACTAATGTGAAGGAAGACGTGGAAGCAGAGCCTATAACAGACCAGTGAGGGCAGAGATGTCCTTCCTCCATCACACTCCTTGCACAACTCTTTGCCATCAGAGACCTTTCCACCAGCACTCCTCCGACACAGAGAGCACATTGGGCATGCTCAGCAGACATCAGCTACCTTCTCTAGAGCAACTGGCCAGGTCTGGTGTTTGCTGTGAAAGGGTAAATCACTAGCTTCCTTATTCTTCCCACTGCTACATAAATCAGCCCTTCTGTAGGAGCTGTTCCTGCAAAAAGAGTGGTGAGGGGTAAATCTCAGGGAAATGGAAATGCTGGTGCTCTGGGTCTGTGACTAGACATGCAGGGTGTTCCTCCATAGGCTTTAGTGGTGACAGACTTTTCTGACACTTGTGGTTAATCTTATTCTGATTCTGGCCATGTCACTGCCATTTCTCCCTACAGCTTCTCCAACCTGTCATGCAGCCCATGGACATGACAAGAGGTGCAAACCGCAGATGCTCCAGCAAGCTTGTCTTTAAATAGTTTAATCCAGACAAGTTTGTGCCGCTGAGGTTTTACAAAGGTTAAGCCCTTTGAATGTGGAGGTGATGAATAGCTGCTCAGTATGGAAAGCACTCAGGTGACGCCAGGGGCTGTTAAATTCCTGCCCTTGTTAACATTTCACAGAGGAAAGCCTTGAATTCAGTGTGATACTTGTGTCAATGGCAGCGTGGACTGTTTGTAAACATATGACAAGGGAAGACGATTTAGGGGATAATAACTCTGTGGACCTCAGAATTTCTCTTTTGTAGTTGCCATTCTGCATAAGCCACTGTGGGTAACTAATGGGTAGAATAAATTAAAACCAGGAGGTGTTCTTGCCCTTACAGTCCAGGCAGGGGGCTGACAAACCCTCTTTCTCTTTCTCAGAAGGCTCTCTGCCTGCAAGGATGTAAAGCTAGATGATTTCTTTTCCCTCTGCAGGTCAGAGGCCCAGCTTTCCTTCCTCACCTCCTCCCTGCTGCCCGGTCCCCTCTGCAGATCCTGGGGCAAAGACTGGAAATGACAAAAGTACAAAGCAGGCTTCCCTTCCCAGTGTGAATAGGAAAAGGCCCCGCTGAGACAACAAAAAAATGGGTGGCTTGATTAACTGCGGGATGGCAGGATTTCCAGGCACCAGTGCTGCAGAGGGAAGGGTAGGGGCAGAACACCGGCTTCTCAGTGCCCAGCAGTTGTTTCAGGGCAGGAGAGAAAAGGGGCCTTTTTACAGAGAGACCTACATGGTATCTTAGAGGTCCTATTATTAGTTAGCACTGTTCAGCCTTCAGAAGTATCCTTCAACCCAAAGCATCACAAAACCCACTCCCCCAGCTGTTATATTACATGGATAATTGTTGTCTGCAGATGCTAATGTAAGGAATGGATGTCACTTACGATGCATCACGCTAAAGGATTAAAGGGGTTTTTTAGGCTTCAAAGTGACAAACTGTTAGTCTCTTTCCCCATTGGTTTTTATTCTACAGAGGTAGCAACCCAGCCCTATTCATCAGTTTGGACTGAATAAATTTTTAAAGAGGGATGGTGCTTGAGGACAAGCAAACATTTTGCATGTGGTCATTGCATGAGTGGGCAGACAAAGAAGAAATCACCCGAGTCAATCATAACATGGCCTCTCAGGGATGCTACTTAGCTTTGCTGTCTTCTGTGGATGGAGCGGCAGGCTCAGGCAAGGTCAGGCTGCAGCAGCTCAGAAATTCCCTGGTGGAAACACTGGCATATCCTCAGCCACCTCTTTTAGTGCCATAGTTCCCCTCTTGCTCCAGTCTCCTACCTCTTTGCTTGACTGTGTCCAAGGAAAGCTGAAAATATTCGAAAATATCATCTATCCATGGGGTTTTAATGGACACATTGTCTAAGTATCATCCTACGGTTATGTGCAATCTCTTTTTTCCACTTGTGTTACAACCACAAGAACAGTTGGTGTGCCATGATTATAGTCTTGAACTCAGCCTGGCCTAAAATAATTTGGAAAGTAGGGATTAGAGGGCTAGCCACCCTACAGAATTTTAAACTGCTCAAAGTATTTACAAATGTAATCAGAGAGCATTCAGCCAGCTTTGTTTTACAAGAGGAAAATCAAGGTGCATTCCTTTGACAAAAAGCCTCCCGAACACTAAAGAAAGGAGAAGCATGCAGACACATTTTAAAGATATGCTCCTTTGCGTCATTTTCAAAATGAACACTATTAATTTTACATTCACACATTAATTTTTAAAAGGTTTTATTTGAAGCATAGAGCTATAATTTTGGCTCAGGTTTCTGGTGACTTGAGGTTCATTTTGTTTATAACATCACCAGAAACCCTTGATGGGACTCTCTCTCTGTAACTCATGCTGGTTTGCTATTTATTCTCCCACTTCAGTATACGGGAAGCCTCTGTAAAAGTCACAGAGTTAATTGCAGTATTGGATTTGTACTGTGTGATTAAATGTGCATGTATATGAAATTTGTCAGGAAAAAAACAATAAGACTACATTCTGAAGAAAAGTCTTGCATATAGGAGCGAGTGGATGTACTTCTGATGCTGACATTTCAAACAATCAAAGTTCAAGGTTGAACTAAATCAGTAATAGACTATCTGTTAATGAATTCACCATTTTTCTTGCCTGCCTTTCTCTTACCCTGTCCAGAGACTGCATAGTAACTGGCATTGGAGAGAGATATTGGCACTGAATAGATGACAGAGCATAAAGCAAGCTTAGAGCAGGTGACAGTATGATTAATTTTAAAATAGAGAGAAAAGATGCATGTAGAGAAGACATACTGCTTTTGGTTTCTTATTCTCCTCTCCTCTGAAAAAGAGCATTAAGGATTCAGATTGCCTTTAATTCTCTGCAGACAGTGCATCACACATTATATGCATTAGGTAAGTAGAACTTTTTTGCACTGAGAGGAGCTTTACCAGTCATGGTATAAAAAGCATTTCATGTAGCACATTTTTTAGGTTTTTTTTCCCTTGCTTTAACTGTCACGACATCAAAAATAATTTCTGATGTGGCATTTCCCAGACAGTACATGAGGTGCTGAGAACAACTTTAATAATTTCACCCCAAACTCCTCCTCCACATCATGCTTCTGGCTAATGCACATACACGTTTCATGACTGAGGCTTTCACAATATCACGTCTCTGATCTCCAACTGCCTATGTCATCTGAGCTAGCTTTTATCCTTAATGATAAAGAAGGAAGCAGGATGCAAACAAAAGATAGGATCTGTCTCTATTGTGAAATGAGAAGAAGAATTGCAACCAACTTAAATCAGTTTCCCCAGCATCCATGAGCCATGAAACCACATCTAAAGTGTATGGCAAGTATGGTCCAGGGTCAGAATACACCAGAGCTTATTTTTCAACATCCTTGTTAGCATTTCCCACTTGACAGAAAGCAGGATATTACACGAAGGCAATGCATGCACTGATCTCCCCCAGCATAGAGATGTGGTGGGAGATATCACCAGGTCCTGTGAGCTAGGAAATGATCTCTGGTATCATCATTTAGAGATTACCAACTCAAAATGACAGTGTGACTTTCTGAGCTGTCAACCCAAACTTGAGTGTTGAACATGACATCATGTTCAAGGTAAGTTGCTACTAGTATTTGTTTTCTCATAGCCCCAGTAGAGGCTCAACATGTTTATATGACATCAGACTGATTACAGTATGTTGCTCCTGCATTTCTGAGGAAGAAGTAATAATTTTCTAATTTTCTCAGAACTGAAAAGGTAGCACGTAACGTTACGGTGACAAAACAGCTGGTGTGGTATCTGATATATCCCACTGGTGTATGCAGTGGGAAAGTAGGGCCTAATCCTTGTGCCTCTGAAGAGACCTTTTGGGTATGTGCTATCAGTCATGAGAGGAGTTTCTGTTTGGAGCTGAATTAAAGTTAACTCAAACAGCACTAGCTGCCAGCATGTATTTAATAAAACTGAGGTTTTCCATGTACACAGAAAGAACATAGCGTATGTCCTTCTAAGCCTATAGATGAAGTGTAGGGGATATACAGTCTATGTCTACTAAAAAACTAAAATTCCTCTCTCAGGAATTTGCTGCCTCGCATAATATTCCTTTTGAAGACTGATACTAAACCACTCATTATTTTTCATGCAAGCAGCCTCTTTCACAGATCCAACTCTCCTGGCTATCGACAACCCTCATGTTATTCTCTTACATCCTGTCTTCAGTCACCCATCATTTAAAACCAGATTTAATTACCTTCTGCCCTTTCCTAGCTATACAGAAAAAAGGCTGACACTAGCTGTCATCCCTGTTAGACTATTGTGAAACATACATACCGGAACATTTATGTTGAAAGTATTTAGTCTTGATAAGTGTGGGTTTTTATATTTCTTTTTAATGGGTAAAGACAGACAGAGGGGGATGGAAAAAGGAAGATGCATCAGACAGGAAGCAATACAGCTACTGCCTTCAGTTTGAAAATGAGTTAAATCAGTTTGAATTAAATTGTGGACTCTAACTTTGTGTTGGTTTCCTTTGGCTCTTTAAATAATGGACATGCTAAGAGGCCCTGGAAAAAACGTGCACGGACCTCCATCCTTCAAACATACTTAATATGTTAATTAACAGCTGCTGTATCTCAACCTTGTTGGCCCAAGATGTGTACATTAACATCTACGCTGGAGATAAAGCTACCTTTAATCTTGTGGCAGCAACTGGCAGGATCTATAGCACGACTTCACTGAATTCAAAACATTTGTAAACAGTTCTTTTTTCTGACTGCCTTTTAAAGAGTAAAGTAGCATGCAAGCAAATGTTACACAGCTTGTTAGCACACCACTGATGGGACTGTCAGATGTCTTTAGAAGGACAGAGACTTATTTTTCATAAGCCCATTTGAAGAAGAAATCTTTGCTGAATGCTTGACACACAGAAACTTACGATATCTGGTGAATATCCAATATAAAACCCATGCCCAGGCAAGCTCTCATATGGCTGTTCTAGCTTAGCAGAAGGCAATGGGTCTGAGGCAATTTATACTCTCAAGCTATGATCTCAGGTACCAAGTGCAGGCAAAGAAACAGCTCCTGTCTTTGCAATGGTTCATCCCACTGTTCTGGGACCAGAGCATGCTAACGATTGCAGGCAGTCTGAGATCAGGAGATGGTCTCACATTTTCCTCGGGGTTCAAATCTCACCTGAATCAAACTCTGAGGATCCTTTGTACACAGATGTAAAAGTCAAATACCTTCATAAAGACAGCATTGCTTAAGCTAAGCTGCATGTGCTCATATCTAGATGCTCTCAAATGGCTTCCTGCCATTTACTGTTTTCAAATAAATTTGTCCTGATGTGTGTGCTATACATGCAGTGCTGGCTTCATCTGCAGCTGAGAGTTTTTTACCCTATTTTTCAAAGATCACATCAACTCACGAGGGTATCGTTTAATCCTGAAAGTGTTCTTAAGCTGCTAACCATCCTCCCTCCTTCCATATTCTTGTCTGAAACACGGCAAGAAAAAAAAGATGCCGACAATCTGAATTACACAACAAAACACACAGCAGGAAGGACACAACACGATTTGTCACTGTGGATGTGTGCAAGTCGCTTCATTCAATTGTCTCAGAGCAAACGCACCCTCCAGCTTTGCAGATGAACATTTCTCAAAAGCTGCCTTGTAGGACACTGGCTGGTAAATTGTGGCTGTAGAGGGTGGTAGGGTCTCTGAAAATGTGACCAGCCAGAGTATGTGCTCTGTTATATCAGAAATTCCCAGGCAGGAAAGCCATGGAATGTTAGGGAAGCACTGTGATAAATTTAGCAAGCGATAATGTAAACAGCATGGAAAAAATGTGTGCTGTGCAGGAGGGCATAGGCACATTTGCTTGCTGAGACACGACTGACCATTTGGAAATAAGGTTACAATGCATTTAAATCTGATCCAAAGACGTGCGCATGCCCTCAGTTTTATGCTCTACAAGTTGTCCCACTGGCGTCAGTGAGACTGCAGAATATGCAGTTAAATGCTGTAATTTGGGGGTTTTTTTTGTAAGGATCAGGGACTTAGGGGGTAAAATGTCCTTGGCTTCACCTCCCAAATAGATCAGTAATGTAAAAAGACAGTTACTCTTAACTATTGTCAGTGGTTAATCTGCCTAAGGATAACCCTTACTTTCTCTGGTTAGCTTTAGTATTTATTTGTTGGTATTTGACTGACTTGTCACTTTGCTTGAAACTATAAAAATGTCAACTTGCCGGAAGCCACAGAACAGTCTCACTCCTTTTAATTTGCTTGTTTTCAGCATCAGTTCCCTTAGAAGTCTAAAGATTCAGCCTCATAGTATATTTTCCTGCAGCTGCATTCATATCCTTATCCATAAACTCAATGCAAGTGAATTTCTCAGAAGGAGGATATTTGAAATGTCACAGAGATGGTCAAATTGCTAAACTGCAGGCATTAACAAGAAACAATTACATAAACTCTCAAGCTGAGACCAACCCTGCCTGCAGCGATTTGTTCAAATTCCTTTTTTCTGTCTGTTGCTTCCCTAATTGTCTTTAAATGGTAGCTTTATAAAAATCACCAAATATCTTCACTGCATCTTTATATTACACTGTAAACACAAATGAAACTGTTAATTCACAGCTTTAGGTTTCCTTCCCAAGTTACAAGCATTACTTTCTTGCCATTGTTTCCCCCCAGTGACCTTCAGTGCCATTTGATTTTGATTGATAAAGAGTGATACCGTTTCCTCTTTTAACAAGGCATTGTTCAGATCTGAAATGGGAAATATCCATGCAGGCAAATCCAGCAAGCCAAAACACGCTGAATGTATAACTTATGCTATAAAATAAAGCCTCCACAGAGCTTGTCTTCTTAAAGAAAGCAAAGGTAGTGGCTGTGCACGCATACATGTATGCACATATACAAATACTTCTGTATGTATGTGGGTTTTGCCCACTGGTGTGCACACACACACACACAAATCCAATTTGTATGTATAATACTTTTAGTTCCCTCCTGGTTTTTTTGGTTCTTTGTGACAAAAAGGCTGAGACGGTGAAGCAGGATGCAATAAGTGAAGTCAACATGGAGAACCATTCCTGAACCCTAAAAACTCCCAGGGGTTGATTTACTTTGAGATCTAGACTTGCACAAAGTGCAGGATACAGAAAAAATCCTGAAAAATCTATAGCCTTTCTCACCTCCATCCCAAGAGAAGCATATTTCTGAATGCCTTGACAAAAGTAAAGCCATGGTGTGATCCAGCTGGAACCAATGGGAATCTTTGCAAGGATCTCAGCAGGTTATGGATCAAGCCACACATGTATAAATATCTAGCACATGTAATTTTGTAAATTACTTCTCCTGTTTTAATGACACAGAGGCACACTAGAGTCATGTTAACTCTTTTTTTATACAGATTGAGTGACTAGGGGACATTCTTTCAGTTAGCAAAAAAGTTGACTTTTTATTTTCTTGGTTCACCCGCCTAGCCTCACCAGTGAAAGTCTGCAAAATGTATGTGCTTTGCCCTGCATGCTAGATGACAAATTTCTTATGAAATCAATGAGTTCCTTGTTTATTTCTTCTGTCAGGTACTGTCATTGCTAATTGTGTTGATTACTTCAAATCTGTCTTGCTTTCCTTCAGTGTGATGAAATATAATGTAAAGTGGTCCAGTGAAACAGGACACACCATAATCCTCAACAGTTAGTTTGAGGCTATGCATTAGGATCAGAAAGCAATTAGCTGTTTGAATTCAGACAAACTGGTAGGGTCACAGTAAATCCACTGTAAACAAGAGGAACTGAGTGAATTGAAGAGAAACTTCCCAGTCAGACTGCAGTAAATATGCAGTAAATCAGCTCTTGATAATTTAAGATGCACAGAGACAAAAAAATACTGAAGAATCAGGAGAGGGACATTGTTTAAGTATCTGTCCTGGTGAAGGAAGGCATCGCAAAGGGAAAGGCTGGCTTGTTGAAAGGGCAGAGGGAGGGATAGTATTTTTTCTGTCAACATCACCGTAAAGAAAAGAAAATGTCAGTGATATTAATAGGAGAAAGATGAGAAAGAAAAAATATAGTTCTGTTACACACTGAACAGTGCAGCAAAACTCAGCTACACAGCAGAGAGACTATAATGGGTGTGGAAGGCTGGACTGCTCATTTGGATGAGAAGATGACAAATTGCTAACAACATGAGACTTGCTGTTGTGCAATTGCATTTTAATAACATGAAAGGGCTCAATGAAACCAGCAAGAGGCACAAAACAGAAATTACCTTATAAAAAGATCATCTGCCTTGGTATCTGTCACTGCTGAGCAGGAAAGATACAATAGCAGGGGAAGAGATCAGGATGCCCTTACTGTTTTTAACACAGCGGTATGAATGCCTGGATCCACAAGGATGTGGTTAAGGCAACAGACTGCCTGATCTCAGCATCTGTTTTTGTCACAGATTCTGGACAAAAGATACTGAGGTTGCCCAGAAACTGAGGGAGCAGTGGCAAATCCAGCAGCAGTCAAGGCTGCAGGAACCAGAGCAGAGCTTGCCTCCTGTCCAGCTTCAAAATGAACTTAACGAGCTTGCTTTCTTTTCATGTAGGTCCAGCTCATGCCTGCATATTTTCAGAGACAGAAGTTCTTTAGAAATTTACTATAAAAATAAATAGACAGAATAAAATGAAGGTGTAAAGGCTATTCCCATCTGCATTAACACATCCTTTGCTTTCCCTGCCTCATTCTCTCCCTAAAAGAAATACAGAATAGAAGTGATGACATTTCTAGCTTTCATTTGATATGAAGAGTTTGGTATTTCCTAGTGTTTTGAGTGCACAGGTTGCTGAAGTGGAAGGAAAAAAGACTGGGAGGTGGCCTGTACCAGTCCTACTTTCTTTTTTAGGGTGGCATGGCATTCTCACTTTTTCCATACTTGCCAAAAGGCACACGGCAGGTGTTGACACCAACAGAAACACTGTCCTTCTGCAAAACGCTTTCTCTGACGCAATATCGCAAATACTCTGGAAAGTAACTCTTCTGCAGACCCAGTCAGAGCGTGCTCCACGTTCCTTCTGGCATGCAGAACCTGAACAGCATGTTGGATTTTGGGAACTGTCCTGAGACAGAGAACACCATGCCTATCAGAAAGGCTACAAATGCTACAAATTAAGCCTGCACTCTTCTGCGCCACGCTGGCAGTGAATGAATGTGACTAAACTAGCACCACTGTGGTATATAACATTCACATCAAAATTGAAGGTTCAGTACGTGGCCTACCAAAACTCTGTCAAGCCTGCCAGCAAATGGACGGACTGAATACAACTGTAATATCTAGCTCTCCATCCTGAAAATATTCTGTTGCTACCTGTGAGAGCGATCTTTCAGTTCATACTTTATTTACAATACTTGCACACTGAAGGCTTCCCAAAATCTGGACAACTATGAAGATGACATAATATATCAAATATGAATTACCAACCAACTAAATGGCTCAATTCCTACAGGCTAAACAGAGAGCATCCTGCCTGAGACAAGAGACACGTGGTTTAATTAAGCTTTTTTCTTCCCTTCCCAATTAAGCTTTTTCCTTCCCTTCCCAAAGGCATTCAGGCTCCAAAGATGGCTCTGTATTTGAGGGGGCAACATACTCCCTGGTGATGAGAAGGCTTTCATCAAAGCAGCAGGGGCTAGGGTGAGAGAACCAACACCATGTCACGACTTACACCTCAGACAGTCCTGCTGAAGCTGATGATAGTACACAGAGTGTAAACCAGGGCAGAATGTGACCCCAGAGCACTTTTAAATCTTCTGTAATTAAAAAATGGGAAGATACAAGGTTTTAAGTCATATTTTCCCCTGTTGTATCCATGGAGCATATACCAATGTAAATCAGTAGTCGTTCTGAAGGAATAATCCATGCTCAAGACCTAGTCCTCAAATGCAAAGGCACAGCAGAGCTGTCTGGTTACAGGTGACTACTTGCCTATGAAGGTCAAGTATAAAACAGCACTTCAAGTAGTGCATGGTTTGTGACATTCCTCAGATAAAGTGGAACCCTCCTGATCAATGGGAACAAAATTTCACTCTCATGGTCTAAGTTCTGCAGGATTTTTTTCCCGATATTCTTTCACTGTAATTTTTTTTTAATGCTGGTATAATTAATTTTGAAATAACATTTCCATTACTGCACTCACACCGAGGCAGCCTTTCTGGGAAGGTTCCCTCCGTGCGGTAGAATAACGTGGTACTAATGGGATTACTCAGGGGGTAGAGTTAAGCAATTATATAAATCTTTGCAAGAGTAGGGTGTTAACTACCAGCTCGCATACCAGAACCCAAATAATGAAACATAACAGTATACACGTTTCCCCAAAAGTTTTCTGGACTCCTCTTGGTCAGCACATTGGTGTCACAGGAAGGGCTCTGCAGGAGCTCGAGGTCCATTCACTGCCACTATTGTGCATAATTAAGGGAATTTTTTTTAAATACAAACACAATACTGAGCAGTATCAAATGTGAAGATCTTAAAGTCACAATGCATTTAAAAAGGAAAAATCTGCACTGAAAAATATTAAAGATGTTTGTAAATTTTCCCTGTCGGAGTTCTGTATCAAGATCTTAATTCAAATGAATATTCTGAATGAAATAAAACATAATAGTCATTATTACTAAAAAGAAAAAACCCTACAACTTAGAAGGTTGTTTCAGTTTGGAAATGAAAAAACGTGAAGTTTCCGCTTCACGTTTCCTTCCTCCTCACTCTCTGCTGTCTGCACCTCCCTCCTTTAGAAGGCGAAGGGAAGGAAGTGTGCAGGGACATATTTTTCATCCTCCTTGTTCTTTTTCCTGGACATATATAAACTTTACTGAGCTGAAATTAATCTTCAATCGTCTTTTTTTAAAAAAAAACACACCATGCTTTTGAACATTTGTCTTGTGTTACATTCTCCATATTTTTGCTCCATCTCATCATCTCAAATCAAACTGTTCTCTCTCTCCCTTAATGTTATCTTTTATGTTCTTTCTGAGGAAAGTCACTTAAGTGAACTTTGCATTGTGCAGATAAGAGAAACAAGCTGTGGCACTGGTAAGGTTTTAACAATTATGAATAGTTTCATTCTGTGATTAGCCTATTACTCCCACATCCTCCCTCTTTTCAGTTCTGGACCAAGAGATGCCTTTGAAAAATCTACAGAGATTTATGAGTTCAGTTAGAAATACCAACGCTTAACAACTTGCACATCAGCATTAGGCAAAGTCGAGCAAATATTCACATCGCCTAATGCAACATGGAAATCAAGTAATTACAACCAGACACAACATATACCAACAACTGCAAAATGTGTTATGAAAGAATGGAAAAATGTAGTGACAAATTATGTAAATAGTCTGTACAGAAGAGATGTAAATGACTAAAAAGGTGTTATTCGTGGGCTCCTAAATGATTCCCGAGGGAATCGTTAACTGTGTGTAAAATATGGAAGTTTACTTCCAGGTCCTTTTCTCTGTTGTATCACTCTTCCCATTGTCTCATTAATTAACACGCTTCTCACATTTTCTTCTTTGTTTCCTTTAAATTGTTTCCAGCTAAGAATAAATGAAAACTACAGTCTAAACTAAATTGTATGCCAGATTCAATAAACAGGAAACAAACAAAGGAAAGTCAGCAGAATATCTCTACATGCACCAAGAATTGATTATAATAACCCTATATACTCGACTGATCATTGCCATCGTCTTTTCTGAAAGGAGGGATAGGGGATTGAAGAGTTCTCATAGGACTGCACTGGGGCTGTGTGAAACCTTTGAAAAGCAAAGCAATTCTACTTCACCCAGAAGCATAGTAAGCCCTCAGACTCCTAGGCGGAGCAGGGAGAACCAGAGCCTGTACCTGGAGGATACGTGGAAGGCTGGGACGGGAGTTGACCTGGGCAATTCCCTCTGGTGGGAATCCAAACCCAGCCCTCAGAGTACACGTCGCCCGATGAAGGGGAGGGCAGGGCAGACCAGCAATACTGCTGGCACTGCCAGGAAGGCGACAATAAAGCCCTTGTGCCATGAGCCCACTGCAGAGGTGTAGGGAGTGAGGAGGGGGCGACAGCTCTGCCTGTCTGAAAGGATGCTTGGCACTTTGAGCCCAGCCTGCTCCACCTTTTGCAGATGAACTTCCTAAATGACCGTGACTGTATGGAGAAAGGACTTGAGTAGCACATTTTCCCACTCAAGCCTGGCAGCAAAGAAAGAAACCACCAACAAAGCCCTCCCAAGTCTGTGATTGTGTATGGTTTATAAAAGCTGATATGTAAATCTCAACAGAAATGACATTTTAGAGCTGTAAGATGCAATGCATTTCCTTCAGTGCTGCTGGCTGGCTAGCCCTTCATTGTCACGTAGCTAATTGCTTGCCAGCTGCTAATCTATGAGATTTGAAATACCATGTGTGCATAAGGGTTAATCCCAAGATTAAAAGAAAAAAAAAAGGAAAAAGCATAGAAAACATCCAATATCCCTGTGGTATTCATCCTCCAAGAGTTATCCCATGAAAGGTAAATACTCAAATTGTATGTGAGCACTTTCTGGAGGGTGTGAGAGGCAGAAGTGATAGGTACATTTTATATTAAATCTCTACATTTTTCCTTAACTAATAAACTCCTGAAGCAGCTCTCTGGCAGACATCGTGGAGACATGAAAAAGGGCAGCTGGACCCCTCAGTGATGGTATAGCTCTTGTGTAGCTTTAGACACACTGCAGTTCTCCAGTTTCCACAAAAAGACCATCCAAATGACCGCTGCCCCATGACTTAATAGATCTGTCAGATGGTGGGGCCCATTTGTTCTTATTGTGTTCTGATGATCTGAGTATAGACTGAAATCTTTCTGACTGGGCTGCAAATGGCTCTCAGAGCAATTTCAAGCTGAAATTATCCAGACATTTATCCAGACATTCTTAGGGCTGTATCAGCCAAATGGCTATCTCCCAGTGCAGAATTAAAAGCCTGATACTGAACAGATTATGTTTGGGAGATTCAAAAGGATATAGAGTGTATTCTTCTGTAGAACTGAAATGTAATTATGACTTCTGTGGCATGGTAAAAATAAATTCTTGCATTTGTCAAATATTTTGAAAAATATTATTTTGTATCCAATCCAATGGGCGTATAATATTTCAGTAAACACAACAGTGTGAATTCATACCATCATAGCAGATATACTAATTTGAATTACTGTGCCAAAACAGAGTTGATCTGTCTTCATCTGCAGCCCATTTGCACAGTGTGCAATATCATAATGCATATTTTAGAGCAGAGTGGTACACCTCCCAAGTCTTCCGCAAAAGTTCTTGAAATGAATGAAATTAAATAACTAGCTGATCTGAATGTTTTCTTTCTCTGTCTTGATATACTTTTTGGGGCGTGGGCGGCATGACTTATACATAGCTCTATGCGGCATCTGCTCATGGTATGATTTTTGGGTTGGCTATGGGTTCACTGTTTGGGTTCTTTTAAATGCAGGCATGGTATGCGGAAGATGGAGATTGCACAGGGCATCTCAGCAGCCACCCCCAGAGACTGCTCCCTTGTGGACTTAATGTACACGTGCCTCTTGCAGGACTGGTTTGTGTGGGCAGGGACTGGCTGGCAGGACCCACCCAAGAAAACTTTGCTACAGGTTTTGCACCTGAAATTCCTGGGAAACGCAGGGACCTCCCTTTCTGATGTTTTTCTGCTTTGCTGGGGATTTGCCAATGTTTAAAGCATAGAGTAGGCACTAAGAAGGAAATGAAATGATCCATCGGTGCCTATAATCTTCACTTTCTCCTACCTCCTGTTAACATGGACACAATGATGGGCAGGAACAACCCTGAAACATCTGAACAAGCGGTGCATCCGACATCTCTGTCCCATGTCCTTCAGTGGCCAAGATACAACTGAGTCAGAAAAAACTGAGTCTCACTAAGGTGCTTTTAAATGGACTACAGACCTCTGTAGCTTGTGAAGAAAGAATTAAATTCCCTCCAAAATAAGCAAAAGCAATATTTTTCACCAAGGATAATTAGAAAGAGAACAACATTGCACAGCTTGCTCAGCCAGTGGTGCCTGGCCCGGTTGACAGGCATTCCCTCTCTCCCCAGGATGAACCTCTATCCACTGCTCTGCTCTTTGCTTCCCTCCTGCTAGTGAATAATAAGACTCTAGGACACAGGTGTGCAGTGATATTAAAAATAGACACCACTTTTCAAAACAGCCCCTAAAAGAGTCTTATTACCAGAATGAGCCTCTGCCTGTGTTAGTCCATCCATTAAATACTCTGGTTTTCAGAACCCGGGCTTTCAGAAACACAACTGCCCCAAAGCTAACATAGCCCCTGTTCTGTGAGGAAAGGATGCCTCCTCCTCCTCCTCCCTTCCTTCTTTCCTTCTCTCCTTCCCAAAATAAAAGCACCGTGGACAACTTGAAAGAGACAAAAATGTAAACACAGCTTTTGATAACATATATAAAGAAAAGCAAATATATTGAGATTAATAAAAGATGAAGAAATTCAGCCACCTGACATAACGTTTTAATGTTTTGATGACATCCTTTGGTGGCTCAGACAAGAGTAGACGAGTGTACTTCATATTTCATAGGAAAACAGCAAAACAAGCTCAGAGATTTTTGTTTAACCACCAAAGGACGGCATTTAGAAAGCTGCAGCCTGGAAATGAAGTGTTTTATCAAATTGCAGAAGGAACTGAGTGGGAGGATTGCACAAAGAAACCAGAAAGTGATGGTCAAAGGGGAAATGAGCAGGCTGTCATACACAGAGCGGGAAATGGTGGGGAGGGAGAAGTGGGTTCATTTTCTGTCTCTTCTTTATTTCTTGAGAAAATTACTTAGAAATATTAATATCTAAGAAAAACAGTAAAGGAAGAAGATAGATATCACATAACTGAAGTCTAAGATATCAGATAGCTGCATTTGCAGCTGGTGGAGATTATGTGTAACATATAACCTGGTGCCAACTCCTTTGATGAAGCCAGTGCTCCCTTTATGTTACACTTGCAAATAAATGAGGTGGTGACCAGTTACCATTAATCTTCTGAAAATCACAAATGAAGGCCAAGAGTTTTCTATCAGGTTCCTCGTGAAAATACAGTTGAGATAAGATCAAAGCTCTGGGGTTACAGCAGGAATGCCTGATTTTGACCAAGTCTCTCTGGAGCAGCAAGTGAATGAAGGATGAACATAGGAGTGGATTTAAACAGGTATATCAGTGTGCCTGGCATAGGTGGCACACCCAGGGCTCAGTGTGACTTCCCTGCAGCTCCTGAAAGCACACAGCCCCCTTCTCCAAAACCTCCTTCTCTCCCCTTCCTCCTGTGCTTCTTCTCACTAAGTCCAGTGAAAGGGCTGGGATGGGTGACCCACAAAGCTTTTAAATCCTGCCCTTTCCCGCAGATGTAAGGGCTACAAGCAAAACCCTCCATGTGCCTCTCGGCTTTGGTAATAACTTTGCTAAAAGCTCCTTGTGCCTACACATCAACAACATTGATTTCCAAATCCTTCTGTTGCTCATAAACTATGTTTCCATGATGCTGGGAGGAACATACATGTATAGAGAGAAACCCCTGTCCGCTCCCACCATCACAACAATCTCCACAAACTATCAAGCAGAGTATGGTAAGAAACCCTCCTTTGAAAAACAAGGGTGGTGAACATAACTTCTAAAATGGGTGAGAGAGTCTAAAGGGCCAAGCACAGCTTAAACTGATTGGAAAATTGAGGTGCCCATCACCAAAAATCTTCTTTTGGCTGACTTAGAGACAGTTTCTTTGTTTGTCTTTCCCATCTGTGCTTCCCTACTTCTTCTGGGACTGCTTCCCTTCTGGGTCAGATTAAGTCTCTCTCCAGATGAGGTGGGATATTACATTTAATAAGAGAAAAGCTCGCATCAGCACAGAGACACAAAAGCTCCAAGTTGCTCCCTTTCCCACAGATGCAGAGTCCTGTGAGAGACTCTTGGGTGCTGTCTGGAAAAGATGAGGGACAGCAGGCAGGTTGTCTGCTCTTGTTTGGTTGCTACAATGTATGGGAAACAGGAATTTGTGCATGCCTGGTAAGCAAGCAAGCAAGCTGTTGCGAAGAAACACCAAACTCATCAGCCAATTTCCACACACACACGCACACACACGCACACATACACGCATTGGGACAGCTTACCAGACTTTGAAGTTTTGCTACCCAATGAGTATTAGTGTGCTGTGACAGCTGGCAATGCATTCCAGTGGGTAAGTGATGGACTGGCTCTGGAGAGAGTAAAATAAATTATGAAGTGGGTGAAATTTCAGCCCTCCAAATAACAGTCCAATGATTTCATTGGAATGGCTCTGTCTGGCAGCGTATTCAAACACATACAGCTGGGCAGAACACACAAATGCTCCTGTATGCAATAGCCACATGCATGGGAAGAGAGGGAGTTCTCATTGCATAAGTGAGCCCAAGCTGGGAGACAGTGAGAGGGGATTTTCGAAATATGCATGCATGAAAGCCAGCCACGTATGATTCTATGTAAATGTAAATATCAGAGCCAGTGATGAGTACGTTATATATGCTGCTCAAAACCAACATCTTCAGGATTCCTTAGATGTTCTGCTTGGCCAAGGGAATAACATCTACCGGCTGTGTTGTCAAAGCACCAACATATCCAAAAGACTAAATTTTTACCTCAGTAAGCACAATTTACAGGGACAGTTTTGCACCTGGAAACATGAATAGGTAATGCAAATAGCCCATGACCAAGAATTTTCTGGGAAGCAAAATGAAGTCAGTTACCTACCTCCCATTTGGAATTAAATAGGTTTAGATAGCACCACCCTGCCAGGTCCCTTTTAAACTCTCAAAACCATGCCTCTCAAAATGCCTGAGCTGTGACTGTCAGCATGGAGTGAATCATAGGAAGTTAATTGCCGCCTTCCGTACCTGAGACTAGGAGGACTGCTGGTGACGGACTTAGGCTGACTGATGGAGGTGGAGCGGGCAGAGGAGAGGAGAGCAGCTTTCCAGGACAGGAGGTTTCCTGTTTGTACCTGTAGTCCATTCCACGAACTTGTATATTCTGAATGTACCATCAACAAACAATGAGCAGCCTGTTCTGCTAATATTTGTTGACGTATAGGATCTTACTCTCTTTTTGTCAAAGGTAGTCAATATCATTTGTTTTGATCAGGGAATGACTGCAGAGCTTAGCTCTCCAGAATTTGTATATCTTTTTCAGCCTCTGGAAGGGATCCGTGGAAGTGCGAAACACCGCTATCAATAGATTTCATTGGAGGTGTTTTGCTTCCATCTCTCATCTACTCCCATTTGAACAACAGAGTAGAAGTAAGTAAAACCTGTAACAGTCCAAATGTTGAATGAACGTCTTTTCACTGATACAGAAAACACACATACAAGGAATTTCTGCAAGTTTTACATTTGGCCAAGGATGCTGAGGTCTGCAATTATCTACATCTGTGCAAAACCATCTCCATGTTTCCAGCTACTGCACAGACTGTGTATGCCATGTGCGTGCGTTGGGCTGACCCTGTTGCCAGAGCAGCCGCTCCGTGGTCCTTTCCTGCTGCACCGTGGTGACACTGAGCTCTAACAGCTTCGCAGCTTGTATGTCGGCTGCGTAAAAGAGAAAACTGTGTGCTGGGAAAATCTACTGCAAATCTCATAGCTACTCATATTTGTTTTGCAGTGTTTTTAATCACCATTAGCCAAAGCTAATGGATATATTGACTCTTTCAAAAAATCTGTTTCTTTCTGTTGTTGAAAGTTTTATCAGGAACTTAAACTCCAGGGGTAAACCACTCCTGGCTAATATTACATCATCCCATTTGCTCTTTTTATCATACACTGGCATGATGACTTTTGTCTCATTTCAGTGTAGTTACTTTCTCTGATATAAGGTAATTACTACTTTTCTTGGAAGGAATACCTATGTGTCTGTAAACATTCTTCTGTTTGGGAATCACTTCTTCGATACTTCTGCTACTATGTATCTACTAAATTAAAAATCAAACTATATCACAATAGATTTCATGTTGCCCAGTAAGCAATGCAAAGTATATGTACTTTTGCGAAATCTTAGAGGACTCTTAACAATATAAAATCTCTTTTGTGCCATCAGATTTCCAAGCTTGAAGTCTGGGAAAATGTTTTGGTTAGTCTTAAATGGTCCTCAATACTGAAGGAGGAAAGGCTTGCAAAGCAGACAATCTTGAGATTAAAAAATACACATACGTTGTAACCTTTTGTTTTCTTTCAAAGTTAAACAAGAGGATTGAATAGCCCAAATGGGAAGCTAAAACATTTCAAGCCGACTTGCAATGACAGAATGGTTGGAGCTGAGTTTTGTTTGCTGTTTCGCTTCAATCTACAATTACT
>JAVJGI010000001.1:5853110-5888717 GCA_035590275.1 Ibycter americanus
TTCTTTCCAAAATTTTTAGCTAAGCTATCAAAGTAAAAATTTTTCTTTTGTGATCTCTGCCCTTAATTTTTTTTTTTCTTTCCCGTAGGATCATTTATGGTGCCGATTTCCTTTGCGATATTGTGTGTTTCAGTTTCTCCTCTGCTCTCTTGCTGTTAGACCTCTTGAACACCTCTCCAGCTAGGAAGTCCAGAGATCATGAACTCACATGAATGCTTTGATAGTAGTCAGGAGCACTGAGAGAAGTACTTCTGTTTATTTAAATAGAACATATAATTATTATCTTTGGTGTACTTGCAAGGAGAAAAAAAGGATTAAGATACTGTTGGACACCGTCCGAGCCCTGCTGGAATCCTCAGTGGTTTTTAGGGTTTAACATTACCAGGATGTTAATTTTCACTGAGAACAGTCAGCTCTGGATAAGGAGATACATCTGTACGCTGTGTTTCAAGTGAGAAAATTGCTAGAAATATTCTGAGGGGCTGATACTCAGACTTGTGAAATAACAATGGGACAATCACATTCGTTTCACTCTCCACCAGCTCTCTTCTGTAACATACCTCTCAGCTAAGCTCTGTTCATCATTGTGTTATTTTTAGCCTGGTTTCCAAAGGAAACAAGGCGTATGAAACTGTGTTGTCTGTCTGTCTGCTTATCACTGCCTCCATAATAACGTACTATTGGCTAGTTTCAACCAAACTTGACAGCGGGATAAAAATCTGCAGGATGTGAAGTAGCTGCCAGTTTCCCAAAAGTGGGTGGTTGATGGAGAGGCTGCAGTGACAGAATGGTTGGGGCTGAGTTTTGTTTGCTGTTTCGCTTCAATCTACATTTACTTTCTTTCCAAAATTTTTAGCTAAGCTATCAAAGTAAAAATTTTTCTTTTGTGATCTCTGCCCTTAATTTTTTTTTTTTCTTTCCCATAGGATCATTTATGGTGCCGATTTCCTTTGCAATATTGTGTGTTTCAGTTTCTCCTCTGAGAAGCTGCCTGTACCTCGGCATGGCTGGCACACAGACCAGCCACAGCATCAATCACCCTAACACAAAAATTGCGCAAGGATATGGGGAAGGGATGGGCCATCAAGAGCCATCAGGAGCTGACTGTTCCCTCCTGGGCTTCTCTTTGACTTTTGTAGCTGTGCACAGAAAGAAACCTTCCTACCATGATACCACTTCAGCTGGTAAGTGCTACACATTTTGACACTGTCACAAATACAGACCTCATTGTGCCAAGGCACAGATTAAATACTCAGGTTTCCCCCATTCTTATGTTTTCCACCAAGTCCAACTTCAGTTAGTTCTTTTGTTTTAAGGCATGTGGTAAGAAAGACATTTGTTAGAAAACAGCTTTCCAAAATGACACCTCTGTCAGGCATCATTATTCCTTTATCAGGAAAAATTATAAATATGACCCCCAGTCCTACTCTGCTGCTAGTATTTAATTAGGCAAAACATAACAACAGAGAGAAAAAAGATTAAATTTCCACCAGGCATCACCTGCCACATTCACAAAAGGTACAAACCAGCCAGTGGAAAAGGCAGCGTCTTGACTGGCTGGCCAGAAATTGGCAGGTTAACTAACCCCACGTGATGACTGCTGGTGGAAGTCAGGAGGACCCCATCCTCTCCCCTGGCTCGCATAGCTGAGCAGAGACACAGCGCTTGATGGGCAGTCAGCAACCCCTGGCTCCTGCTGCCAGGCTGGGCCATGGCCAGGTCGCTTCAGCCACTCTCTGTGGCCAGGAAGAGCTGATGGAAGTGAAGCTGATATTTAGCCAGTGTTAACTCTGCCCACCAGCAAGGGGGTCAGCAAGCTGCTTCGTAGCGCTGCCATTGTCAGAAAGACCAAAATGCTTCAGTAGCAGTTCCCCTCCCTACCCTGCTTTTCCTCTTACAAGAAAAATTCAGTGCTCAACAGGCTTATTCTTTTCGTACCTCAGCACTGCAAAGGCAGAAATCTTGGTTTGACTGACCTGAAACCAGTGGAGATGAGGAAAACTTCTGAGGAGCTAGCAGTTCTCACTTTGGCGTACATAAAGGAGACTGACACCCCAGGAGTGGTTGTATGGGCATCAGAGAGGTGCCCACTTTGAGTCATCCCCCCACCTGAAATCAGGGCTCCCACTGTGACCCAGCATGACAGGTAACATCACCATGAAAAGCTGTACATGTGGTGTCTATAGTTTAAATATTACCAAGCTGGATAAAACATCTGTTTTGGCCAAAGTGAACAGACCTGGGAGCCTGCCTGCTTTAGGGCTGTTTATTTATTTGTCTATTTATTTATTTATTTGTCTATTTATTTATTTATTTATTTAGCCTTTGTTTTTTAATGGCAATCAAAAGCTTCACATATAGAAGCATAAACTAAAACTATACTTAAGCCTTTACAGCAAGCCAACAGCCAGAATTGCCAAGCGCCTGCAGTTCTCCTTAAGAACCAACTGATGTTTACTCATTTGGAAGTGCAGCTTGGCATCTCTGGAATTAAAGCACTGGGAGAAAAGCTTCGCTGCTCAGTTCACTCCTCAACAAACCGAGGAGCCTGCAGAAGAGAGAGACAGGGAGTGAGAGATCCCCACTGTATAATGGTTCACAGGAGTCTTTGCTTTTCTTTTACAGCAGTCTATTTTGAGTCACCATAACAGTGTCATCAAGTACTGAGACCGTTAGGTTCAGTGACCCCTTTGTAAAACATAGGGTTATTTTCCCAAATATTTATCTTTTCAGCTGAAAATGTCGGTGCTTGAACTCTGACTGGAGCTACATTCTTGGAAGCAAAAGCAAAGTACTTTCAGCTGTTTGAAATAACTTTAGATTTTATAAAAAAAGTCATACGTAGTTGCATGTATTTTGCAACGCCAAAAGGAAAACAAGGAATTAAGTCTGACAACTGTCTTGGGCGATGCTTTCAAGTAGGTCTAGTGCCTCTGCGGGAGTTGAAATAAAACAAGGATCTTCCAGGGGAAACACACAACTTGTACGTTCATGTGAGGTGTATCTTTACAAGGTGCACATGAATGCATAGCTACTGACAGCATGTACACAAGGACACAAAAGGCAGCACAGCAATCAGAAAGAGAATCTGGCACCAGAGTTGTAAGTGTTCATGTTTCATACCCTCTTTCAGTCTTGAGACAAGATGGATTGATGGGGCAGTGGAGGAAATAAGTCTACTAAACTTGAGTGAAAGGGGTACAAACTGGGAAGACCCAGATGAAATAAAGGTGAAGAAGGCTGGCATGCCTCCCAGTGATTACCACACCAACGGGAATAGTAAACAATTTTCTGTATTAAGGGAAGCAACGTATGTTCATGAAATAGATGCTGGAAAATTCAGAATTATTTTCTCAGGCTTGAGTTGTTATTCCCTTTTCAGATGCATGAAGAGAAGAGATACCGCTTGGTTTAGCTACTGAGCTAAACTTAGAAACACACTGTGCACAGCCACACTACCACGCCCTAGAAGACCATTAGCTATCACACAGTGCACTCTGTGTCATCTGTTCTCTGTATTTCATATCACTTTAACAGAGGCACGTTGGTTAACAGAGGCACATTATTTTTGGAGGTAGGGGTGGAGTGAGGAAGAGAACAAAAGAAGGAAACCTGAGTCCCAAGAACAGGGACAGTGCATTAAAAAAAGAAAGCCACCCTAAAAAAGAGAGATGCTGTAATATGCTGGAAAGCAGTGATTGTCCTTTAAAACCTTGTTTCTGTATCTGGAATTTTCACTAGAAAATCAGTGCTGAAATTACTCCACTGAATTATTGAAATCTCCACATAAAATCTGCACTTAGGGTCCTGGATCTTGCACTTGTGCTTATTAGAAGTGCAAAGATATGAAAAAATTCTGGTCTTTTAATATATGCACTCATGCCAAGAATTTTTTGTGAAATATTTATAGGGTAACTTTTTCTGCTTTTTTCTCTCCAGATTTTTAAAATAATTCCTTGTTAATTGCATGTATAGCATCACTGATTTAACTGAAAGAGGGAGATGATATCTGAGATGACCCCTTCTTTCCACATAGGGAATAACTTGATCTGTGAAACTCACTGCCAGAGGACGTTATGGAGACCGCTTTGGTCTCTTGGGGGACAGGTGTGTGGGTGCTTCCTGTGCTGGGTGGCTCAGGGCGGTCCTGCATGGCTGCTTGCCAACAGCAGGGAAAGATCACAGCCTACGTGCTCCATTACTTGCATGACTTACATAGAGGCATCTGTTCCCAGCCTCTGTCAGAGGCAGGCTACGGGGCTACCCTGGCTGGGATCTGACCCAACCTGACAGCTCAGCATCACGCGTCTCAGCCAGGCTCAGTCCCTGCCTCAGGCTCAGTAGCTATTTAACAACATTTACGTGGCTTCAGGCCAGGTCAGAGCAAAATCTGATCTGGCTGCAAGCGTACGGAGGCGGCGTGTCCTGAATTACAATTTTGACAAAACATGACCACCTGGACAAGATGGGTGCCTCCTCTAAAAGATAACGGGCAAAGAGCAGCTCCCTCCATCTCCTCCATGGGACCTGTCTCTTAAAAGCCATAGAAAAGAGCTAAAGCACATTGCAGTCCCTGGGGAAAACATCTGCTGTTGCACAGCACTTCTGCGCTAGTGAACCTGCCCCAGCCCAGCCTGGTGGCAACGCTATGCCCTCCCCTGCCTCATGCTCGGCTCCAGTCCAGCCCAGCTGACAATGGTGGTGCAAGGAAGTGGGCAAAGCATCTCTTCTCTTTTTCATTTTAAAAAGCTGTTATAACATCTTTCTGCTGAAGACCTGCTGCTTTTCCTAAATCATACTTGTCCGGATAAAATGGAAAAACCTGAGAGAGGATTTTGTCTCATGGTGGAGCTGGGGCACAATTTCTGGCTGATATTGCAGGAGAAGTTGTTATACTCATTAAATCACCCTCTCTGCAATATTGTGCAGTGTTTGTGGACTGCTGCAACTGCTTCTCTGGCAAATACTCAAATTAATATAAGCAATTTTATTGTTCTACAGTCATCCAGGAAACCAACAGCCTCCCTTTCCTCCTGACCCTCTTACCAGCTTCCTCTCTTTCCTGTGCTCTTCCTAATGCACTTGGCTGATTTCAGCACAGCATTGCCTTGGGGAAGTGAGCTTCCCAGAGACTCCTGTTGCAGAGAATCCCTAAGAAATAAAAAGCTCTTCCTGGGGCATCCCCAGGAAGGTGCCATCCCCATGGCCCGTTGAATGCAGCATCCTTCCTGGAAACAGCCAAACTCCTCCTTTGCTCAGGGCCATAAACATCTTGCTTGACTCTGACGGGATAGCAGCACTCTCAGGAATTTGCAAAGCAATTTGCTCTGGAGGAACCTTTTTGCTGCACCCACAATTGCACCTCTTCGTGTCCCTCAGAGTACAGAGAAGAAGAGGGGTAAGCAGGTATTTACCTGAGGGCAACTTGCTGACCAACAGCAGGGAAAGTGATCTGTGCCCTTCATGATCTGCCACCACCTGCCTTTCCAACCTTGTATCATGAGTCTTCTCTGCACAGGAGAGACAAGAGGAAGATTGGAGGGATACTGACTGGTGACAGTTCACCACGACCTCATGGCTCACCTCTCCAAGACAAAGGAAAACAACAAAAATCAGGGCATTACAGAGAAGGCTGCGGAAGGTAGTTGCCCTCCTGAAGGCTGGTGCCTGTCCTGGGAGACAGAAGGGAGTGAAATGGGGCCAGCTGGTGCTGGGGCAAAAGGCAGCTGGATCTGTCAGGGAAGCAATCAGGGGTGGGGGTGGGGAACCTAGATTTGTAGCTGGCTTTTCAGTGGGACCTTGCAACCATTTGGAAGGGTGATGTTATTTCTTTTGTGCCAGAGGCATGTCCCCAGGGGCAGGATGACAACGAGCCAAGCCCTGAGACTGGCAGTGTGTTCACCTTGTTGTGCTGACCAAGCCACAAGTAATTGTGTTGATCAAACAAATATCCTGACAGAGCTGAGAAGAGCAGAGCAGCTGTAGGCATGTCGAGTGCCTGTGCCGATGGGAGCAGCTCCAGAGAGCAAACAGGGGAGAGGACAGCCACTGGCATGTGAAGGGCTTGCTAGGAATGGGCCTACAGACATGAAACCACACCAAGAGGGAACGCGTAGCCAGGCAAGGGACGGGGGAATTTCCACAGAGCACTTGAAGATCTTATAAAACGTTCATTAAATTAGGTTTTCAGCAATTGTCAGCACTTGAATTACAAGGACCAAATGCAACTGAAAAACTACCTTTTGCTTTCATGTGAAATGGTAACTGCACATCAAACGTTTTAATCTTCTCCAATGACTAAATATGTGGAAATCTGTAGGTCTATTTATATAAAAACTTCCAAAGGCTACGTTATCTCTGTGATTTACCCCCACTCCTTCCCCAAGGGATTTTTCTTTCATGTCTTCTTGCACCGTCTACATTTATTTACCAGTGAATATCACTTCAAATGAATTTAGTAGCAGGGATGTTTATAGAAATAGCACATTTTCAATGACTTGTGGAGAACACTTACAAAGTGAATGTTGTAAAACACAAGTGTGTTTACATTAGAAAACCAATAACAGACTGGTTAACAGCCAGTCGAGGCGTGGAAGAAAATAAAGAGACCTGTTCATCCACTCTGAACCAGCCTACAGCCTTGAATATTGAAATGCTCCTCGGTGGTTTTACCTCTTTTGTGTCAAACCTGTTTTCAAGTAAGGTTTAGACCAAGAATTTTTCAGTGAAACTATTCAGAGGATCACTTGAACAACAATTTGAATATTCATTTGAAAATACATTATTCTGGATGGAACAAAATAAAGCAAACCTCTTCCAATAAGTAGTTTGCAATAAATTATTCAATCACCTCTAATCAAAAGTGCATAGCCTGAAGGAGAGTAAAGAAAAATAACTCAAAGCAGCAATTAATCTGTTGTATTAATGAAAGGAACCATGTGTGACAATTGCACAAAATGAACTTTTCTGGAAACCCTTGTAGATTCTTGTTCCGCTTTGGAGAACAATGATTTAGATATTAATTTCTTTGACAAGCAGCATTTGTTTCCAGGTCATCCAGCTGCTTGGTGGTTAGGAAATAGGAGTGATGTGACAAAAGAAGGGACAACCTCATTGCCCCCTTCTGTAAGTGAAGTTTAATTTAGCTGATGAAGCTTACATCCTTTCCTGCCTTATGGAAGCCCTCTACCATCTGGCCATCAGGTTAAGCTATGTAGCTGGCACCCAGAGTTTAGATAACTCTTTATGCTATATGAATGGGACAGAGAAAAGGGCAGCAGCAAAGGGGTTTAAACTCTTGACAACAGACAACATTCATGACCCTCGTCTGGCCTTGCCCTCATGCCTCAGTGAAGAGATGAAACCTCTGTAACCCCTAGAAGCGCACATGCAACTCTGCAGCACCTCCTCCCCTTCCTTCCCCCCAAGTGAGACTGTTCAGCACGTCTGGTCTCTATCCATAAATAGCTGCAGGATGATTGAGGCTCTACTTTTTAGTATGTGTGCTATTGCTGGAAGGATTTCACAGAGCTTTCAAATGATGAGCAATTAGCTGACTTTAGCCCCTCCATGACTCTGCCCACCCCAATTTGGAAGCAAAGAAAAGAGGCAAAGAAGGCACTGACACTTTTTGTTTCTCTCTTGATGCAAGGGGAAACATCACGACATTGGGTTTCACTAGATATTGATAGAGTCCTTTTCAGTTTTTTTAGTGGTGCCGTGGCCTTCTGGAAGACAGATTCATTTTTCTTATTTTGCTCTATTTTGAAAGCATAATCAACTAGGACTTAATTCTGCCGTGCATATAAAAGACTGCTGAATCTGGGGCCAGTTACACCTCTGAAGAATATCTACAGTACCAAAAGTCAGTTTCACTTCAAATATGTGTATTTCTGCTTACTTAGAGAAACAGTCAGATAGAACCATTTTACTTCCAGCTGTAAGAAATCTGACACCTGAATTGAGGCAAACTGAAATGCTCACTGTAAAGGAAAAGTTGCCACAAATATAAATAAATGTCAACAGTTCATGGGCAAATTGGAAGTAAAATCCTTAAGCTGCGAGGAAGAGAAATGGTCTGAAACACACGGAAATGCAGGAATTATACTAAAGCCACAAAAATGGGAATATTTCCAGTATGGCATGGATTGAACAGTATGGATTCACTCAACAGAGGAACCTCAACAAATCTGATACTGTCATTAGCCAGGCAGAGCATGTAGATGGACAGAGTTGACATATCTTCAAGACAAATGACACCCTCCTTGCTTTCTGTTCACCATAATATTTGGAAAGCTAACTTCTGTTCCTTGCCTTGCCTTGCCTTAATTTCCCTCAGGCCAAAGTGAAATCAAAGTTCAATCAAGGCAGAGACAACAAGCAGAAGAAAGAGATACATGCTGGTAAACGTGGTCTCAGGTTACCCGAATACCCAAGGCAGAACCAGAATGCGGGTCAGTATTAACACGAGGGCGTGGAAAGTCTATGTTTACATGCAAAAACTGGAAAGTGATCAACACATTCCTGTCTCTAATTCGCCAAGATAGAGCCACTGCTACAACACTAAAGGAAGCTCTGAGTGTCTCAGACATTTCAGGGGTGTTTTACTGAAGTCCCTAGTAAGCCACCAGACACAGTGGTGTTGGTGTCAGGACAAGTCTAAGTGCGGAAAAGCAGGAAAGTCAAAACAAACACACTGAAACAGTGGTTTTTAAAGCACATAAAACCCATGACTATAAGGTACCATTCAGAAATACAGCAGCTTTTCTTCCTTACTTTTTAATCATGGACTGGTAAAATGAGCAGCTTTTAATCTGTTTTAGTCAGCAGAGAAGCCATTCTCTGAAGGCTTAACAAAACTTTCCAGTTTTCCCTGTACCTTGCCAATTTTTAGCAAGGCCATAAAGAGAAAGAGCCATTCAGCCATTATCCCGCTAAAAAGAGAGCTGCTTTTAGTTATGCACTGACAAGAAGGAAGTTGTTACCCAGAGGTCAACTTGTTAAACAGTTGTCCTAGGAAATATCATTTAAGAACCTGAAGCAACTTCGTCCAGTGACTGCTTTTGGGGGATACTGCTCCCATCAGCAATACTGCAACCATTCCAGAAGCAACGCACTGGAAGAAACCGCAAGTCCGAGCATTCAGCCAAATGCCAGTTAAAATTCCCCTTCTAGAGCCTTGAAGAGATGTCAGAGATGGCTTGATAATGCCTAGGAGTCACTGAACTGGTGGTTGCACTGGTGCACAAACTTCCCCACAGCTGTCATACCGGTACACTACCCCAAACCAAAAAGCAGGCATTGACCTGAAAAGAATCCTCTGAATCCACGATATTCCCTTTTCCAAACCTAAACCAGACAGTCATGTAATGTTCCAGCCCAGTTTCTAAAATCGATAATCATATTATTCAGAGCTTTGCCATATAATTATGGACACCTTTAGAGAAACCAGATATCCTTGTAGGTTTGGATTAAGCTTCTTGCAGAATGTTTACACAGAGCACAGTTATCTCCTTCTATTATTAAACCCAAATAAAGGAGATATTGCTGACACAAGAAGAAAAAAACCCTACTCTTTTTCAAGAACCATTTATGTGGGGATCTTCAAGGGTTCTGCACATCCAAGAGAAATACAGACATCTGAAAGAGTAGAATTAAGAAGTGAAAACAGCATTGCTGAAAGTATCCCTGTTTCACTGACACCGTACATGCAAATGACAACACTGCATCCTTGTTTCTTCAAGGCAAAAACCCCCTTCATGCTAGATGAAAGGAGTTTCTAAATTACAGCTATAAGTTTTTAACAAGAGTTCACAAGGCTTCCTTCCTTAAGTACTGTTTAGATGAAGTGCTTTAAAACAGAAATTCACCCTTTCTCAGGTTCAAACAAGATCGTAGTTTCCTGTCATTCCAAATTTCTCTGTACCTCTGTCAAACCACCACTGCTTGTTCTCAGCAGCGAGGGCTCACCACCGAACAAGCTGGCCGGTGTCTCACACACAGGGTAGGATCATCGAGAGACTTCCCACGTTGAAGGCGTATCATTTCCTTAGATGGGAAGGCAGGTAGAGTTAAGCATAAAGAAAATAAGGGGGAACAATGTCCATGCAAGGCCATCTGGATAGTAAGCGGTGGTATCCTTAACATTTGTTGCTCTGCCGATTTGAAAACCAAAACTATCTGCCAGAAATTAATTGCCACACAGTGTGACCAGTTTACCTGAATTACCACAATACAGGGCCAGGAAAGAAATCTGTGGCAGTGTCAGCAAGGTCTCACGTTGTGCCTTGACGAGAAGAGCTCTAGAAGATTGTACATGCACATCTCCATCCCTCCCTATTTCGGAGTTGTAATTTCGCCTCATCCATTAAGTGAGAGAACGGTGGAGTGCCAGGGTCGGCAGGCTTTGGGAGTAAGAGGTGGGGGGATGAGGTTTACTGGAAAGCTGCTCACGTTTCATTCTAGTAATCCTGTCTGCTTCCAAGCAGATTTCAGAAAAAATATCAGTGTTCTGCTGAATAGCTTTAATGGGATTACCTTTAAGGCTTCTCTAATAAGTGGTGTTATTAAGTTGTCTGGCTCATACGGAGACTTACGCATAACCACTGGCACTCCCCCTTTTTCCTTATTTTGTTACAAATTGGAATTAGTGTCTACTTGGTGTTGGGTTTCGTGTTTTAAAGAGGATTGAGTTAGGGGAAAATCTTGTGAGTAAAGCCCTTTTAAAAATTTTGCCTATGTTAAAAAATCCCTTTCAGCCTACGAAACATGTTCTAAAAGGGATTAGAGATGCTGTTCAATATAAATCTGCCAGGAAGTCCAAATCAAGATTTCACAGATCAAACACCAGTACAAACAATTGCAAAGGCCTAAGATTTTGCAGGAAAAAGAAAACTATCTTAGATTTCTGAAGTCAGTCTGAAGGTCCAGTAGAAATCAAAGAGAGTGGGCAGAGTTTGAAATGATGTAATTCTTTCAGCCTTTCAAGGTGAGTCATTTAAAAAAATATTTACACTTAAATCACTCTTTTTAAAAAAAAGTGAATGCACTTAGAGAGCACTGACTAGAATGTTTTGAACTTGGTGGAAAGTCTCTCTAAAATGAATGAAAAAAAGACTATTAAATTCAAGAAGTTCTAGATTTGTTCCCTTCAAAATAAACTTAAAAAAAATACATGTGGTATCCTGAGACCAAGACAGATTATGATAACATGAATGAAGAATTGTTAAAACACAGGAAAGATTCACCCCCATGAAGACAACCCATGGAAATGATGTAAAACCCCAGAGCTACTGTATCCAGATAAAGTGTTGAGTGAAATTCCCCCAAGGTATTACGCTGAGAGGGCCACTTTTGTGGGACATTCTGCAGTAGTAATGGTGACCATCAGGAAGGTTACAGCTGTGTTGGTAGTGTTGACACCTTCAAAGTCAGTCTGATTTACCTGTGACAGAAAAGGAATGGGGCCTGATGCCAGCACAGTCACTGCCATCGAGTTTTAGTACAAGGCAATTTGTTTTCCCTCTATTATGGCTTGATTCTCCTCCACCTCTGTTGGCAGCAGAACATTTTGTTGACTCTAAAAGGTGCCTACTTTGAACAGTTTCATGTGGAATTGCTGAAAAAAGCAGAGCTGTTGATTCAAAGGCTTTTTAAAAATCAGTTTTGATTGCTAGGCTTATGGGAGATGATGCTCTCTACATAGGTACTGTCAATTACAGTTTTGGTAGGCATTTGGATGTGGACACCAAAAACCCTAAGGCAAAGAGTTTTGAAGCAAAGATATATATATATATATATATAGAGAGAGAGAGAGAGAGAGAGAGAGATAGATATATATAAAAATTATTTATTGCCTTAGAAAAACAAGGAGTGCTGATTTTTCTTTGGGGTCTCCATCTTGATATGTGGGACCTCATAAGAAGCTGGAACTTCAAGTGGGAGAATGCTAATACAGCACAAGAAACCGGCGTGGGCTTTGTTTTTCACGTGGGAAATAGCACAGATGAGTTTTAAAACTGCAATAAAAGTAATTGAGCAATTGCCAAGACTTGTAGTCATGATCTCAGGTTTTCACTCACTGAGCAAATACCCTTGAAACTCCCATTATGGTTTATGAATCAGCCGCTGTCTTGCTTTCTTAGAGATATCATCACTACAAATAAAAATGTTGAATCCCTGGGGAGATCAGAAGATTCTGGTCTCTGTTCTCAGGGACCTTTATTTTCTGGGGTGTGCATGGGATTCCTGCTTTATTTCTTGGAAATGGAAAAAAGGGACTGGGGATTTGCTACACCGACCAGCCTCCTGTTTTCTCAATATGCACCTGACCTTTCCTAACTACCCGGTACAAGGAGGAGTTCAAAACACAAGAAACCACACTCTGGCAGCCTTACACCTTCTGCTCAGCATTTTATGCTGTGACGAATTTCATTGCTGTTAGTGGGACTCCTCGTGCAGAAAGGTCTTTTTCAGTATGTGTAGTGCCATCAAAGTCTCACCCTACATATATCTAGTGCTGTACGAAATATCCTGTACATTATCAGTACAGCTTAAAGATGCCAATAATCAAGGAAAACATATTCTGAAACCATATGATTCTGAGACTTCAGAACACATTAAAATTCACCTCTTTATGCAGCGTAAGGTGAAATCATTCTTTTTCCAGTTGCATTGGAAAATGTATTCCTGCCCAGGTTTTCTGTATTTTTCTAGTGACTCCCAATGGACATTACCAAACCAGCATCGCTGCTGAATTTCCAGGCAAAGATGTGGGACCCTGAGGTAAAAGGGAGCTGCTCAAGAGAACGAGTGCTTTTTTTGGGATGACTCCTTTCAAAACAGCATTATTACTATATTTGAAAGATCGAAGAATTGTTTTCCATGATTCATTTTATACTGACTTCTCAACATGTATACTTAAACAAACAAATAGTGGAAGAGCATGAAAAATAGAAACATAGAGTAAAAATTTCATAAGCACCTAAGGAACTACACTCAGCTTTAAAGAACGATTTATGTATTAGGAGCACACTAAAGCCCATCTTCAACAATTTTATGCTTATGATTCAAACAAATTTTCATCAGTTGACCTGTGTTTCTAAATAGATGGTACAAGCACTGAGTCATTTCTGAAAGCAGTTCAACTTTTTCACTGAATGTTCTAAGTATATTTATGGGCACAAAGTTTTCTATAGATCTCTCTGATACTTAAGCACCTTTGTTGCACAGACTGCCATAGACAGAACAATAGAGTTGTTCATTTTTGGGGTGTGTTAGGAGTATTGCGGCAAGAAAACCGTTATATCTACTTGCAGAGGTAAGTGGAGAACCTTTATATATTAGGTGATACTTTTTCCCAAGGGGAAGAAGCTGGCTACGATCAAGAGAAGTTGGGGACAGCCACTGGCTGTGATAAATGACTGTTAGCAGGACCCTTCCAATATCCGATCAAGTTTAGGATGCTCTGATGACCTTTCTCATTTTTTTTTCTGTGAGAAGGATGGAAAGTCACAAGTATGAGTAACAGAAGTCTAAGTCTAGTCCTTTTTTAGACATGCTAAAGTTTTCCCTCTCTGTTCTTCACAACCCATTTACGTTCCTAATCTTCATGTGGTGCCTATTAAAAGAGCATAAATATGGAATGTTAAATCTCTGTGTATCCAAAGCTATCTACAGCCCTGAAGGATTCAGGAAAAATTAAACAAGAGAGCAGGCAGACTTCCAGAAATAACACAGCTTTAACAAACACGTGAAATATTTATAGAACATGTAAAGAACAAAGGAAATGCAGCATTTCCTCCATGTACAATTTCTATCAGTGCTTCAGGAATACTATTTCCCTTCCATGTTGCTACCCTGAGGACAGGGACCACAGCTGATAAACCTAATAAACTCTCCTGGATTAACCTGATTTTGTCAAGAACATTCATTCCAGTGACATATCAATTGCAATCCATAACTGCTTTGTTACTTTAGTTAAGTTTTTGAAAAAAGAATCTTACAGCAAACCTCTTGGCTGCAGCTAGGTGAGGTTTACTGGTAGCAAAACCTGCAGTGATGAAGTAATTTCATATTGCATTTTGTAACCACATAATGTTAACTGAATATGCAAAGTGTCTGCTGCTATAATAGCAAATACTGGGGTAGTGTAACCTGTAGGAAAAAAAAAAAAGCATGACTAGTGTCTCATTCAGCTACCTTGAGCTACACAGAATTTCTGTAATTAATGGATGGTAAAATATTGTGGAGGACATTCTAACATTGCATCAGTAGCTTGGTCTCATCTAGCATGTTGTGTGTAGGATTGCTCAGTTCATTTTAGAATGGGATATTGCAAAATAGCAGGCACTTTAGAGAAAATTTAGGTATAGGGTTGCAAGAAAAAAAGGACGGTTATGGGTCCAGGGACTTGACCTGACTGGCATTTCCTCTGTCAAAAATTTAGCAATCTTCAGAATGATTTTGAATATTTATATCAATGCTAAACTTTCCAGCTTTTTTTATTTAGTTCTGACAACATTTTTAATAATTAAGATTTTGTACTTCAAGACTTAAGCCATGATCTATTAGAGATGGAGATAAGGCCAGCTGTGGGAAGTAAATGACCATACATTTGCATACAGCAGAATTCTTGCACTGCCTCCAGTAGTGCTTGTGGTGGGATGCTGAGTACTGGAGTAAAGGTACCGCAGTTCAAGACTGAAAAGCAGTGTTCGCCCAGTTTTGCATGTGTTAAATGAGGCACAGAAAAGTTAAGAAACTCTAATTTTAAGAGCACTCAATGCTAGAACAAAAGAAAGCCTAGATTTTCTTCTCAGTTATGTAGTTGCTCAGATTACAGATTAGATATTTGGATAGCAAATAAAATGGAATCCTAGGGTGAGAGGGGAGAGACCCAAGCTGGAGCTAAGGGTTGGAAGAAAGATTTCTTCAGGGTGTATGGGTGGAGCCCGCTGCACTTGATGGTGAAGGAGGGTGAAGCTGAAGTTCTTTAGGGTGCTCTCTGAAGCTTGCCTATCATTTCAAAGGCTCACCAGCCTAGATTCCTACAGTTTATCCAACACTATGAGGAGCTGGAGATGAATGTCATTTAAGCGTGAGAGGATTAGCTGTACAGAGCTCTTCTGCTCATGCCTCCCTCTTGCCTGACAAGGCAGGTCTAGTTATAAAACAAGATTAACTTTCAGACAAGGCAGTTCCCCAGCTTCTGCTGAGTTATGATGCTAGGTTTAAACAGTGTGACAGTTTATTCTCAGGCCACTTAATGTCTTAACTTTATTGTCTAGGGACTGCTTGAGAGGTGGAAAAAGAATCTCATTTCCACATTAAAAATATTCCTGTAATAATGAATCAGGCCAATCTAAAAGTCTTATTCCTACAAGCACAGGAGAACAAGAGTCTATTGCCTTTTTAAGAAAAAAAAAAGCACACCATCAAAGGAAAACCATGGCCTCTACCGATACTCACTCTCTCAATAAGACAAAAACTGAAGGAAAAAATATTCTTCTCTCCCAAATAACCAATACAATCAACAAGTCATGGAAAGGAACCCTAAGACTCAGTCTGTTAACCAGAGACCCTTGCATGAAGAGGTTGGAGCTAACGAGCTTCTCCCAGTGCTCTTTGTTGAGCCAATGGTCTGTGTCAAGCCACGTGAAAATCCATGTATAGCTATGGCTGTTCAAAGCTTAAGCCTCGCACCAGAGCTCTCAAAATTCCTGATCTCAAAGAGCCAGCCAAAAAAGGAAAAAAGGTAGAAAACTGGATCCAAAAGCTGACCTGCACTGAAAGTTTGAGCTTCTTTTTAATATACCTAAAAATTATTATGGAAATAATTACAACAAATAACTATTTGATTTTTCACATAAGTCAAAGATTATATACACATATACTTATGAAAGTCTCTTGCCTGGGATAATGGAAATCTTTCAGCAACTTTAATTTAGCTGCTGTTAACATTCCTGCTACAATAGAGTCAAGTGCAAAGTGCGTTGTAAATACTAGAGCTGTTTATAACCTAAAGGGCAAATTCAAATCCTGTTTAATTTCCTTACTGTTGTTCATAAAACAGTCATTTCAAGAATAGAAGCATGATGTGCAAACATAGCAAATCTCACTTTTATCATCACATCAGAACAAAACAGTTTCTCTTTTCCAGCTTCAGTACCATTTTTGGAAGTGAGAGAAAATTTTATTCCTAGTGATGGAGAGGGACTCCAGACAATCCAGAGCTGCCCGGGTGTAACAACAATGACAACAACAAGCCTCTTCCAGATTTCACAGATGATTTGTTTTAGTATTTCTTGGCATTGAAAACCGTGAGCGGTTGCTCATCACATTACCCTTGCTAATCAGAAAGGCACCACAGCAGCATTGTGGCTGGTGGCACCGGAGGTTTGCTGGCACTTGAAAGCAGGAGAACCCAAGGGACCCAGCAGAGAAGTCAACACTTTCTTGACAAGGAGCTTGCTAAAAATAAGTGGTTGTACACATTCACAGAGATCTAGGCCTAGCTGTGAATGATTCACGCACATGGAAAGGAGCCAGATTTGCTGGATGCATTAGGTTGCAATAAGCTCATGAGCTGCACTCCCCATGCTGAATGGTGCAAACGCCAACTGCAAAATAGATATGGGTGGAAACAATTTGATACCATTTTTACTCTGAGAGACCATGGAACATTTAGGATGCTTGATAATAATTTCTACTCTGCTGTGGAATTTATAGACAGTCTTAACACAAGTCTAGAAACCAGAACTAAAGCAGAAGATAAAACAGCAGATGACCCTTCATTACTGAATATATGTTTAAGTTGTACCCTGCAAACAAACTTCAGACAAAACATGGAAATCTATTATTAATAAACTTGTGTAAATCTTGGTCCAAACTGGGATTGTGGGTGTTCTCTGTGTCTAAAGTCCATTAACTTCTGTCTGGGTCTCTGATTGTTAAATGTTTTTAAAATACTTTGCCCATTTGCCAGTTTATCAGTCATCATTTTCATAGTTAAAGTTGCAACTTTTATTATAGCTCAAGGAACTAATTTTTTTCTTACTGAAGATATTTTTGGACCACCTGATTGGTGACTAGATCTGTAATCAGTACCTTTTAGCTCTGTGAAGGAAAGAGAAACATTAAAATAAAGGTGAAGGTTTAGTTAAGGATGATGGAGTTCATTTGAAAACCCTGCCATTCTCTACGTAAGTTTTCAGATGTATTTCTAAGGGAGGATCATTTTATTATCCATTTGTTATGATCTGTTTTTACAGCAACACTTAAGCCTAAATGGACTGGATTGAGAACAGATTTCCAGCCTTTCAAAAGATTTTAGCAGTTTGCCATGCAGAGAAGCAAAGCTTCAAAGAAAATAATCTGTAGAAGATAAAATATCATTTGCAGCTCTGTTTTCTGTGCTGTCTGTGATTAAATGATATTTCAGTGAAAATAGGGCCTTTTGTATCCAATTCTCAGTTGTTCCTCTTTGTGATGCCCCTTGTGAGGTCACAGCCTATCGTTATGATGATACTTTTGGTAGCCATGGCAACTTGTCTGCATTCCTGGACCGGGCATGCCAAGCTCAGAATGGGACTGCTTGAGAGAGGTTTGGTAGTGAGGGTTACTGAGTCACTGACGGTACTGAAAAATAGCAAATGTAGTAAGAGAAATGACCTGCGAAAAGAAGATGGAATTATCTGCAAAAGTACATACTTCAAAGTTTACCTCAACAGAAAAGGCCATTGGTAATTTGTTATTAATAGGGCTTTTGCATGTAGTTCATGCTTTTAAAATGAGAGGAGGAATCCATCTCTTTCTTGGAAACATATGTTTCATTTCTGAAACTTCCAAATCTTTGAACTGCCTAGAGAACAGCACGTGTCAGGATGGGAATTCCTTTGAGGTCCTCTGCTCTCGTCCCTTCCTGGAGCCTGGACTAGGAGAACAGAGCCAGGAAAAGCAAGCTTTTCCTTCAGGCTGTGCCTGCATTTCTGCTGTACAGGGCTGCTGTTTGCCAGTTTGGATTATTTAGGTGTAGTAACTCCCACTGGGTGTCAGACCCTTTGCAAGCAGGGTCTACAATAAGGATGATGCCTGCCTACACAGAGCACTGGGGGCGGGGGGCGGGGCGGGGCATGTCTCTTGAGAAACGGTGATACTGCAGCCATCTGCAACAAAGGAGCGTGCTGACAGGCACTAGGCCTAAAATGTTGTCTTGCTCCTGGAAAAGGACCATCTAAAATATATTATTGCCACATACAGCCTTAAATGTAAGTCGTCAGGCACTGGGAGCCAACAAAATGCTATCGTTGCACTTTGTCCTTCCTAAATCACATATACAACCTTGTTCTCTGGGAGGAGGAACCATCAATATGATAGCCTAAAACGATTATTGTCAGCTAGCACATAACATTGATTTGAGTGTATGTATTGGCACCTCTGAAATTATTTTGAAAAACAAGAACAAAACCAAAACATAACAGGTTGTGGATGAGAATTACTATCTCCAATACATGATGCATTTCTTTCTGTATAATGATCTGCAGCTGTCTGCTGATAATGCAGGTTAAATACAAATTAGGAACCTCTTAACTGTTTGCTCTTTGTGTTCAGCTGCTTGCAATTTCTAGATGATGTACAGTACAAGTACACTGGGCAAAATCCTGACCCCTACTGAAGCCAGTGTAAGTGTTTTTGCTAAGCCTCAACAGGGCCAGCACCGTCTGAGTGCTGTTAATTCCTGAAAACAGCCTGCAACGTGTTTGAATAAAACCCTGGGTTCTGCAGAGACATTTATATCATCTCTGTTGATGTGAGAAGAATGACTGGATTACTAATAGAAAACCCAAACAACATGCATCAGTTTTTGACAGCTATTCTGTTAGCCCAGGTCACACATGCAGCATGGGTTCAGGCAGTATTTCAAAGAAATATTGTTTGAAAGCCGTGGCTCCCTTCTGTCCAGACCCATTAGTGGAAGAGACCATCGGCCACAAAAGACAGTGCCTACAGACACAGAAAGCGCAGTAGTGGCTGGTGACCAGCTGTCACTGACCGTGCACAGGCACTGCCTGTGCCCTATGTGGGCAATGCCAGCACAGGCAGAAGCAGCAGCAGCTTGCTTTGTGGTATGGAAAACTCAAAGGATAGGATGCTGCCCGCCTTTTTTAAACATGCAGATTTGTTCGAGGTTATTAAACAGCTACCCCAAGGCCTAAGGTAGCAGCATCTGACCAGGATATTTTAAAATGGAGTGATTGGAAGGAATAATCACAGCACAGAGTTTGCAGAATGGCTAATGTCTTGAAATGAGCTATGCTGGAGAAGTTGGAAATAGGGCTATAATAATGTTTTATACTGTACTTATTTTTATGATCACTGCATAGCATATTGGAAGCAGCTGTGACATTTTTGAACACGGGGAAAATGTGATGGACCTATTTATTAAAGGGGGTTAAGAGCCCCAGGTGGTCTGGAGATTTAAAGACCAGGAAATACCAGAGACAAATGAGAAAACAAGATGATCTAAGCCATACCAGTTGAAATAGATTTCGGTGATAAGGCACAGTTATATATCTTACAATCTAAGATGGATATGTCATGGTAGGGAAAGCATTACTGAACGATATTAAGGACAATAATTACATGTCCTTCTTTCCAGAGATTATATGCCCTCTCCACAGAGATTCACTGATTCTTACTATACGCTGCTGGAAAACCTGCAATTTTTTAAAGACACAGAAATACCTGGGATTTTTATACCCCACAGTTATAAAGTCATAATAATTCATAGACTTCATGTGAGAGTGTTTCCTTGCCTGGAATTGAACCCTGAGGAGTCTCAGCACATTCAGATCAACAGAAAAATATGGAGCCAAGTTCTGCCTTAACATAATACATGGACATTGCCGCCTAATACCAAAAATCAGGCATTCCTCTTTCTATCAATCATATTCTGTGGGAAACACACATGAAAGAGAGAGGCCTTTAAAATGTGTTTTAGTCCATCACACATCTGTTGTTCATCTTGATCTGGAAGCCTACGTATTTTGCCATATTACTGGACTTTATCCAGCCTGATAACAGAATTTCATAATTTATACTTATTACTCAGAGAACCGTTTAGGAAGATAATTGCTAATGCCTACCGAGAACTTACAGATAATCTCCATGTATCTGAGTTGAAAAAAATCCGAGTGAAAACTGCTGCAAAATTTAGACAGTGGAATAAATACAAACCCTATGTACGTCAACTGATTTCAGAGCTCATTGTGTAGGACCACGGCATTGTTCTGAATTTTATACTGTTCAGTCTCCACTGAACTCAGTCAAGTGTTCTGGATAAATACCAACAGAAAGGCTAGCATTTGGCCAAACTGAAGGCAGTGGGAAAGCTACCACCCACTTCAATGAGGCCATGATTTCACCGCAAATATCTTAACTGCCTACACACGCATAATGATGCCACACAAATCTCAGCCTATAGTCTGCCTCACAGGCATATCTGCTGCTGGCTTTTTGTTTGCAAACAGACTCAGAGCAGCATCACCTACACAAGTTTTCAGTAAGCGGGTCAGCAGCCGACCATTATCACTCCCACGTGCGATAGGTATCAGTGTAAAGTGACATACTCAGAATGTCCAGCCGGTTACTCATTTTTGTACTCTCTGGAAACAGCAATACCTGGTTTACAGTTGATAAATAAAGCCTAGTTCCAGTGCAAGGAGTCTGCTCAAAATACAGAATCTCCACTTGACCAGGAAGATCTGGGAGTTTCAGCTCCTAGTCAGGATGAGCAGCAGAGTCCCTGAAATTTGTTGTGAAGGAAGAATTCTGAGAAAAACATTGACTACAAAAGCCTGTAACTGTGTGAATAGGGTGGGGCTGCCCCAAAACCACAAACCTGGCAGCTCTGAGGACATCTCCTGCTGAAACTGTTGTCCTTGGAAGCCTAAGATTCAGCATAGCCCACCAGGTACGATGCCAACAGAGAAGTCCATCCCAGGCACTTGCCTTTTGGATCCGGGTGGTATTTTGATCAGTATTTCAATGGAAATTCATGCTTTGATCAAAAATCACTTCTGAATAGCTTCAAGAAGAAATTAGTTTTCATGCATACATAGCACCAAGTTATTTCTTTCAAGGAAAAACTATTTCTAGTGGTAATTTCTTCTAAAAGTACCTGTACACTGGATTTAAACCACTGAGAAATGCAGAATCAATCCCTCTTGTAAATTACTGCTGTTTAGTAATTGCTTGCTGAGATAATCCCACAGTTATATTCCTTTCAGACAGTTTAAATCAGCTGCTCAGCTATTGCAATTTCATACTAGAGCAGTCTGTGCAGGTCCTAGCAAATAGACTGATGTTCTGGATGACCAAAAAGCATCTCAGGATTCTCTCTCTCAAAATTACCTTGTTCACAACAGACAAAAATAAATCCTCTGTCCTTTTAGTGCTGGGAACTTGCTATGAGTTTAACCCTCTATCTGTCAGAAAGAATTACTACATTAATCACCTCACAACATTTTTTCGAGTGAGTAAGTGCTTCCTGATAATAGTTAGGCAAGATATTTGTGCTAAAACATTGCAGCTTTTAGAAAGCTTTCTATAAAATTGGACAAGAAAATGAAAGTACAATGAAAATAAATCACAAGTAGCAATGCAAACAATTTAGATAACAAGCACATTTTATACCTGAGTATATTAATCTTTTAAGTTCATAATTGTATATTGTTAATATAAAATGGGGTAGGGTGAGTGTCCTGAGTAATTCTGCAGGCTGGCTTCTGTGGGATAGAAACCTACCCAGAAACTGAGATTTGCAGATTTATGTAGCAGGGGTTTGGTCTCCCCCGCACCCCAATAACTTCATTTACTGCAGGGACATTGCAGAAATGGGCACCCATAGGGTGTGGAGAGGAGAAATGAGGTTGCGTGTGCAGCATCTGTGTGCTGATTCTAAGGCTGTGGCTGGCAACTCCATTAACTAAATACATATTAATACCATTTCATACAAATTAAATGCAATATATACTAATAATATTTTAATATAGTCTTTAAATTAAGCTATAAGGATTGTGGGAAATTTCAGCAAAGAATATTTCTTTTGTTTTGCAAAAGGAAACCAAACTTGTTGCTATTTAGTTTTACCAGGTCCCTTTTAACCTTATTTACATTTTAACTAGAACCTTACTACTTGCAGCTGTGCCAGATGGCCTACTGATCCTAAATACCTTAAATGCACATAGAAAAATTTACCATTTAAATGAACAGAGGACAGTGCTTAAAAGAAAATGAAGCACTATTACCAGCCAGTTACCAAAGAGGATAAATGACGCTTCTGAGAAACTAAATGCATGAACCTAACCCAGGTTTCCATAACTCCCCAGTCAGCTGGTGAGCCTTTCTATGAAAGAAGGCTGGGAGAGAAGGGAATTAGATGCCTTTCTGCTGGAAGTCAGTGAGATCTGAGTGGTTAACCCTTTTCTTCCCTCTTGCACCAGCAACACTGAGAGCAGGAAGGCATGTTTACCCAGCTACCCACAGATGGGGGGAAAATTTGAACCATTGAGACCCTCTGATCAAATGCAAAGAAGTCATCTCAGTGTCAGCTCTGCTATTGCCTCATTAGGAGTTGATGGGGCTGCTATTGTGGCAGTAATTTATGTTGTTGCTCTCATCTCCTGCAGGCAACCAAACTGTGGTCTGATAGTTACAGGTTAAGACCACTACTGATTGCTAGTTGCCTCAGTAGTGATCACCAGCTAATGATGCCAGATTTCACCCTCACAGTAATTTGAGCTATGATTGCATAGCTCATGCTACAATTTATTCATTTTTATATGTCAGGTTCTGGAATATAGAAGAGATAGACACATAAGGCCAAAAAGACTTCACCTTTCCATATTAGATGTCCTTAAAATATAATTGTTCCCTCATTTCCAGAATATTTTTTGGACATTTAAATCATTAAAACATGAGTATGGTGGTGCTTAAACTGAGCTTACTGTCCCAGCTAATAAAGTGATAGTCAAGCCCACAAGGACCATGAAAGTAGCCCCTTTGCAAGGGAATATGTAGACATGATCTGGAAGAGATGTTTCTCTCAAGACTTCCTTCTACTCTCCTGAACCGCAAAAAGACTTGTAAGACTCTTCAAACACATAACAAGATTAGTAAGGACAATCTCCAATCATTCTATTAAGTATAGCTGAGTGTCTGTTGGGAGAATGAATAAAGCTTTAACATACCTTAAGGACAGAGGTTATGGAAAGTAGAGCTTTAATCCCTAGAGGAGACACTATAAGGAAAAGAAAGTAGTGAAAAATCTTCCTTTCACTGAATTCTTCAGTGAGAGCCAGATGCAGCAACAAGCAACATGGAAATAGAAAAAAGGGCTTTAATTCATAAGGCTTTTCCTACAAAATATCATCCAGGAAGGGGAAACAAAGACAGGGAAGAATTTCACTTACTAAATCATCTTTGGCCCAACTTTATGGGTTTGAGTTGCAATAAGAAGTTGTCCAAAAGGAGAAGAGCAAGAAGAAACACTTTTTTTTTATTCCACTGTTTCCCAATTCCTCCTTATTCAGTGCGACTCCAACAGTCCTGACAGAGAATGAAACCCTTCCTAGGTATTCCTTTTCCCTGGCTAATGCATAGCTAAGGGTTTGTCGATTCACTTCCAATGCTGCTGCACAGTTCTGGTACAAGAAGTATCCTAGTATTTACTATTACTAAACACTTTTTTGATTGCCTAACCAAGGATTAAAAACCAACCAACCAACCAACCAACTCTAAAAAAAATAAATATATCTTTCTTAAAACTTTGCTGATTCCCCAATTTTTTATAGGATTGGTCTTTTTGTTAGTAGGAGCTAAGATGCTACTTAGATATTTCACTTTCATGCTCAGACCCAAATAGCCAGGTCAATCATAATGCATATGACAATTCAAACAATACTAACAAAAAAAATTGTTCAAAATTGTTCCATGTCGGGCAATCAAAACCTTGTGAAATCCTGGAAAACAAAACAAAACATCTTGCAAACAGGAATGAATACAGCCCAATAGTGGTGAGGGAACATCTATTAGCATTATGTGCTTTTGTTAGTCAGATTTAGAGAACTTTTCTTTGCCTGAACATAAACGCACAAGTTCCTCCCATTATTAGCAATTCAGTACAATGAAGTTAAGAACAATAATACTACAACCTCTGGCAAGACAAAACAAGAAGGAAAATTTCTTAAATGCATTGTACGCTTGTGCAGTCTAAACCTATACCATACCTAGTGTCAGAGAAGGGAAAGACCAGAGCTACAAGGAATAGATTTTACAGAGATCCAAAATTCTGTTGCCAAAGGGTAGGCAAGGCCAATTATGCTAACTGGGTTGAATGTTATGCTAAATTTAAATGTTTCCCAAGAGACTAGAATGACATGTGGAAAATTCAGTAATATTATGATTTAAAACAATATATCTTCATTCTGGACATCACTCCTTTGGGTTATGTACTGCTGCGTGATTATAGAGATTGCAGCTGTATGTTGCTGCTTTGAAATACCCATGCGCTTTGAGCTAGTAAAAATGCAATCATCTAAAGAGTCTCTTATATGATATTGGGAATGTAAGCCATGACTTAGGTTTCCAGGACAACACAACCAAAAATACCATGTATCAATTGCAGAAGAAAATTATAAATATTCTCATTTGCTTAACTTTATTTGCCTTTGAGGGTTAGGCATATAAACAAAATCAAAACAAAAAGTCACTGAAGGCTACAGGATAGTTTCTTCAAAATATGAAGCAGTATTTTCTATGAGTTTTTCAGTAGAGGTTTGAGGAGTGTAGGCCCTTTGCTCACTCATAACAGTTTGCATCAGCTGTTAACCAATTCAGCTGCAGCCTGCAAATAAACCGTAGCTAAATATGGATCAAGAGTTTTCATCTGCTTTGAAATACCCATCCTGGGTGCATCATCTCATACTGATTCTATGGGTTAGAAATTGCAGTCTTAATGTCTGCTTATGTGTTCGGATTTACATTTGAAAGTAAACCACCACTCTGTATACCTCTAGAAAACTACAAGATTATAGTGCAAAAATCTTATTATCCTTAACATCTATAAATATCTATGTCCCCAAAACCTAGTGGAAGAAAAATGATGGCTTTTCCTCTGACCTCCGAGGTCTTGGATCAGGTCACGTGCTCAGCGTCAGATCCATTCGACTGTAAATACTTGCACACCTCAACAACTCACAAGGCAGAAAATACGTGTAAGGTAAGCTCATGCTGCAGGGCCAGACAAGATAAAAATACTCAGATTTTAATTTTGTGACTGTCATGTTACTGGTAACTGTAGATGCATTATAGCTCTTTACAATAATAGTGTATTGTCCTCTTCTAATAATCTGATAATTTATGGCACAATTGCAATAGTCAGTAATGTGGTGTCTTTACGTGCAGTTTAACACCTGACAAAACAGCTTCAAGAGCTGCCTTGGATCTTAATCCAATATAAACAACATAGGCTGCCATTTAATGCTTGGAAACATTTACACCACAAACATTAACAATGAAGTCCTTTCAGTCTCCTTTGGACACTGCTTAAAAAAGTATGCTGGTTTTGATGTTCCTGAAAGTGACAGAAATAATATGCAATTTAAGACACCCATTCAAGGTAGGTTTTTTGTATACAGTAATTTTTTTGAGGGGTCAGTTTTCACAATTACCATCTTCTTTTGGAACAGTGGTTTGGAATATTAGATTTTGATCACCTTTCAACAATACTTTTTTTAAAATTATTCCTCCCAGTTTCACTGTCACAAATACCTGGAAATCTATTACAATGTGAAAAATGCAAAATCATTTGCATCATAATCTTAATTTCTCTCCACCATTTCTGTTTAGATATCACAAACCAATAGAGTCTGACTGCCAGTTCTTAGAAATATCTTCCAGATATTTTCCATACTTAATTATTGATCTAGAGCTCCTTTTTGAATAGATCATTGCATTTGCTCAACTCTCTGAAATGTTATTTGTACCAATGGGCGAGAGGGGCCCAAGGTGTCATTCTCTTTGCTGACTGATTCAATATCACTTCCAAATAATTTTCTTGATACAAGCAATTATCATGAACTCAAACTTTGCTTCCTACAATTATTCTGTATTGTTTACTTTAAATTCCAGCCATTGCTCTCCTTAAATTGAGTGGCTGAGGAAAGGGATTCCCACAGGAGAGGGATTCACACATAGCCAGAGAAGATTAATCTAAAAGCCAAGCACAAGAAGTATCGTTCAGGTCTGACTTTGATAATTTTTAAGCTATTCAGTTGTGGAAGTTGTTCAACCACTGAAATACCAAGCGACCTAGAAGTTCACCAGCTGTCAGACTGCCAGCCACTGAACGGAGGCTGGTGTGGAAGGCAGCATGGGTTAAAGGAGCTTAACCAACAGAGAAGCAAATAATAACTGGCAGATTTTATTTCTATAAACACAGATTAGTGCCAACTGGTGACTTCATGTCTATGGAAAAGTTTAAATATTCTTGTCTAAATTAAGCCTTGGAGATTTTATTTGAAGTGATGTTTTCTAAAACAGCTAGTAGGGCAACCGGAGTTGTGCCACGGATGGGATAAGAAAGTCCTGAGCAGAAGCAAAGAAAGAACACTGGCCCTTCCCAAAGCAAGGACAAGACACGTTGGCAATGGCAAGGTTTGTGGCTGAATGCCAAAACTCGTCTCTCAGACACCATCAGTACAACTGCTATGCTAGGCAAAGCAGCAAAGTTTAAATGCCTAATTTCCCTGTTAGCTATACCCCTCAGTTTTCTGCTGAGGAAAAGGAAATCGTGCTGGGACAGAGATCCAAAACGTACAGCAGTTTCCCCGGAGAGGCAGAGTTCAGGCTAGGATTTCTAAGCCTCAAGGGGGTTGCGCTCTCCAAGTCACCCATGCAGAGAGCTTGGCCTCCTGCCCGGGCGGAGGAGGGCTGCAGCGCTCGGGAAGCTGCTGCGGGCAGGAGATTTCCAGTCCGCAGGGCTCTCGCCCTTGGCGTTTCGTACTGGTACTGGAGGCACTTTCTCAGTGGTAACTTACACCTTTGCTTGTGCTCGGAGGAAACCCAGCTGCTCCCAGTTCAGGCCTGCACTGCTTTAATGGATTAATTAGTGGTTGCTGAACCCGCAGTGTCCTGGGTGGGGTGCTTGGGGAAATTCAGCGAAATTGCCTGAAATCCTCCCTTCTGCATTGCGATCCTGAGTTGAGGTGTCAGCTCAGAGCCGCTGATTTTTTTCAGGAGTCTACCTGTCAGACTGACCCTGGCAGAGATGCTCTCAGTGCCATGAAACTCCTGCTTCTGCTTACCTGGAAATCAGAGGTCTGTTGGAAACCTGCCCGGCTCCCTGCCTGCCCACCCCGCACGCTCTCGGAGAGCTCCTCTCCCAGCACCCTGGCACTGTGCACTGCTCTGCAGCAGCTCTGGCTTGCAGCCCCCGACCAGCTCACCCGGAGGAGGGCTTCCACAGGAACAAAACCCCAATTCACAGGGAACCCCGCTTCCCAGGGGCTTGTGGTCGCAGGCTCTGCCAGTTGAGGAGATCCCACCATGCAACCTCCTTCACTGCTGAAGACCCACAGCTCTAGGACAGTCCCTCTTCCCTTAATGTGGTGCTGCCTTTTGCAGACAATTCAGAAATGTTTGGGTTTAGGTTTGGATTGGAACTGAACCAAAAAGATGAGACTTAAAATCCCCCACAAAAGAGGATTGTGTTTACTTGTCCTGTCCAAGGTCATTAGCTGGGAGTCAGCCTCAGCTGCCTGTGCCATTTGCTGGTGGATTCGCCTGGCCAGCCACTCTGCCGGGAGCCATTTCTGAAGAACAGCCCAAAGAAAGATGGGGCAGATCAGGAAGGAAAAGCTGCCAGAAATGGAGGTGCAGGGAAGAGGCTTTTTTTTGCCTTTGTTTCTTTCTTTTTATTAAATAAATTACTCTTCCAAATAAGAAAAAGACATTACTTAAGTAAAACAGCTTCGTATCAGCTACTGAGTCTCCTCCACAAATGCAGCCAGAGTACAAAATACAAGAACTACAGCTCGCTCCCACACACCCTCCCCCAGAACATCCTCCCCCAGATTTGAGTGCAGTCAGACTACGAGTGCAATTCAGGCAAAATATAATGTCTTGGTATCTGTTCCACTCTCAGTAAGAGAGGTTAATCCTCCTTTCCCCCAAGCGGTTTTCTCCTCTAAGTTTCTTATCACCTTCTACACCATCCACAATATGAAGACACAGTTTTCGTACATCTCTAAAGTTTGCCACTGTGAATACTGTCAGGAGATTGCATTATCGAAATGCAATTTGTTTCCAAATCCTGAAGAAGGAAACACTGAAGTAATATAGGAAAAGATGCTGAACAGTCATAGTTGCTGTCCTCATTTTTACGAGAGTTTTATAGAATAAGGGTGGTACATTAAAAGACATCTATACGCAAAATTTCTGGGGAGTTGTTTTCAACAGAAGAGAAAATTCAGTTCCCAGAAGACAGCTATGACTTTACTGCATGCAGAATTAAATGTAAAATTAATTTCTTTCAGTTATTTTTCTCGTTATAATATCTTCTCTTCAGCATCTAAGAAACAAAAACCTTTTAAATTAGTCAGAGCTATTGTTCATAATGTGTGGCAAGGAAGGAAGCAAGTTTTTTTGGGTGGTTGTTTTTTGGATTTTTTTTTTTAAGAAACCACAAAATGGAGACTACAAATACCTAAAGTCATGTAAGAAATGCAAGATAGCACATGCCCATCCATGAAAGCCACAGATTCCTTACACAGATATGCACCAACAAAGTGAAACTCAATTACACAATAGGTTTTTCTGGCACCTAAGAAGTCAGTCTTACCTGCTTTTTAGAAATCTCAAGCTCACAGCCAGGTTAATGAGATCTCCAGCCTCTTTGTCAGGAGGAATATGAAAAAGGGTAGAGCTACACTCCAGCTTTAATGGGAGAGGGAGCATCAGAGTCCTCAAATGTTCTTGCTCAAAATTATGAAAAAAAGTCTTTGTTTTTGCAGTCTGTTTTGTCAATGAAGACAGAACCTGAAAAAAATCTCAGTCATGTTTTTAAAATCAGAATGAAGACACAAATACTAGTAACCATCCACATTGAAGCTACTAGTGTAAACTGGAAGAGTGGGCTGCTCACACTGAATCCAGATTAAGAACGACATTTGGAAGCAGATCTGCATGTGGGGCTAAACCAAAGCCCCAGATGGAAACTTCGCCAAGGTTGGGTATGAATCAAAATGAGGATGAGGACCTACATCTTGTTTCCTAGGCCCATAGAAATGTCATCACTTTCATCAATAGGGTATTACATCCTCTGTAATTTGCCGCCTTCTCCATGCCCCTTCTCCTCCAAAATCTCTACTCTCCATAAGGGAAGCCATCAAGAAGTTGCAGATACATTATGCTCAGCTACCATTTTCGTACTCATAAGAAAAGCTCAGAAACAGATTGTTCTTGCTGGTGTGACCATTTTCTGCTGTCAGCATAGCCAGAAGACAACTCTTCTGTGCAAAGGAGCTCCACGCTGTCACTTAAGGTTCGGCAGTTTAATGGCACCCTTTCACGTTCAAGTGCACTACCAGCACCTGCTAGAAAAGAAACCATCTTACCTTTGCAATCTATCGCTGCCACCCAATCCTTGGCTATGATGAATGAAAACATGACCTGTTTAATTTGGTTATCATTTGAGACAGAGCAGCTGTCTTACATTTTTAGAACATGTTTATACTATCTAAATTAATCTAAATCTAATTAAAAGTACTTTGGGTTGAAAAAAAAGTTATCACAAAATTAAAGCTGCTGGATGCAGTTGCAATATTCTGGCAAAATGAAAATACATTATCCCTATAATTTACACAAGAATTGGAGGATGTGGTGGGCAATAGCATAAAATACTTGTCCAGTAGAGTAAATATTTCTGCAAAAAGAAATTCATGGCAGTTTCTCCAAATTATGGTGTTATTTAGATAACTTTCCAGTTTTACTTCTGCATTAAAAGAATTGCCTGACACAGATTGGATCAGCATTCAGGGTGGGTTTCATGATAAGGGCAGTTTTCAGAAGAAATTATCTTTTCTGCTCAGCAAAGCAGCAGACGGGTCAGGTTCCTTCTGAAGCCAGAACTAACAAAAAATCAAGCTCCCAGAGTCTGAGAAAATTAATTATCCCCTCTCCAAGGTGGAACTGCTTTCCCTGCACAGACAGCACATCTTTTGTACAATTAAAAGGCTATTTTACTGGGGAAATCAGGAAAGAGCCAGGAAATAAGCTTGGGAATTAGCAGTAAAGTTAATATTTCTCTCTTCCCTGCCAAGGTACCTGTCCTAGCTGTGGCCATCCTCTCAGAAGGGATGGAGGCCACATGGCTTGGTGTCCCCACAAGGGATGACTACTGGTCACAGAAACACAGAATGGTCAGGGTTGGAAGGGACCTCTGGAGGCCATCTGGTCCAATCCCTGCTAAAGCAGGTTCTCCTACAGCAGGTTGCACAGAGTCATGTCCAGGCAGGTTTTGGATGTCTCCAGAGAAGGAGACTCCACAGCCTCTCCGGGCAGCCCATTCCAGGTTCCGGTGACTGGGAAGAGGTTCCTCTGCTCCTGGGGAAAGCTGTCCTGGAGCTGCCTGCTGCCTCTGCACTGTCCCACCTGGGAGATCAGGGGCCCTGAATGAAGCCTGTAGGCACCTTCTCCGTGGGCAGCTGCTCTGTGCGGCATTTGCTTTACGTGGCATTTCCTCAGCTGCAAAAGGCTTTAAACTCGGTCGAGGCAAGCCATTTAACCTGACACGTCTGGAGAAATGTTTATATTATTTGCCATGGTGATACAGTTCTGTTACCGACACACTAAAACCACATGTAATTTCAATTCACAGTTGTCCCCAGGAGCAACAGAAGGGAGGTCTGGTCCAGGCCCTCCTTTCGTCATGTTCATTGATGGATGGGGATGGAAAGAGTCCCTGTCCCCAGCTGGCAGTGCCCTGGCTGATGGTCTGGATCCACCTGAGGCGACCAGCTGCTGGGTGCCACGTAGGAGATGGCAGTAGGACACTCACATCCTGCTGGGCACCAGGGCTTGATACTCACAGCTGTCACCCAAGCAGGCACATAGAAATGAACAGGCAGAAGGTGTAGGGCAAGGTTTTCTTCCAGAGCAGTCCTGCCGCTGGGCAGTTACTTCCTACAGCTGCTCCTGCCCTCCTGCCCTGTCATTTAAAAGTGTGTGAGAGTGACCATGCACTCAGGGGAGCCAAGCCGGAGTCAGACCAAGGAGGAGAAGGTGCTGCAGTAGCAGCCCGGCGGGGACAAAGCGGAGGGGATGCTGCCAGCGAGCTGCCACGCAATGGGGGAGCGAAGGGGGACCCCATGGGGGCAGCACCCCATGTCCCCAGGGCACACAGCAAGGTGGGTGGGAGAGGAGCCTCACGGGTCAGGGGGATCACTGACACTTAAAGAGGACACTGACAACCATCAAAAACAGCAATGAGTCTCTAAGGGAAGGTTTGGGGAAAAAAGAAGGAAAGAATGACTTCCCCAGACAACTTTCAGCTGGCAGTTTCTTGGTGAACATGTGCCTAATGTAGAGACTTAACAGGACCTGGGTGGTTCCTTCTACCTACACCAGTGACAGTGGCCCTGAACGTCCACATGGACCTCACCACCCAAATCCATCATTGCAGGTGAGAGTGACAGGCTCCTTCACTCATGGCAAGGATCAACTGCCGGGGACATCTGACAGGGAGGAGTGATTCCTGTCCTGCCCAGTGATGTTGGAGCCCTGTCACCTCATCACCAATTGTCCTCATTCACCCTTAGGCTTCCTCATCAGCTCATCAGGGGATTTTGTTTTTCCCCCCTTTCTCTTTTTTTTGTGCAACTCCACAAAGTTCCATTCTCAGATACCATTTTCCATTGTGCCTGATCCTGATTTGAGCACAATAGGTGGTGGGGACAGGAGTCTATTTTATCCCCACAGTGACAGTCTGTTCCACAGCTATCATCTTTAACTAATTTCCACTATTACATAATTTCATAAGATTAGCCTATTTGCCTGGTTATCTAAGAAAAGCCATACTTTCTATAACACAGAAAACCCTTTCATTTTCTACTCATATACATCATAATTTTTTTGCATAAAGGTTTAAAGTCCTACCCTCACTTATTTTTCAGAGGAACGCCTAGCTGACTGTATTTGAAGTCCATTATAGACAGGCAGAAACAAACTATATATGAAAACCAGAAAGCACAGTAAATAAATACAGAACATATATAAATAAATACAGAAGGCATTTGTACTTCACTGCTCTCAAAAACAGAAAAACATCTCCCATATCTGAATGACCCCAGGTATCAAATGGCACTGTGGCTAATTCAGCTTTCATATGTGAAAACATTGTGCATTTCCAATAGTAAACTAGGATGATTTCTGAGATCTTAAACTATATGTTAACATCACAAAGTATTTATTTGCTATCATTTGGTATGGGTTAGCAGGATATTTGCTATGAATATGTTTTCTGAGCTGCAGGTTGTACACTTGCAGTGTTTGTCTTCCAAATGTTGACTTCTGGCATCTGAAAGAAATTAACATTGCTGCGGTATTACAGTCATTCCTTTATTAATCATTTGGCAACCTTCCCTCTTCCAAAAACAAGAGATCCACTTACTTCCAGGAGCGCAGCCTTCAGATCATTACAAACAAGATGTAAGAAATGAGTGTTAAAGCATTACTTCTAATGTGCCAGCTAGTGTGTTTTGACTGCGTGTGTGTTACACAGCAATGTACCCATGTTCGTGGCTATCGATCCTTTAGAACCCGTGTTTGGCTTCGATGTCCTTCTACGTACAATTCTGCAATGATGTACTGAAACACGTACCATAAGGGGATTGATACAAAAGAATAATGAAAAGTTTCCTTATTTCTACCAAGGAATAACAATTCATAAATAATTGATGTCATTACAACAAATGCAAAATGATTAGAAGGATTTATAGTTGTATTTAGTAGAGACTATTAACATGTGCTTTTTCAGTCTAGGAAAATGAGAAGTGAAGAACCAAAGATGGGTAATTAAACATGCTGGAAGGTTGAAGACTTATGCATAAATTATTCTCTCTCCCTGCCTAATGTGGTTGGGGTTTGCTTGTTTGTTTTTACTAACAGGTAATATAAACCACAGAAATGTCAGACTTGTCAGCCCAGTTTTTCCATTCAGAAGATCTGTTCTGCATTTCTACCTAGTCTCATGGAAGGCACACCTCAAAAACTGCAGCAAAGAGTGAAAGTCACAACATCAAGCCTGCAAGAGTCCATGTGCTGCAAAGGGAAAATGTCGAATACAATATGCTTCCTGCCAGTCTCAAAGAAGTAACATTGCTAATGCTGGGGAATGATTAAGAAACACAGAGTTCTAACAGTGACATTTAAAGAAAAAAGTTCATTAATTCTCCATGTTTAGATTCATTTTTGATGAAAATGTGGTAGTGTTTTAGAAAAATGAAACATAAGTGTGTTTTGTCCAGTCCTCAGATATAGCCCATTTGCTTGCCACTGCTTTGATAATTTCCAGATTATTCTGTAAACTTTGAAATCTGCTTGAGAGAATAATTTGCAAAATTAAAAGCTCAGCTTCAGACCAGCCCAAATTCACTTTTGCCATTAGTCCTCTGAGGTCCATTTTAACTATATTGAGACTATAGATGGTAATGCAGTTGTTTGTGACAAAGCTTTGGAAAAAAAAAAGATCAAAGTCGTTTGACTTCCAGGAATGCTGTTATTTTGCCAGATTCATTACTAAATTTAAAGTTCATCACTGATCCATCAGTACGTAGCTAAGACATGCTGCATTAAAACATATTAATGGGGATAACTAAGTGTTGTGGAAATGAGGATGTCTTCCCAAATGTCAATAATTTTTAAACAATGCAATGAAAAAACTCAGATGTTTATGAATTATATTAACCAGAAATTTTCACAAGGTCTTGCAGCTGGTTTCAATTTTCTATGTCAGAGCAGATTCACCGTGAAGTGTTCATATCTTAATATAGCCCCACTTTACTGCAGTTCAGATTGGAATTGAGCCACTGAAAGGTTTTTTTTCACCTTCTTAAACTCTGTCTCAGGACAGCTGGAATTACATCACATTAACACCTTTAAGGGCACAGGTCAAAAATGCTCTTTTTGTCTTGGGAACCAGCTATACGTAAAGTCTGATCTAAAATCTCCTGCCGGCTCAGGTTCTTCATGTTCAGGCCTATCTGAGGAGATGTGGGTGGAATCATCGACGTACTGAGAAGTCAGGCAACAGATGGTCCTGTTGGCTCAGTACTGCTCAGTTTTTCACTTGACAAAGTGCATGTATAGCTAGAGGAGCACTTCCAAAAATGAGAAAGCACCTTAATTTGGACAGATTAGTAAAATGTAATGTTTTTAGAGAGCTGATGGGCAGAAGGATGAGTTTCTCCAGACTGACAAACTACTTCAGAACTGTATCTTCCCAGACTTCTCTCTACCAACTTCAAACACCACATCCTGGTTATAATAAGTACAATGTGAGTAGGTTATGTGCATTGATTAGATTATCACTCCCTGGTGTTACTCTGGATCTGCAAGAGGTCTGATAGTCTTTACATGTAGAGAAGCTAAACTATTGGTTAATTTATTACATAGAAATTATCAGAAATGTATGCTATTTCTGCATCAGAAAGTAACTTCAGGCTGCTTAAATGAGGGAAAATCTGTTTGTTATTCATAAACCCTTGCTGAATAGCCTAGGAAAACATTTTTTCAGTGCATAGTCAGTTCCCAAGCTGTTTGCTCCAATTATTCTAACTTCATGCCACGTGGACACTTGGTTATACAGTATTTTTGTACTTCCTGGCTGAAGACATAGTAATAGCTTAACAAATGGTGAATGGTGATAAGTACTGCCAATTATTTTTCTTCCAAAACAGTAATGGTGTAGGCATTCCTGGCTAAAAAGCAGGCATGCAATGGAGCTGAACCACTCTTCAGGCTGAGGTGAGAGTTCAGGAATACTGGTTTTGCAATAGTTGACCTGTTCTAAGCTGTTAACTGCATTTACACTGTAAGGCAGAAATTAAAGCTGAGGCGAGGATGGCAGGTAGTGCTAGCTTATCCAGCTATTTTTGTTTCCCATCAGTACCTTTCCTCCATCCCAAACTGTTTTAAAGTCATCTCTTTATATCAGGAGTTTCTGATTTCCTCAAAGAATTGGAGGTTAGATTGATGGTATTTCTGTTTTCTGTTTGATCAGCAGACACAGAAAAAGCTGCTCTGTGTCTCTTCTGCTAGCTCTCCTCCAGGAGCACAGACACAGTCTGTGCCTGCTGACACTGCCTTTTAAAGATAGTCTTTCCTGTACTACCAGTGACAATGCACAAAATGAAACTTGGCTCTCGGAACAATGGCTTAAAATGGCTCAGACAGGTGAAAATGGAGCTTTGTCACTGTAGAGGGTTAATTAACATTGATAATATACAGTTGTGGGCTTGCTTCTGGGGTGGTGGGTTGGCTGATGTGGAT
>JAVJGI010000001.1:5888977-5912101 GCA_035590275.1 Ibycter americanus
GCAGCGTGTCCAGAGACGGGCAGCGGGGCTGGGGAAGGGGCTGGAGCACAAGTCTTGTGAGGAGCGGCTGAGGGAACGGGGGGTGTTCAGCCTGGAGAGGAGGAGGCTCAGGGGGGCCTTATCACTCCCTGCAGCTGCCTGACAGGGGGCGGTGGGCAGGTGGGGGTCGGTCTCCCAAGTAACAAGTGACAGGACAAGAGGGGAGGTTTAGGTTGGACATTAGGAAAAATTTCTTGGAACAGGCTTTCCAGGAAGGTGGTAGAATCACCATCCTTGGAGGTATTTAAGCATGTGTAGATGTAGCACCTAGGGACATGGTTTAGTGGTAAACTTGGCAGTGCTGGGTTAACGGTTGTACTCAATCTTAAAGGCCTTTTCCAACCTAAATGATTCTATGATTCTATGTTTACCTCCATAATGTGATTTCATAATTCTACACCACTACAATTTCTTGCTTGCATAGGAAAATTGCATAAATCAACACAGAATTAACAATGCCTTAAAGTACTTCCGTAAACGGTGATTCATCCACAGATTGTTGTAACAGATTGCTTAATTTGCAGACTGCCTCTCAAAAGATTATAAGTTGATTTTCTTTACCTTCTGAAAGGGTAACAGCTTTATCTTTATAACTTCTATATTCAATGCAGATATAAAAGTGGTCATTAAAGAAAATTTCTGAAATAGAAATTGTAATTTAAAAAAACAAAATTAATTAGTAAAAATACAAAGTCTCTAGAGAAAACAGCACAATTAGGTATTTTAAATGATGGAATTAATTTTAATGGCAATGTAATATAACGACTTCTTTATGCAAAGCGAAGATGTTTTACATGCTCTCTAGCAAATAAGGAGTCCTCAGAACAACGAACCATCCCACAGAATTCTTCAGGATTGCTACTGAGTTAACTGAATCCATGCAAACATGATTTTCCACATATGGAAGGAATATATACAGGCTATGCTGAAGTTCTGCTTATGATTATCCTTGAGATTTTTAGACTGGATCCACAAAAATACCAAGGCACAACAGAACAAAGTAGAAAGATGCAGCATTGTCCAACAAAGGCTGAAAAGAGAGTCACAGTGGAATGCACATACTTGCTAAAAAAAAAAAAGCAAACAAAAATGCCAAACAACAATTAATGAGTAGTTCTAGGAGCAAAAGAAGTTATAAATCATAGTTTCTTATGAATGCGTTCCTCCTATTTGATTGTCTTTGGTGCATAGGAAATTCAGTTGTGTCCCCACTTAAATTGTTTGAAGCCTGTTACAGCACAAACATAGCTTACCCCTAAAAGGGCTCCCTTTTCTCTATGCAGCTGCTGGCATTCACTACTGGCAAGTACATGGAAAAGATGTATAAAACTGATCTCCTAAGTAAGCCAGAAGAAGCAAGGACAAAAAAAAAAAAAAAAGAAAAAAAGAAAAGAAGAAAAACATGCCCCCTCCATTTGTTAGACTCCAAGTGCTGCTACTTTTACCAAGACATGAAATACTTCAAATTTCATGGTAGAAATGACTGATTTGGAAATCTGCTTAACTACTAGTACAGCTCTTACCTTTCTTTTTCTGTATCAGTATGACAATTCTTTAACAAACTCTCTTTTGAGTCACCTTCTTGCCAATTGGTTATAGTTTAGCACTTGTATTTCAGTTACAGTCACTGATGCCGAGAAGAACCATGCCAGAGATCTGCATTGGGAATTTACAAACTCTGCTCTTTTCAAAGAAAGTTTGTAAAAAAGCAGACAATATCATTATCCCACACATAGCTTGCTTTGTTTTTTCCTCCTGCTTTTTCGCAAATGCTTCTACACCAGATTCTTTGAGCAAATTCACTGGCTATTTGTCATATTCCTAATCCCTGCATATTAAATTAACCTCTTCCCCCCACCCCTTCCTTCCTTAATTATTGAGGGGTTAGCTCTTCCTCCTCATTTTAATCTGTTAGATGCCTCTAAACAATCTTATTCAAAGGAAACAATCTCTATAAGCTCCAGCTAGGGAGCCAGCTTCAGGATTAATTCTGAATGTGGGCATGCAACCCACACTCTCACGAAGGTGGAACGCAAAACCAATTTTGCATCCACAGATCAAAACCGTAACATTTTCACCAGTGTTACAGAGAGAAGCCTACTGTCCCCTTCCAAGCTTTGCTGCTACTTTGGCCAAGCCTGCGGTGAGCCTCTGAATCAGTGTAAATGTGATCAGAGAGGTGCAGTGCTCCAAACTGCCCAGGGGAGCAGGTCCCACTCGCAGCCCAGCAGACCTACAGCTGATGGAGCAGGTTCCCCCAGCAGACCCCCAGCCCAGGGGACCACGCTATTTTCCAAACCAGGCCAATGCTGTCAAATAGGTCAGTGATACACTTTTGCCCACACACAAATTGCTTTGGGCTGGCTAGCAAGAAAGGAGCCGTATTACCCTCAAGCATGCAAGCAGCAATTACTTTTCAACTAGCAGCTAGCTTATGCTCAGACTTTGCATATGTTGTCCTCCTCTCCCACTCTGCTTAAGTTTTTCTTACATACCAAGAGAACGGTGCTATGCTGTGAGCTTGTTCTGATTCGGACCATATGCAACATCATCACTCTGAATGTGGCTGGATCTACTGTTTGAGTTTTACTGTTGCATTTTGTCAGGTTGGATAGAGCAATCTCTCATTGGCAGTGCTGCAAGTTAAAACACACCACTACAGGACATGAGCACAACAAAAGTAAGCAAATATCCCAAACTGATTTTTAAAAATGGTGCTAAATGCTCTGAGCAATGCTTATTGCTGTCAGGTTACCCTTATGCTCTACTTCAGCTCATTTGTCACTCTCTGGTTTGGGGAGTTCTGAAATGTTGGGAAGTTGGCATTCTCCCACTTGAGTTCACCAGCAACTCCCTGCTGAGAACCCCACAGAACATCTTCTTTCTTAAAGACTATTTGCATTTCAAAATGGAAAGTTATATTCCTTGCCAGTGAGACAGTTCATATGTGATATTTACAATTAAGTTAATATTAATGCCACTATTCTGTCACAAAAAATAGTAGGCGACCACACGGAATAACAGAAAATAGCTGCAAACACTGTGAAGATTGTAATTCCTTGGAATTTAAGTAATTCCTTGAGGATTGTAAATATATGCTGAAAAAAATGTATTCATAATACTTTGGATGAATATGTTTGGTGATAACCAGCAACATGGTAGAGCTGATCAACTGCTATCAGCAATCAAGGTCACACTGAATTTTACCTGAATTCATTATTCTACTGGCAAAAATTTGCCAATAGAAATTCATAAAACATTCACCTTTCATATGAGAGACAACACAGTGCTGTACTCTATGAGATCTAAATGCCTCAGAGTTTACAAGGAAATTGCTTGTTCGCACATTTGATCTAAAGAATTATTGAAGATCAAAGTAAAGGAGGAACATGCCTATATATATTGGATGGATATCTCTGTGTATATATATATTTATCTATAAAGGGTTTAACAATACCTAGTATATAACAAAACAGACAATTCTTCCAACACTAGTCTCAACCTTCAGAAAAGCTGACATGCATCTTCTTTCTTATGGGTGGTTTACAACATGATGTACTGCAACAGTTCACCATCTAATTTTTAAGACATTCATTTCCATTTATGTTGTATCAGAAAATACAGAAAATGAAGTACATAGTGAAACTGTAAATAAGCCAACTATATTTACATAATGTTGTAGTAATTTTTGCCAGCAACATAAGTAGTAGCGGGATTTTTGCCTAAAAATCACACACAGAGACCTAAGCAAAAATCCTAACCAGTAAGTGGAAGCCTGATGCTGCCTCTGCCAGCTCTACATCAGGTGTAGCAGAAGATCCACCTTCCCCTGCCCACCGCTGGGGGACATGCAGGGAAGGAGAAGTCTCTTTAGGGCAGTTAAGAACTGGAGGTGCTGCACGGCAAGAAAAGGGGAAGGAACTGTGTTACACAGGCATTACAGAGGGAAACCCAGCCCATCGCAACATACCTAAGGACGCAGGTACCTAAGGGCACAAATCTATACACAGTAGGGTTTTCACTACTTCCGCTGCTCATGGAATATAAATAAATGCTTTAAAATGTATAAGAATAGAAAAAAAAAATGCAAAACTGCATTTTTTTTAATCATCTGTACTTAAAACATTCTCACAAGTGACAGCAAATACCCCACCCTGCTCCCCACTGCCTCATGAGCTTACAGACACATGCTTATTTGTGTATTATAATAAACCAGGGGGTGGTTAGCAGAGTATATATCCCTTAAATCTGTCCCCCCCCACAGTTTCCAATTTGCATTTAAAAGAATGAAGCCATTAAAGATAAAGCTGTTAAAGACTGTTAGAAGCTTCAGCAAAGGCAGACATATAGCAATAGCAGATTTTTTTTTCTCTTTTGTTTTCCAAACTGCATATGGGGTACAGGTGACAATAGAAGAAGAAAAGGTGAATTTCACTTCTAATAGAACTGACAGTTCCTGCTGCTCAGCTGAAGAAATATTACCCTCTTTCTGAGAAGACTTTCAGCAGCTGTGTTCACACCGAAAGCAAAACTAGAGCATCTTTACAAGTTACTTGCAGTACTGTTTGTACGTTAGCGAGTTTTACTTTGTCCTATGACAAGGCATTTATGTCTTGTGGATGACTGACAGTAAACAGTTTGTTTACCTCTCTCGTAATGCAATGCATTCTGGCTAATGATTAAAAGGGAAATTCTAATGGTCAAGCCCAATAGCTTCTTTCCGTATAATAGCACCCCACTTCTTGGCACTATGTGCATGCGTAATACAGATCTTTGCTGCTTACTAATCATCCAGCTGCTCATACTGGTAAAAACATCCTTAAAAAAAATACGGACAGGACCCTTAACTAACAGCAGAAATGTTTGAGAAATACAAGGGCTGTGAAGCATTGGCAACTTCTACACTTAAAAAGCTGCAAAATAAAACACATGGCTAAGTATGTTAAAGTGAAATGACCCAGTTTGACATGTGCACACCTGTGTACATACCAACAGATTTTATCAGGTTACTGAGGTACTCATTCTGTAATTTTTCAACATGATAAAGTGTACTGCAACTGATTATGACTTTCTGACAAAGTGCAATACTGGAATTACAGACACTCATGGACTACAGTATAATATAATTATTGTTTCTAGTAAATTATTTATTTACAGGCTGCACAGAAAGACAAACTGGCTCTAGTTAAAGGAAGAGGCAGAAAGCAGAAAAGAGAAAAAACCCCAACCACAAACACCTGAGAGTCACCTATTGGGAAAGCTCTAGGTACAGTACACTGACATAAATCTAGGGTCTGGTCTTTTCTGAAGCGGTGAATTAGAAACAGCAGGCAAGTCTTGTGCAATTCAGTACGTGATTTTGCAATGTCTTGTAGCAACCTGAATTTTATCTGTAATTGTAAAGCTGACTTGCAGTCCCACAACAAGAGCGCAAAAGCCAGCTCTAGGCCATCAGGCCAGACAAAGCAGAGCTTATCATAGAACCAGTGCCATCCGTCACAGGTAAACAGAGCATGCTAGCCACTGTGTATAGATTAGACCTCCTACTGTCTCATACAAATATATAGGTGATTTTTGTCTATAAAGCATTACCAGCAGATCTACTGGTGGATTTACTTGAAATGTCAGAAAAGAGAAACCTTAAGGTCAAATATTTTGGTGTAATAGTTGGACTGCCTAGAACAGTTTGCAAACAACTCAGCTATTATAAAGGACAGACAACTGTAGCTGAAAACCATTCACACCTGCTATCATGAGCAGGTTGACACTCTCTATTTTTAAACTGAATATATCTGCCATATGTGCTAACATATACAATATGTTCTATACTCAGTCTGACATACAAAAATCTGTGTCCCTATCAAAGGCAGAGAGGAGACCAACACAGGAGACAATGCAAACATTTTCCTGAACATGTAATATAAAATGGTAATTTATTCTACATGAACTCTCCCAGTTGTGTTCTTTAGTGGTGGAAAGGTCATCTAGTCCCCTTCCTACAGCCAAATCAGCTCTACACCTGTCATCCCTGAGAGATACTAGTCTAGGCATTCCTAAAGACTTCCACTGATCAATACTCTGTCCCTCCAGGCAATCTATTCCAGTGCTTCAACATTCTTGTAACTGGGAAGTTTTCCCCTTCCCCGCCACGCATCTAACCTTAACCTGTTTTCCTGCAATTTAAACCTTGTACTTCCCGCCCTATTACTTGTGTCCCAAGGATAACACTAAGGTCATTACAAGGAAGCCAGTTGTATCCAAAATGTATAATCATTTCCCTCTACTCAGCCAGTCAGACCATTAAGTAACACACTGAAGAGAGACAGATGCAGGACAGACCTCTATGAAACCCAACATGATGTGCTGTGTTAGTTTGGAAATTAACTACTGGTAATTCACTCTCTAAGTACAGTTACTCAACTCTTTTTACACGTAGCCAAATATAGTTCTGTCTTGAACACAGCCTCTTTGCACAAGTCTCAAGTAAGCATCAAAGCCTTCCTGAGTCAAAATGACATTTATGGTTATCCCTTATCCACAAGTAGTATTACTGTCTCCTACAAAAAGAAGTTAAGTTTGTCAAAACCAAACCGTATCATACCACAGTAGCTGTTTTTCAACTCGCTTATCTTCCAGCTGCTTGCAAATAGTTTGATTATTTGTTCCAGCATTTTTTATTTCAATTGACATGCTTCTAATTCCCCACACTTCTTTGTCCCTTTTTAAAGCAAGGAACTAAACATACATCTTTTTTCTTTCAATTCTGAATTTTCAGCCATCCTGATAAAGATAACCTGTCCTTTTGAAGATAATCAGCAACAGTTCACCAGCTGAACGGTTTGAAAACATCTCACCTATTTTGTGGTGGGGGTTTTGTCCAGACTATGTTTCACTGTAATCTTACTTCTTTGTTGCTAGTTTTAATTATGTTAGCCGACTGCAAAAAGACTGGTTTTAAGAAAGGGCAATACACACAAGCACTGAACATTTTAGCTTTCCCAGTGCTATCAGGTTGTCCTCCCCAATGTATGGCAGACCAACACTTGGTGGATATGGTCTTCCTTTTGCTAATGCATGTATGGAATTATTTATTACCAAATAAAACACAACTCACAGGAACATGAACAATGCACCTTCAACTTCCAGTTTTGCCCTCATTTTCACACTACTCTTTCACTTTCATATTCAGTAGTGGATCAACTTTTTTTCTGCAGCCTTCCTCCTAGTGTTTAACACATGAATGATGAGGAGCTCAGTTTCACTAAATTGGACATTTAATGTACTGCTTTGAGACCTCAGTGTTCTTCCCAGCTAATTCCTTTCTATCATTATACTTGTCTTCATGAGATCTTACCCACAAATTATCTGAGGTCACCAATATCTCCAAGTCCACTGCTTTTAGTTCATCCTTCTTTCTCCTCCTCTTCTAAACATCACATATTTAAGATAATTTCATAGTCACTACCTCCAAGAGTTGTCTTTCATTTTCTCAGCTGGTTCTTTCCAATCTGATTGAAGCAAATTTAAGTCTTCGCACTAGCTATTTTCTCCTCTCTGACATTAGAAATATGGTCACTGACAGCCTCCTGCTTATATCATGCTTTCCAAGCCAATGTTCATCTCCTATTTGTTTTCTTATTCAAATTTTTCAACTATGTAGACATTATCACTCAAGTTCTGCACCTTGGATAAGTCCATTTGGTATCTTAAAAAAACCTTTGCTTACTTGATCTTGCAGGTGTGGGATTCTCTTAGTTACTGACAACTAGTCTACTTTGACAAAGCAGGTAAGCTTTTAGATACACAAGATGGTCTAATCGGGTAGTTGGTAGGTAGTTTTATTTACAGTCCATAAAAGATAACACTTTTACCAACAAACCTTTAGGTAGATATCACACATGTAAAACTATTACCATGTGTATGTAGTGTGTATCTTTTATTCACAGATTTTTCAGTGGCTTTAACTATATTCTAGAACTACAAGCAAGCATACAATATACAAGGCAATTCCTAAACAAGCTACTTTTTGTTTTTTAAACGTAGCAGTTATACATGTTATCCTGACAGATCTTTTAGAGCATTTATATCAATCTGGACTGTGTACTAATATTTCCAGTTCTGCTTGTTTACCCCATACCTTTTTTTCCCATTAGTATAAAGACACCTAAAGCATTGATTACTACCTCACTTATCTTCCTCTTTGTCCGTCCTGTGACCCTATATGAAGAACCTTATTTCCCCTCCTCCTCCACCCCCAGTTTTTGAGCTGTTGTCTAAGTTGCTGTTATCTATATTTACCCCTGGGATTTGTCATCCACCAGGTGTTGTTTAGAAGCTCTCTTTTATTAGGGTCAGAAATCACTGCTTTTCTTTGTATTAAGCATTAATTAAATTCTCATTGTTTGTTTCCACAGTTCAAACCCTTTCTTAAAAAAAAGAAAAGAAAAAAGGTAAGGGGTGTCAAATCAAGTACGCTTTACATCAAATGCCTGAGATAAAAGCATCAAGTCAGATTCACTGAAAACTATTATTAGATGAAATGAGAGAATTACCTATACTACACCTTATTTTCCATACCTGTAAAGTTAAGACAGTAACTTACTTTGTAAATATTCATAAGTCTGTGGTTGAAACGCAACATGTAGAAGTGGGGTACCACAATAAGAAAACTAACATGCTTATATATGCAACAGAATGTATTAAAATTATGAAGTTAGCTTTAAATCATTTATGTAACCAAAGGTACAGCACCGTGAAATATACAGTCTTTTCAGCTCTTCTTATTAACTATCTGGTTCCTTAGCCATATAAAAATTAGTATTTGTTAACACTGCTCGTATTAGATATATTTCTGTTTATCTAACACATTAGGATACAAGTGAATCGAAATTCTTGTAGCTTTACAGGCATTTGAATTTGTTGGTGGTATTCTACGTTTTGGAGATAGCAAAATCCATTTCTTCTGTCTCGATTTATCCAGAGCATAAACACAATTAAAGAAACAGATATTGCTTTCCTTGTACACGATTGTATTTTTTGACATGAGAGAAATGCTAGCCACAAAAAAGAAACAAAAAAACCCCAGATGAGAGAAGTAGAAATCTGCACTGAATACATTCAATTGTGTGGCTTTTGTCAGGCTATATTCTAGTTTACTGCCCAGCCAACCCTTCATTTTATTATTCCGTGACCATGCAACAGAACACAACAGCATAATGCACACGATATGAAAACAGTCACCATTATTACCATAGTTCAGTCTGACAATCCCCAAATTAATTAGATTTTTCCTATGTATTTGATTCCAAAACCCCCCCCCCTAAAATTACTGATTGGAAAGCACAAAGAAGTAGTGCTGCAGCGGCTATTTCAGCAGTAAGCTGTTTTTTCAGAACGGGGGGTTCCTGAATTGCAATAACATACATTTAGAAATCTTGATCATTCCCTAATCAAGTTGCTCTGTACCTGCCTTTGTCACTTCTTGCACACCATCACAAAGCACCTCACACTGCAACTGTTGAACTGACTGCAGGATTATACTGTCCAACCTCATTTTCAGAAAATCCTCTGCAGAGATACCAAATGAAAAGGTGTTAAGATTTTACCATACTAGTCAAGCGCTTCAGATAGCTTTCCTCCTGTGTTTGCATTACCACATATCTTTTTCCATGTTATTTTCTCAAGTAAAAGGGACTACCCTAACTTTTAATTGCACTGTCTTAGTTGAAGAGGCAACAGACAAAGCAACTTTCATGTGTCCCGTTCAAAATTATTCTCCCATATGCTGTGCATTCTACTTTGGGGAATATATTCCTAATGCATCACTTTGGGTCAATATTAGTTACCTTATGGTTCCTTTGTCCCTTTTTTTCCTTCCCTGTCCCCAAGCAGATATGGTTTCCTCAGTTTGACTGTAAATCTCCTATTGATCCTTTCTGTACCTTCTCTGAAATTTACTTTAAAAAAACATTGTTAGGTTAGCACCATGTGAAGCTGATTCTATTGTTACAGCTGTGATGCACTTAACTTTGGAACTGACTGTACAGCTTTATATTTAGTAAGATCTATTTAACTACAATACAACAAGTGATAGAAACTATATCCTCCTCTTCCTCTCCTGCCCCACAACAATTTATACACAAAATGTTTACTGTGGATGGCAACTTTGTGATAATTTAAAACAGAAGCAGGTACTAAGGAATAAAAGTACACCTGAAGTCATAAAAATCAAATCTAATGTGAATGTGCAGTACCTGTTACACATCTTCTGGGGAAAAAATAATTTTTTCTTCAACTTTTAAGAGAAAGTAAGTGGAACACAGCTGAAGCAAAGGAAGAGGCAACACTCTCCAATACACAGTAAAGCAACTGAAACCAAACCGATAAATACAATTGTCAATGGAATGCAGTAAAAGTTTGGGAAGTTTACCAAAGTATTTCTAGACTAGTCAAAACTAATGCATGTTGGTACCACTGCCATCATATATACCAGTGCAACAGCAAGGCAATGTAACAGAAGAGTTCCTAACATTCTTCTTACTTAAACTCTTTGCGTTGTTGACTACTTAAGTTTCCATCTGTTAGTGAAGGCAGAACTGATACTCTCTTACTAATTTAGGGTAATTTAAAATCATATAGGACAATTTCTCGTATCGTGGATCAGCTACAGAGGGTTTTTTTCCCCAACATCCTGTTGAACTCTACTTCATGAAAGTGTAGAAGGATAGACAGCTTAGTGATTGTATCATGCTCACCATTGCTGCATGACAGCTAATGTAGTTAAAGCCAAGATTTGTTAATTAACTGCTTTAAGATGGAAATCATGCTGTAATCCCATTCTTAACAGTTCTTCCTCACGTGGTTCATTCATACCTGCCCATTACTGTGATGTCTATACCGCTGGTATTTTCCCTAACCAACCTAGAGCTTCTGAACAGTTTTCTGTTTCTTCCAGGATAGCTCCCCAATTTGTCAAGTAACCTTAAATACGATGCTGCCGTGCCCCCTTCCTCTCAATCTCTTTTGACTGCAAAGATATCACGGATCTTTAGCATACAAGCTTGCATCTGTGCAGCCAGATGCTCATCTCCCCTTCTTCACATAAACAGAAGTATTACCAACTCTTAATAGTACGTGACAAAGGAAAAAACCACACGGAAAACACATTGTTCACGGGCTGTGGACCGAAAGTCCACTCACCTATGATCCTTTACTCCCAGTCCTGTCAATTTAAACAACAGCATCCAAAACTGAGCCAAGAAGTTTGATTGTCTACCATCAACAACAAAGACTTTTTGGTCCTTGCTTTGTGAGAAGGTATCTGCAAACACGCTACACAGAGGACTTCAATCGCAATTGTTTTGCCCCTCTCCATCATTTATACGATTTTATTTGTTGACATGAGAGAATGTAAATCTCCCCATTTGCCTTCTTTTCTTGATCTCATTTCCAGTTCCTCTTTCATGCCATCCCATCACATTCTGATGTCATCAAGTGTACCAGGAACCTACCCACTCACATTCTTGGTGGCACCTCCTCTTTAATACCTTTGAACACCTATATAAAACGCAACGCTCATTTCAACATAATTACCTTCTAAAATTTTTTCAATCACACTTGCCATTTTTCCTAATTACTTCTTCTTGAGCAGTAATTCTTCAATCATGAAATGTCTCTGCATTAACTATTCAAAACATTCTTGCTTCTAGACAAAGATAGAAGATTTCTCACCATTCCCAGTGTATTGTATACATCATCACGTGGAAGAAACTGAAACCTCTTCAATGCATTGCTTCACTAACACTTTCAGAAGGCACTATTTCAATACTATCTTTTCCCAGTATATTAGACACACTAAGTCCTTTCTACTTCACAATCCGCCAAATCCTTTTCATTTTTTTCATTAAAAAGGAAGAAAAGAAAAGAAACTTAAACCCTTGCACAAGCTATGAACATGTGTATAGAAAACTGGAGGGAAGGGAAATAATTAACAAGTGAGAATTGCTATGAAGGTCCATCTAACTAAACAGCTTATAGGAAAACCTGTAAGGTTTAAGACTGAGCCACATAGATTAAAGGCAAAATGTTAATGCCTATAGAAGTAGAAGACAAAAAGGTCTATGAAAGTTGTCATTATTAAAATGCCTTAGGGAAACTTTCTTATGGTAATTTAAACTGAAAAGGTTAAAACTTTAAATGGTATTATGTTCAGTCTGTATGCAGTGCTTCCATACAATGAGAGAAGAACATACAACTTGCTCCTGCAGAAACACTAACTGTTGCTATGTGACCCATTAACTCCACAGATTTAAGGGAAAAGCCTAAAGAGAAACATGCCACAAAGTACTTAAGCTTCAGGAAATGCTCAACTTTCTAATAGTCTAAAGAGCACCAGAACACAGCGTTTTCTATGAAACCTAGTGTCCGTTAAAAGTCTAAAGCATCAGTTACATATTACAGGTGCATACTAGGAATCAGAAGCTCCAGAGTTAAGGTGTTCTCACAAGAGCAAGTTTATGAAATACCAATTTACCTTTTGCAACTGCACTTCCACTGAGCTGGAAACACAAGCTGAGTTAGCAGATTCTTTTTAACCTCCTGTGCATGCTCTTACCAAAATAGTTTCTCATCTCACTCATGAATTGGTGTGATTTGCAGTCTGTGATCTGCCTCTATCATCTTTAACTATAAAATAAATCATGTTCCTGAACAATTAAAACCTAGACAAATGTTGTATTTACTAGAAGTCTCTAATATACATGACAAATATGTAGATATTTATAAATTAACAGACTCATACCACACAAAAGTGAAAGTCAACACAGAAACTGTACTCAGTGCCTTGAACTGTTGTAACTAGTAAGCTACATTGAAGACAAGTAGCACTTGACCACAGATTTAGCATTAATACACTGCAGTTCACATCTTTATACTACACCACCACCCGGAAGACAGTATCAAGGTTCAGTGGAATACTTTTTTTTTTTTTTGGTACTGTTTCTTACTTCTTTCATACAGACTGTCTTGTTCACCATTTTTGTTCATTAGATCTCAAAACATCTTTTGATCTTGCAGATATCAGCTTACATGTAGCTGCTTCCTACAAAGAATTGTAAAAGGCTTTGTGCTGTGAAGTCTGTCTGCTATTTTTAACGTTTTATGTCTCTCACTACACAATCATTTAAGTGTAAGCCTCCACAGTATGAAGATCAATCTACTACAGAGCTAAAGACTGTAAAATCATCCAGTCCTTCTAATGAAATTCCATAGGAGTAAACAACTTATTTTTAAAAAGTACCTCTGCCATTTGGTGCTGAAGGTATGCATTTTTGACACAACCTTTCTTCACCAGATCAAATTGTAATTATTCCATTAAAACTGAGTACACAGTACTGTCAATGATAGAGGCATGTGCTCCTTATGTTTTAGCATGACTACATTCGCCAGCCTTAAGTTCTCCAAAAAGCAGAGAGACTTAAATCCTTTCACAAATCTAGCCTTGAATTGCACGGAATTAAGAGCTTGTCATTCCAACACCCATCTTCTGCGGAATCTCAAACTGAGACTAGAAACAGGCAGAAGACTACACGGGAAAGACCACCGAGAACCTTGCTTGCTAGAGCACTGCTTGCACTTTGACATGCTGTAGGTGCCGAGACCTTGAACAATCATTGATGCACCACAGGAAGTCTGTAACAAAGGTACCTAGCACAAAACAGCTCACTTTTAACTGAAATGAGCTTGCTTTTAACTGAAAATGATTATGGCTCCTACTAAAAGGAGAATTCAATCTTGTACCAGATCAAGTTCCTCTGGGCTAGGATCCAACTTAGCTTCAGGATTCTAGTCAAGCAGAAGTGAAAGATGTAGGAATGGACAAAATTCTGGGAAAGCACAGAAGCATGTTGCATATTTACACATTTAAAATGTTGCTAAGAAAAATTCCCTTTATATACAGAAAACTTTATTTAGCTAAGAATTTTTTAAATGTCACATTCTTAGGTGTGACCTCTGAAGAAAGACTAACAAGTTGGAATTAATTTAAAGATGAAAGCAAATAAGGCAGTATTCAAATACGTAAAGGGCTGTCCCAAAAAGGAAAGACAAAATCTATTCTCCATGTCTCTCGAGAACATCGTAGGTAGTAACAAGCTTAGACTATGGCAAGAAAAAAACCTCAGGTTAGACATATGGAAAATTTTTTCTGGTAGGAATTGTGAAGGGTAAGAGCAGATGAAGCAAGCATCTCTTAGAAACAAACATGGTTTCTTCTGTCTGGGGAAGGAGATAGCAGACTTGATTTTCTGAGGTCCCCTTCCAGCCTTCTCTCTAGAGGTTGAAATTGGTCACTTGCACATTTGAACTTTACATGTGGTAAATGAATAAACATACTGGAAGCTTAACAACTGTCTTCTTTGAAGGGTCTTGTAAATTAATTCATTATGCATTCAGATCTTTCTTCACATGGAACAGGATACAGTTAGTCCTTGGCTTTGTTTCTACCACTTATAGCTCTGCGAAATTAGAGAGTCTGACAAGATCTATGTTAACACCCTCCTTGTCACTGTTGCAAAGCTACAGCTACCAAGATTGTACTGGAGCTGCAGAAACAGAGGGAAAGGCTGCGTAGCAGCCCTTTCCAGGAAACAGCAGAAGATTAGAGAAAAGAGTAGATCACTTCCAGGCAGTCTTTGAGACTTGGATGAGATATTCAAGGCACTTCTTTGCTACAAGAAGGTTAATATTGAATTACTTATGTCTTATACAATAAACTGATAGAAATCCAGGCAGCTTTCAAGTTCCCAGTAACCCAAGCTCAGGCATCTATAACTGCCTCCAATATACTGCCTCTCAGTGTATCTTTTATTTCAATCCCTCCTAAGCTCATGGTAAAACCACACTTTTACTAAATGCATTTCATGAAAAGATAAAATAAAATAAAAAGCCGAGAATAGTCCAAATATCACCTGCTACCTACCACCTCACCGCCTCCAGAGCAACATTAATATTGCTTATTTTCACAGCAGTCACAGAACTTTGAGTGCTATGAACAGGAGCAGAACCATGTATTGGTTAACTCAATAGCAAGAGAAATTCAAAGTTTGCAGGGTAAAGTATTGAAGACTAACTCCATGAAAGTCAGGATACTCTAATTAATCTCTGGCCTCAGCCATTAAAGTAGATTTGAAACTTTCACATTCTCTTTAGATAACAGAAAGTAAACAGTTAAAAGAGAAAAAAAAAAAAAAAAAAAAAAGGAAAGAGAAGAACTAAGGAGGGCTGGCCTTCAACTTCTCAGATTTACTCCAAAAACCACTTAAGTTCTTGCAATTAGCAAGACAAGCTACTCCAAAACAGTGAAAAGCTCACTAATTAGTTGCTCAATACAGCCTATACAATCCATGATATTTTGAATTACATTACTGGCTTCAAAGATCATACAAGTTCTAAAGAGTACAGCTTCTTCACACTTCATCTGTTATCGCATCTAGCTCCATTTCTAAACCTGTTCCTTCATCTATGCTAAATAAATGGCAAGAAAAATGGCATTTTAGTACTGCAGATTGAAAGTCCCCTGACAACAGTCACAGAACATTTGCTGAACAAACCTGTGTTTTTCTACATTGTCCAACAAACAATCCAGAACTTGAAATAAAACTTGTTTCCCCTTATCATTTAGATAAGGGTAAAAGCTCTCTCAAACACCTACGATTTGCAACCTTCTGATGATATACCACTCTCAAGGGAAAAATGGGAAAAAAATGGAAAAATTTAGTAGCATGGACAGCCAGTACAGGTGGTGGAGGCGGGGAAATGCCTGTTAGTATTGGTTTACAATCCTAGGTTTTACTCTGAATTCTGCTGTTTGTGAGGTTGCCATCATATCGCCAAACATGAAATACCAGAGGCTCGATCCCTTGGAGTCCTCCTCCAAACAGGTAAAAGTAACTTTGCATGGATAACAACTATTGGCACAAAATTTGTTGTACATTAATGCCGTCCAAGCAAATGACTCATACAAGGCGGCTTTCAGTTTTAATCAAAATAAACTCCTGCTTCAAACTTGCAGTCAGCATGAAACCTTACACAACCTCTCATACTTTTTACTATCAAGTCTAAAGATATTTGCATATTCTACAGAACTATAAAACTGCTTTAGTTTTTGTATCACTTAGCATTACTGGTCACATTCCATTACAATGCAAATCTGTTGTGCACACAGACACAAAGGAACTATACCATAGATACTTAGTACAGCTTCACAGAGCACTAGGGTGTGGAGAAATCGCAACATCCAACAATTCTTTATTGCTGTTATTTTAAAGTTCTGGTGTGGATGCCTCTTGTAACCTCTCCGGCTTACTTAACTCTCTGGGCTTTCAAATATGAGCAGCAGAGATCAGGAGTTAGAAGTAGAAGAAAAGCTGTGATTGTCTGGGAACCTGCAAAAGGAACCATGACACCGAGTTTAGCACCAGTGTGCACAAAGAAAGACATCTGGTGTCCTTTATGAGAAAAGGATACTTAAGTTCTGGGGCATAGTTTCCACTGTATTAACTTATGGTAAAGGAGATGTAAAATCAGCTGGAAAAAAACCTCACAGAATCATAGAACAGTTGGGGTTGGAAGGGATCTTAAAAAGCATCTAGCTCCAACCCCCCCGCCATGGGCAGGGAAACCTCCACTAGACAGGGTTGCCTCAAGCCCTGTCCAACCTGGCCTTGAACGCTGCCAGGGATGGAGCATCCACAACGTGTCTGGGGAACCTGTTCCAGTGTGTCACCACCTTCATCTTCTATAAAGTTCTTATACAATCATAAATTTGTTCAGCAGCTTTTTCTGGGGTTGTTTTGGTTCGGTGGTCATTGTCCCGTCCCTCACTCAACAGCCCCCCTCCCCAGCCAAACTGTTCTTTTCTTGGGTCCCTACTGATCAGGGACGGCTATTTGCACGGGAATGCAATTTCAGCAATGCAAATCAGTGGAAATCTAATTCATAGCTTCATTCTGCCCCCCAGTAAAAACCTCTTTGATCAGACCATCTTTCTTAAAGTAAGTGTATTAGAAATACCTTCATTAGAAATAGTAATAGAGCTTTAGGACACTTCACAAGTAAAAGACACTTGAACATCAATGACCCAAATGCAATATGTGAGAAATAAGTGAAAAAAAGTCTCACAAGATTGGAAGTTTCTTGAAAAGACATGCAGAAGACAGCAAGAAACTTAATCTGTGAGTGTCAGGAAAGCAGCACCACCTGCACCAACCTACTGGGAGATAACCATTTTGGGCGAGATTTATTAATGTCAGCAATTTATAAATTTCAGCAATTCACCCAAGCAAAATTCAAATTTTGCTTTAAGTTCATACTAGACCAAGGTGCACTAAAGGTGAGTTTAGTCCAAGCTTAAAACCATTATGTTATTTAACAGACATGTTCTATCTCTGAGTTCTCTGAAACTCAGGAGCTCTGGTGACAGATGTCTGTCAAACTCAGAGCAATGGCTGCAGAAGAAATCAACTCTGAAGGGTAAACTAGGTCTACATTCCTAGTAACATCCACTTTCTCGGCTGTGAATTAACCAAGCTCTGCCTTCCACCACTAATCCTAACTGTAGCACAAGACATGGGAATTATGTGCCTTTCCCTACTGCCTGAAGGTGTTTCACATCACCTCCTCTGTCTGAAAAACATAAGCCAGGATTGCAAGGGTAGATGTCTTTTTACAGCCTAGCCTCCACAAATTTCAGTATTATCCATCGTTTATATCAGAGTTCCTCTATATCTGCATGGCCTTGGATAACTGATAGCTGCCTGCATTCCTACCAATTTGCTGAAAGTATAAACTTGCTGAAGCAAACCCAAAAATCAACCCCCATTCACAATCCAAGAGCTAGTATAGCAAAATTTGGGTTATTCTTATTTTGACTTTTTTATTTAAATAGGGAAGAATAGCCTAAGAGACCTTTTAAATTCTTTCAGTTTAATACATCATTTCTTCTTACTTTTGGAGTCTGTAACATGCTTTGCCATTTCTTTCATACTTTCTGCTTCATTTTCATCTAAAATTTGCCTGTGAGGCTTCAGCATTCTCCCTTATGTTTAAGGTTGCTTTCTGCTCCAGTACTGCATGCATGAGAAGAAAAGGGCCTGAGAAGGGGTCCTATAAGTAGCATTTCTTTCTCTCAGCTGTCAATGCAGCAACAAATGCTTGTTAAATACATCTGTATAAATCAGCCCTTCCAACTCTTCAAATCTGCAAGACCCACCCCTGAAAGAATTTTTAAGGCATGTTAAGATTATAAATACATGAGAAAATTTTAAGAGAAGACATTCAAGCAGGAGAAAAGTCTTAACTCTCCAGGTCATCACGTGCACATGTATCACTATGACCATCAGGGTTGCTGAAAACTTACTTAAAAAAATGTTCTTCAGAAAAAGATTCACAGTTTTTATACACAATATAAAGTTTGTTAGTTAACTGCCACGTTACAAGGCATTAGATTTTCTTTCTTACTATTTGTAGGACAATTAGCACAAAAATAGAATGGTGTAATCTTGTTTAGCACTTTTGAAAAGAAGTCTTTCCATTTTAGGCCATGAATACATTGCCAAGACTGGAGCTGCCACACAAATCAGAGCAAAAATTCGCCAGTGTCTTTAAAGGAAGATTCTTCCCCTCTCCTACTGAACAGATTGAAATAATGTAAAATGAAAGCAGCACTGAGACAAGAGCTTTATGCTGTTTCAATGCCTTTAAACAATGCAAAAGGTAATCAGCTGACTGATAAGTCTTCCTAGAACTCATTTCACGTTACAACAACCTTCACTTAACAGAGAGCATACATAAACACATCAGACCAGAACACTGAAGTGCTCAGTGCTAAGTCTTAGAAATCATGAAAAATACTAACTTAATTTTTGTTAAACATTTCTTGCATGCTTTATATATTAACGGAAGTTCAATGAACAAATGATTGAGGTATCTGATGGTGGAAAGGGGGGTTTCCAGGTTCCTCTTGTTTGTGGACAGTTATGGTATCACAGAGGCAGCAGAACAAGCTCGCTGTACTGCTGTCAACAGCTCTCTCCTGGTCCCCTGCCACAGTGCTGAAAACTTACATTCCCAGTACAGCACCTTGTCTCTTAACACCTCATCTCCCTTAAATCTGAAACATGAGAATAAAGACTATCTACCACAGCTGCTTTTGCAAGCAGATCAGGTTAGATAGGCAGCAAGGGAAATACATGAAGGGCCAGGGGAAAAAAAAATATGAAAGAAAGAAATCTCAACTGTAATACAACATAAGAATTTTAGCGTAATAGGAGGAGTTCACAATCACTGCTGCAAACTTTGAGAAGGGAAAGACATTGCGTAGTGTTTTTTTTTCCAGTACAAAACCCAAGAACCCTGTATATTGACCTCAATACTCAAACAACCCATCATTAAACCCTGCGTTCATAAAAAGCAGTCTTATCTAAAAAGCCTGGTCTGACTCACAATTATCTTTTGTATTTCTATATTGCATCTATGTCTAAAGACATTTTTCTAACTCTTGTTCTTTTGAGTGAGGCAATCATCTTGAACAGAGGAAGGTTTCCAGCTCTTACAGAGAACTTGCCTCTACTAAATTAGTAAGATTTCCTTGTAACAGACTTTTAAACATAAACAGGCTCTTAGTCCTCAGATTAATCCACTTCCATGATTTTTAAAAGACTGCCTGAAGCTGGACAGCCAGTCTGCCATTCCATTTATAGACACTTTCACCCAGTTTTTAGTCATTAGAAATTGAGAGGGCTTAAGACTTCCGAAATTAATAGCTGCTAGAAGTTGCATCTTCACTTAGCAAGGAAAAAAAAAAAAAAAGACCTACTTTTGGTTTAGACTATTTGTTTTAAGACACTACACTGAGAACAATGTAGACACGCATCCTGTTTATTCAGTGGGCAAGGACGTAACAGCCATCAGAACAAGAAGGCTCTTTTACACAACCATGACAATATGAACAAGAACTACGGTTTAACCTCAATACTTGTTTACTCAGTCAGTAGTTGGGGGGGGGGGAATAAAAAGAAGCAGGCATTTTTTATTTTTTTTATATATACTGCAAATATCATCCAATAAACCCTTAAGTATTGCAAAAAGTACTACACAATACTAAAGAACTTCAGTTTAACTAATATTCCAGGGAAGTTTTATACTGGCAACACAAGCAATTAAAGCTCTGTTGCTACAGACAAGCCTTATCCTTTCTGAATTTTCCTTCATTGTGACTCAAAGGAATAAATACTGATAGACCCATGCTTGTGAAGGGTGTGCTCAAGACAGCGCATTGTTCTAAGCAATCTACAGATATAAACACTTACATGCATATTGGTATCTTTACAGTAACAAAATTCTTAATGACATACTCAAGCAAGTTCTGTTAGGGGACACTAAAAAAATAAATATTTTCATGCACCTTAGAGAGCTGACATACCTTCTAAGGGGCAGAGTGAGCCCCCTCGATAAATTTCTGATCCACTCAACACTTTGGACTACTTACTTTACAAGTACCAATAAAGATTTGACATAATCTGTGTATATTGTGAAAAGCAACACAAGGAGTTAATTGACATTTTCCTACCACATATTTTTAGACAAACATAAAACTGATGCGCTGGATCAGACCCAGAGATCCATTAGTCAAGTTTCCTCTTAAACACGGCATGGTATTGGAAGCTTTTGCAAGGGTCTTGTAATGTCAGTTTCAGGTTTATGAAGGACAACTGTCCTACCTTTATGGCACATGAAGGCCACTGACTAGGCATCTTCCACTCTGAAGCCAATTACTTTAAAGTCTTTCCAAAACACCAGTTACAACTGAGGGTATTAATACACACATGTAAATAAATTCACTATTAATAATAAATTTTGTTTAAAAAGCAAGTATTTATTTATCTTAGCTGTAAGGACAAACTTAGGTTTTTCCATTGTAGGTCTGCAAGCTCGGACAGATAACAACCCAGAAACAAACATGTTTTAAACTGTCTGCATTGTAGACTCTCTGGAAGGAAGAACTAAACAGATGCCAGCATTTTATTTTTTTTTTTTAATTTGGGTTTTATTTTCAATAGGGTTTTTTAAATTTTTTTTACCTTTTAAATGCTTCAGCAGGGTTCCTCTCACATTCCCCGGGTTGCAAGAGACTTTGAATAGCAGGATCTCTTAGTTTGTCCTCATATCCCTGGATCAGTCCACTGTGGCAGATTTGTGTAACTAAACCTCTAATAAACCCTCCAACACACAGCGTGTCAGAGTCTTGGGCCCTGCAGAAATGGAAGGCTAGAGCCTGACGATGTAAGCCTCTTTGTAGGTTTGCAGGTGAGCTTGGCCACAGTAGCTCAGTACAGAGGGCCGTCTTCCCGCTACCAGGCCCTCCTACCAACAATACACCCCAGGCAGCTCCTTTCCCAGAGACAACACTGGTATTATTCCCAGAATTTGCTACAAGAGATGGTTTGTTGGCAGCAATACTGCTGCAGTTAGCCTTCTCCTGGAGGCAGTGCTGAAGCTTGTGGAAAACCCACTCCCTACAGTAAAACTGCTTTCCCTGCAGCAAGCTGGTTTGAGCCATTTTATACAGCTTCTTCTCCTGGATTTGTCATAAGCAGTACACCTTCAACATCTCAGAGGAGGGAGACAGGCATTCATCTTGCACAATAAAAAAAAAAAAAAAAAAAAAAAAAAGTCTTCTGCACAGAACTTGACAGAGGTTACAGTAATCAGTTAACCTTTCTTGTAAAACTTAACAGCCTCTTCTCAGGAAGGGTGTCACTCCATTTGTATGTTTTATTATGATTAGCATAACACAATCACAGTTCAGCTGACATCATGAAGCGGTGTCTGATACCAACGCTCAACAATACTTCTCATATGGCTCAAAAGTTCACACAGCTTCATGGCTGCATCTGCAGTTTATGCAGTTGTGTGTGTTCCCAGTATACAAGGGAGACAATACATCTGGAAAAACTGAGGGAAAGCCAACTTTTCAGTGTACACTAAATGCCTTTCAACTCTAGGCATTAATCTCTCTGGATATACATCCAGAAAAAGCTGTCCATAATAAAATGTTCCTTCTGGGAATTTTATAGAGAAAGTGATTTTTCTTCAGAGTACTATATACATACCACAAATGTGGGTAAGCACCACTTACTAAGAAACGGTCAGTTTGGACAGTGAGCTTTGCAGACTTTGCACATCTGGGCAAGTCTCTGAGAAGTGCTTCAGATTATGGTTTCTTATGCAGTACAGACGACAGGAAAAAACCCCATGTTTACAGCTTCTTATTTCAATACATTCATTAAGTGTTGTCTTCAGGAACTTGGATTCTTACTGAACCTGTTCTCAGGTATCTTAATCGCAAGATGTCAGGAGAGACAACATCTTCCCCTAGAGCTCTGAAATAAAGAAGACAGCACTTTTAACCCTGCATGCAAGTCATAATTCAGTCAATTGCAAACGCAGACAACAAAGAGTAAAACCAAGGGCTCTTATTTTTTATTTCTGTTTGTCCTATTAAATCAGATTTATCTAAAAAGCTTTTAAATTTTAAAGAAATTTGCTATTACAAGGTACAGTTAGCCGCGTACAAAAAGAGACAGGACAAACCCAATAAACAGATATGACAGTGGCCTCAAAACCACAGGAGCAGTACGTCTTGCGTTTTCTCCTGAGGAGAACTGAATATACCCCTTCATCTCAGAAAGGCTCTGCCGAACAAGGCTCCGCCACCGCATTCTCTCTTCACCCAATTTTCCTGCTGCCGGCTACGGGATTTTGTTGAAGTTTATTTTACAGGGGAGAGCTGCCGAGGGCTCTCCGCACACTTCTTTGTTCGCGCCTGGCCGGCAGCAGGGCGACCGGCAGGCAGACTCCGCGGTCGGGGTTTCAGCCCCTACCGCCGCCCCTGTCACCGCTCCGTTCCCCTGGGCCCAGCTCCCGCCCCACCGTGACACCCCCCCGGCCCCGGCCCCGGCCCCAAACCCAACCCGTTATCCCCCGCCGGGCGTGAACCCCGCGCTCCGCGTCCTCCAGCCGCGGCAC
>JAVJGI010000001.1:5913626-5949273 GCA_035590275.1 Ibycter americanus
TGCCGCTGCTGGGGCCCGACGGGCCGTCGGGATCGCGGGCCTCGGCGTGGAAGAAAATGGGCCTCGCCCCAGGGAGAGCTTCGGCAGGGCCCTGTCAAGCCCCCTCCAGCCGCCACAAGAAAGGGAGCGCTTTCCTTTTATTTTGGCTGCGTGATAACAAGGAAGGGAAGGATTTTCATTAAAAGTCGCTCCCCTTGGAGCTGACTGCATTATTTATGATAAGGCACTTTTCCATTAACTGTTGGATCAAGGTCTTTATGATTACTAAATAGTCCTTCATTTTAGCACGGCTCTGTGTGGTTTCATAGACCAGGTAATTAAAGTATTGTGGAGTACACACTGAATATATCCATATGATACAACAGAGTGATATAGGGCCCTGCAAGGAGCATCCCCAGATTCTTTGTAGGAGCAAAATGAAAAATGAAATAAATGCAGTTGGTATACTGAAGGGCTTAGAAAAACAAGTCTGCCTGCTTTTGAAAACCAGTAGAACAAGTTTGAAGAACCTTTGGAAGCAGTGAATTACAAATTTGCAAAGCAATTGGGAGTGGGGGAGAAACAGAAATAAGATTAGTAGTAAGAAAAAGTTATGCGGTTAGTTTGATTGGGGGGGGAGGGGGCGTTTAAGCTTTCTTGCTTGGTTGGGTTTTTTTAACCATGCACTTTAGGCAGATAGTCTTCTCCAGATGTTTTTTACCCCCACCCCGGTCCCCAGCTGTACCACCCTTCCGTTTTGAAAAGTTGTGGAAACCGAAGACTTCCAAAACTGATGCTAAAACAAGTTCCAAAAAACTTTCAACTGTAAAAATATTTTCTTCTTCTTCTTTGTTTTTTCTTCTTTTAACAGTAAAGGAATAGGGATAGATAAAATTTGGACTGATGGAACTGCCGGTCTGGTCAGCTGAGTTGGCTAGAGACAAAACACAGGTTGACAGAGGGAAAGAGATTGTAAAAAAACCCCACAAGAGATAATTGCAGATTCAACATGTGAAGAGACAGATCTTAGACACAAACATTAGACTGATCAATGATCAGGACAAAAAAAGGATGAAATTGGACAACGGTGAGACCCAAGGGAAAGTACAGCTTCTGCTTTTCTGTTGACCAGGACAGAAGTGAAACCCCAATTTACATGAAAGGTGCTGTCAGATTTCACAACATCTGATATGAATATACCACAGCAGGAGGAAGAATAGCATGGTTTGCTAAAATCAGAGAGATTTAAATGTAATCACGATGGACTTCCAGATAATAATTGTAAAAATACTAACCTTTCCACGCTATTAGGTAAATCCTGCAACCAAACAGATGACAATAATTTGATTTTAGCATGGGGCGGAGGACACAAAATAAGTACCCCTACAAAACTTAACTTGTAGGTACTGCATCTGAGCAAAGCTTCCCTTTAGGATATCACTTCTAGAGCTAACATAAGCAGTATTAAGTACCTGCGGGAATGGCATGGGGGAGGAGGGGAAGGGAGGGGGGAATAGAAATAGGAAAAAAATGCAGCAGGCCTACAATATAATTACGCTCTTGTCACTGGTAGGATTTTTAGGTTTTTGTTCAAAAGAAGGTAAAATATTGCAAGATCCAAAGTATGATCTGCACAATTCTTTCCAAAAGGATGTATGTACAACCTAAAGGTGAAGGTTGGTAGTGGCCTTGCATTGACCTCCAAAATTTCTATTGGGAAGCAAAAGCATATAGACATCTTTGATGATAAATTTTTTTTAAAAAAAAAAACAAACAACAAACAAACCTAAAAAACTTCAAAGGGTTAGAAAAATGAGATTGTCATGAACTAAGAGGCACAGTGCTTAGGCTGGGATCTTTCATCTGTATACACAAAAAACTTAAGACCCTGAAATCAACCTTCAAAAGCGAGGAAGGGATTTTGTTATCAAGTTTATTTGCATAGTACCTCCTATATATAACGTGACAGCTTAGATGACATCATCCTAGTGAATTATTATAGCTAAGGGTCAGATATTACTGATATCATTGTGCAATGTTGTAGTTAACGAGACAGTATCAGGATAAGAACCAAACCTTATTTTGTGGTTTTGTATAACTTAGTTTGACATAGATAGCAAACCAATGATGATATAATTGGATGCAACCTTGCAGGCTACAAGACTGACAGATAAGACCTAAGAGACACACAAAGATGATGAAACAGATCAAAATTTCCTATCTGAAAAAAAACCCACCCTCTCTCTTCTTTTACCTTCAGTGGTCTGAAGCTGTAGTAAACTTCCTGCTTAACCTGAGCCACGTTGCAGCACCTGTTTTTAAAGTATGATGGGAGGTTTGTATCATGCATGGTTTTAGGTATGGTTTTATACTTAAATACTGGTTAAGGCTAAGAAAATGAGAAGAAACTTTTAGTAAAAAGTTTACACAAAGAGTTGTAACATTATGAAGTCTACACTGACACTGAAAAACCTGTTATGCTACATGACTTGCCACATCTTTTTCAGACTATTAGAAAAGACTATTATGCATTTTTCAATTATTTTAAGAGTTTCAGTATGATGTGATTTGGATATGAAAGCAGTCAATCCTGGTGGGCAAGAGAACTCAATTGATTACAATGAGAAAGACAGCATGAGGCTGGTACTTAAAGTCATCAAAATCTGAGCCATCATATGCAAACGTAAACTTTTGTTCACTGTGTATGTAGTTTGGAGCACTGTTACCAGTTTGTCTCTTCTATTTCGTGCATGGCTGAGACTCACTGCGGGTCCCACGGTCCAGGTGTGCGCACCTTCCAGCCAGTTCGGAGCCAGCTTTGCACGTGAAGGGAGCGGAGCTGCAAATCCTTGCAAGCTTGTAATGCCTTTGGTAAAGCTTTTGGTAGGCAGTGATTCACATCCAAAAATAAATGCTTTGCAAGGGTGGGCCTGAGGCGTGATTACCTACTTAAACATGTAGTAGTCATTTTAACTACTTTTCTAACTTAAAGTTACCAATTTTCATGCATAATTATGTATTAATTCAGATACTTTCATTCTCTGACAGGTAAAATTAGTGAAGTTGATGGTAAATAAAGATAGTGTAGACTTAGTATAACGTAAGAACATTAACATAAAAATTTTATAATTTCCCAAGCAAATTGTGGAAGTCTTATCACATGAAATATTTAGACAAACGCATGTCTCTGATACTGACGTTTCAGGTCTCAGTCCCAAATTCTGTCTAGGGTGAGATGCACTTGCATCTTGGGCCTCTCAGTATCATATAAGATGCCTCCACAAAATCATCTGGAAGTCCTATACATGAGCAGCCGGTGTGCAGGCTGGTATCCATGGCAGTGTTTGTGGGTCCCTTTCCTCAGGACTGCGGCTCCACTGGTTGCTTCTGAGCCTGGGGAGATGCCTGTGGTTGCTCTGTCCCCCACACAGAGCACTGCACCTCTCCTTACTGACCTTCAGAAGGTTGCTGATGGTCTGGTTTTGAAATTCAACAGGCTCCCTCTGGACTGAAGCGTGCTGTTTGCCATGCCAGCAACTTGTCTTGTGAAGCGCAGTGCCCTCCACAAGTTGCACTGTGTCATCATCCAGGCTAGCGATGAATACGATGGAAAACATCAACCTGCAGTATTGATCTTGGAGCCCCCCACGAGTCACTGGCTGCCACGTGGATTTTGTGCCACTAGTTGCCATTCTCTGAACCAAGCCCTGCAGTTTCCAGCCCACCTGATCATCCATTCCTCCAGGCCATAGTTCCTCAGCTCCTAAATGAAAATGCTACAGGGGGTGTCAAAAGCCTTGCTAGGGTTTGGTTAGATCACATTCACCATTTGCTGACCATCCACAGAGTCATAGTCAGTTGTGCTGGTAAAGCACAGTGTGCCTGACTTTGCCACATACTTGGGAATGGGCTCCAAGCAGATGTACTTCAGGAGCTCCTCAGAAACTGAGGTGAGGCTGACCATGGAGTTCCCTGCATTCTCCTCCTTGCCTTTTTTTAAAAAAGAACATAATGCTGGGTTGGTTGGTTTGTTATTTTCTCTCTCGTTTTCAGGGACTTCCCCTCACCGTTGTGATTTTCAATAGATGAAGGCAATAGTGTTCTTTTACATAAGAATATAGCTAGGAAGTATAATAGTTCCTTTCAGCTCCCTCCTCAAGCCATCCTCATTACCCAGTAATTTGGGTGAAAGTACTATCTATCCCATCTATTGAAACTGGATCTCTGTGAACAAAGGATGCAAGAATGATTGAGCTGAAGCAAAATTAAACAAAAGATCCTGGATGTGATAATGTGGTGGCTGGAACATTTGGCCAGGAGAGGAGGGAGCTGTATTCTCATTTGCCCCTGAAAAGGAAATTGTTCCCATTTCCAGGCTGACAGCATTAATTTCTAGGTCATTACAGAAATGCCACCACAACATATTCTAGTTGCACTTTGGTGGCAAATGGTTGCTGTGCTTTGGGTTGAAAAAGCAATTATCTGCTTCTTGATAAACAAGGGCCGGGATCCGTGCCCTCTCTCAAACAGCAGCATCTCTCCTGTAGCCACAGAAAAGGAAAGAAGAGGTTTGCATCCACGTATCCTCATCCTTTCTGCAAGTATGTCTGTGTATTGAATACCCCAGCAATGGTGGATGGTCATTTTGTAGCTTAAAAATGGAAACAAGACAAACTCAAAAGACCTGCTGCCCGTGCCTGGAAGAGGTTGTGGGTGGGAAGAGAGGGCAGGCGGGGAGAGGAGCCCATGCTGCCTGGCTTAAGGTGCTTACCGGCTGGCAGCTCACCCTCCTCGGCAGCACAGGAGCAAAGAGGCAGGGCAGGCAGGCCTAGCCGAGCTGGAGTATCAGCAAGAAGTAATGCATCGAAGTGCAGCCAAGCCAAGCTGCCAAAACCAGAGCAGAACACAGCAGCAGTATTGCAGATACCATAATTATGTGAATGCCTGATAGCTTGGCTAACTTTTCTATCAACGTGTAGTTATAACTGTGATTATATCTACTACTATGTGATACTATCATCCTAGTAGTACAATTGCTCATCACTGCTACGCTGTCAAGAAAAACGCTTCTCCAGATGGCTAGTCAAAATAGGAGCCCAGTTTAAATGCTCTGCATTTCTTCTGGAGTAGCCTTTTTCTTCCTCTCTCTTGACATGAGAGCACCATCCTCGCAGTGTAGGCACCGGATTGCACACTAAATCTAGCCAGTAGTCTAGGAGACACTTTCATACCTCTTGGGCAAAACCCCAGGTGCTGGCTTTCAAGGTTTGCTAGAACATCTTTTTTTTTTAAAAAAAAATATATATACACAAAAATATGCATCTGACCAGAACTAGGAAGAGACAAATCTTCTATTTAATAATTGATACTCATTTTCTGATACTTATTGGGCATGGGTTTAGCTGGGTGTCTGGAAAATACATTGGAATTTTTAGGCACCTAACCAAAAAAAAATCCCAAATGACTTCTTTTAGCATCTAAGAAATGGATGCTGATGTAGTGCTCTGGAGTGCTATAGTCTGTCCAGCCTGTGTCATTCTAACCTTGAATACTGCTGTGTATACAGGAACATGAATATACTTCAGCTTCCTCCTACCTTGAAGTAACATGTTACCAAGTATTTGTGCAATATGAATCACAGTATAACATTACCATTCTATTTAATAACAGTTGACAATGCACAAGTCCAGTCAAAATTAATAGCGAAGTATAATATTCTGGAGAACAGGTGCTGCAGATGATAACTAGTTCTGTTGGATGAAAATGTATAAGGAACAGGGAAGAATTTAAATGCTGTTAAATGATGGCGTGAAAATGTCTATGCACTGGAAAAAAATCTGCAGCAGTAAGCCGTAAGAGAAACAAAGTCACTTTCTTGATTTAGTTATGTGAATTGGACCAGAAATATATTCAGTATCATTCTCAGATCGGGTATGAAAAAGGTAATCGGTTGTCTAATAATATAATACTTATATGAATAATCAGAACTACTACAATAACAAAAGACTTTATGATAGTGCAAGATTTTGTATAAGCTTAGTGAAATCTAACAACATAGTTAATGTGAGAAATTAATCAGCTGTAAACTGGGAAATTTTGTGTACAAATAGCTTAAGAGCTTCCTGTATATTCCTCATGTAATCTCACTGTTTTCATCAGTTTGTGTTACAAGCAGCGTCTGAACCTTAACCTGCTCTGTGATCTTGAGCAGCTCACGTCACCCTACCTGCTTCTTTCTTCCCCATTAGTACAATAAAAATAGTAAATCTTTCCTATCTCCTTTCTTACGCCTGGTCACATGACAAGCTATAGCAAGATTTGCCAAAATATTTTGTACCACTTTAGTAACACAAGGTAGCCATATACTTGCTCAAACTGGCTGAGTTTGAATGATGTGTCATTGAATCAGCGTAAACTATCCAGGCTAAACCATAAGTAATACATAACCAAATGTATGTGTTGTTGCTGTATACAGTCTTACAAACTTCTGTCCTAATCCTATAGCAACTCATAAGCTTTTTGCGACAAGTCATGCTGATATACTATAAAGAGTCAATTTAACTCATTTTCTCTCCATGTAGTTTACCCTGTCTCAAGGCAGTTTCTTGTTATTTGTGAAGTCACGCATTTTAAACACTCTGCTGCAATCCTTGTGCAGGCAGGCTGCTCATTTGACAGAAACCCCCAGGTCAGTAAGCACTTGCTGTTACACTTCTGCGTTTCTTCTGAATTTGTGGGTGCTCTGTAACTCATCATTTCAGGAGTGAGAAAGTGACAGGATTTAATTTCACCCATCCTTTAAAATCAACGTCACCCCAACAGGGAGCAGCCTGCTCCATCTGAAGCTGGATAGACGTTCTACCAGTCATTGCGTTAGCTGCAAGACTACTACATCTATCAAATGCAAATGTGGTTTTATCTATAAGCTAAGCTTCCAGCGTTATCAGCATTTTGGAAATAGTATAGAATGCAATCATGCCCATCTTTATTCCTTAACATAAGGCATGCTTAAAATAGCAAATACAGATCATCCTTTCTTACGGGGAGACTCAAGTAACACCAAGCATGTACAACAGCTCAGCAAGAGCACTGGAGGAGCAAGGAGCAGAAGAGCTCAAAGCTGTCTTGGTGGCCCTTGGCCAGCAACGTTGCTCATAGGGTCACAGGGCAGCTCAGGCCTTTGCCCTGCCCAGGCTAAGGCAGGAAAAAAGAAGGTGAAACACTGCTTAAGCATCTTCCCTCACCACACTGAGGTCTATTTGAAAAGTCATACCCATTGCTTGTAGATTTATTTTTATGCTTACAAAGTTAGTAAATACAAATGATCAGCCTAATCCTAACAAAACGGTAACTTTTTTTTTTTTTTTTTTTTTTTTGGCAGACTGGGGCCATTAAAGTGTTATAGACACTCAGAAAATGAAATTATTAATGACAAATTGTAATCAACAGGGATAAAGATACGAGATTTTTTTTTTGTTTAATCTGTTTCACTGCCTCTATGAAATCACTTGATTTAGTCCTTTTCTAACACTTTTCTAAACACAGAGAAAATACATAGCAAGATGATGTATTTTTAGACTGTATTTTGGATAAGTTTGCTTAGATTAATTGCAGATCTTCTTGATCTAGAAGAGGAAGCTAAAATATATTCCTAGAAGTGTCCTATTAGACTTTGAAAATAAAATGAAAAACAAATTAATGTCAATTGAAAAACAGTATTTGCATTTTGTGTGGGAGTGAATTTAGTTTGATCATTAATGTCCTTTGATAAGCAGAATTTCATTCACTTCCCCTAAATAAGAAACTTGCTGTATTTTCCATCTTCCAGACTCTATTCTAATGGATTTTAAAAATCCAAAATTATTCCTTTTATAAAGGGAATAAAAAGGAAATAAATTATGTTTCCTCACACAACACAGTAAAATAACTCAAAACTTTAGACACATACTAGAAGAGAAGACTCATGTCAAAGCAACTAGCTTTTCCACTTGCTATTTTCCAACATGACAAAATCAAGAATTTTATGGGCTAAAATTTGGTTTGGCACGTCATAATAGTAGAAAAAAAAAAATTCTGCACCTACCAAACACAGAAGTTGCATGGTTTACTTACACTTTACAAGCTGAAGGTGACTCAGGAGAGATTCAGAAAGCACATAAAGTTGATTCAGGGCAGATACTAACTTTGGATATTAAAGGTATTTGTAGAAATTCACAAACCCTGCTGTTCTCCAAAGGGCAGTGCCTGCAGATACGAAGGTAGCATCAGTGAAGATGGATATAGAGCTGCATTAAACACTGCAGCATGAAATAGAAAATGTGGGTAGCTTTCCTCCACAGAAGCAGCAGTCAGAGCAGGAGAATGTTCTTTTCTGTGCCTGTGAAGCGTGTGGTAATCCACTGCAACCTAAATAGCAGAGGTAATATAAATAACAGCAACAACTTCCAGAAATACCCTCTTTCACAGTAATTGGAAAACTTCTTTTAAATTGACAGATACAGACTTTTCCAAAGTAGTTTGGATTTCAGTGGCGTTTGTTTTGGACCAGTGTACTGGGAACCTGGAAAACAAATGTCGTGATGGCTTTGAAACAGCTCTTCAGCAGCACCGAGTGTGATGACACATTACTGGATATCCTACTGTTCACTATTAACTATCTCCTGCTGTTCAACTCGCATTGCCAAATACCCTACCTTTTCTGCACTGCATTAGCACACTGTAGAAATCCAAACTGAAGGAAAAATCCAGGCCACATCTTTAAAGCTCCAAAGGTTTGGGTACGGGTTGTTTCCATGAGTGCCTCATCTTCATAAAATCCTGTTAACCCTCTTAGGCAGACAATGAAATTGAAACCTGTGAGAAGAGGTGAAGATCTGGCTTATGCAGCAGATGGTTTATGGCAATGGTTTATGACTATGGAATACACTGCCCAAAAGGATTAAAGGATATTTAGATGTAGAGCAAGGCTCACCTCATTATTTTAGCTTTCTCTTGAAAGCACGCCTCAAAAAAGTCTAAAAAAGGTACAAATGGAGTTGACGTTAAAAGAGGAAAAAAAAACCACATTAATTTGACAATACGGTTGCTCTGAAAAAATTAACACTAGTCTGTGCTGAAAATAGCATATTAAACTAAACAGGTTACCCGTCTGACCTATTCACCTCCTAATAGGTGAATTCCTGTGGTCCTGAACGTGCAGGAAGACTGGAAAAAAGCGCAAAGTCCCCTGTGTTACATAGTCATAAGCAGCAGACAAAGGGCAAAAGATGAGTTGTCTTTGCTGGCTCTACTGAGCCTTGACAAGAACACTCCAGTACCTCAGTGCTGGATGTGCTGAGAAACATTAAGAGGTGGCACACAGGACCTTGAAGCTGAGGATTTAGCAGAAGAAATAAAAAATAATAGAAGGATTTAAATGGATTAAGTGGGTGATGGGACTCAGGCAGAAGGAGGTGGAAATAACTTTAGCTGTCTGGTAAATGAGAAGAGGGAGAGGTGATAAATGGAGCTGAAGCCTCCACAGATTAAATTATCTGGGAGGAAGGCAGGTGCGAATTACTGGGCAGGCGCGGGGACTAAAGGGATTTCTGTGTCTGCTGGTGTAAGGCAGGTTCCCCTTCAGCTGACACGGTCACAGTGGTGGAAATGCGTGGAGCTGTGTCTATCCGTATACGTATTATCTAAGAACTGGGGAATAATTCTCAGTGCAAGAGGAGAAAGAACCTTTAGTGTCCCACTAGAGACTCAATGAAGTGAAACAGAAGGGCAGCAGAAAGATCAACCTTGACATATACAGAAAAAAGTCATTAGTCACCGTGGAAAAGACAATCTTACTATAATGGAGAGGACTGAAAGTAGTTGCAGAAAACTGAGGAAGCTGCCTATACAGCGGATAGACATGCTGCAAATGTTGCTAGAAATCAATTACGTATTCATGACATCAACAGGTTTTCAATCACATTGCCAAGAGTTTCATTCTAAAATCCTTTTGGAACTATTTTCAGATCGATCTGTATTTTTCCAGTGGTAAGAATCTGTTTGGTGGCTGTGACTCCATTATCGGACCTGCCATGTTTTGCCAGTTTTTAACATGTGTTTATTTTCTTCCCCTTTGACCGCTGATCAAAAGGGTAATCACCATTGCCCTCAGAGTAAAACAAAATAAATAGATTAAAGCCAGGTATATCAGGAGTTCTGTCAGGTTTTGTCAGAAAAATAGAAAATAAATTCAATGACTTTCTAATTAAGAATGATAAATTATATCCCTCTATTAAGCCACTATATTAACTCCCCAATGTTAAGACACTAATTAGTGTCATTGCCATAATGGAAAAAAAATAATTGTTTCCGTCCTTTGACAAGCAGTCCAGATTTCAGAAGTCACGGAAAGTCAGGTAGACACTTTCTACTTTGCAACAGCTTTTAAGGAAAGTGAATAGTTAAGTGGCTGCTTTTCAAGGAGTTTTAGACTTGTCTGTGTTTTTTTCTTGCACTATATTCACAGCATTAAAATCAGTGGAAGAGGATTAAGTTTTTTACTACTAATTTGGAGTCTTATTAGTGGAGGGAATAACATTCGTGTATCAACTGCTTTATAATCCTATTGACATAAACTAAAGTCAGATGTGAGTAGTATACAGGTGCAGGGTGACCACAGCAGTTGTCCCGGCTTTGTCATCCAGCAAGACTCTATGTTCTTGTTTAGCAGAAATATTTTTTCAATCATTTCATACTTACATTTTCTTCTTGTATTCAAGCCATGCACCTTATCCACACGCATGGGCTGGTTATGTTCCTCAGCGTTTTGACTGCATTTGACAACCCTCTCAACAGAGGGTTACAACCACTAAATCCCCTACTAGCTTGTTAAGTAGCTAGCTTGATTTTTCTAAACAGTCCTTGAGATCCACCCACACCATGAAGAGTAATTCCCTGCAAATGAAATCAAATTATATTTAATCGGGAAATTTAATTATGCCATGGCAATAGATATTTTTTGAATGCCATAGATTAGATGGATTAATCAGATGCTCAGGAGGTAGGCGGTTGATATTAATAAGGCAAAATTTGCTTGCACTGTATGTACAGACATTTCTGAAACTGCCAGCCAAATCAGAAAGGAAGGATTTGCATTTGTACTTTTAATAAGAAGTAGATCAGTAGAAGCTGTGCAGTTAAAACAAAAGCAATCACCGTTTTAAGCCAAGCGGAAGAGTGCAAAAACAGTATAAATTTTTAATAAATACAGCTTCACTGGATGCTGACTGACACTTCAGTATTATCTCACTATAAATGTATAATAATTAGTTGGGTACTTCAGCTTTCTGAGGAACATTATTAACTATATTAGAATTGCAGTCAACTCAGGAAATCAGATTCCTAAATATGCTGAAGCCAATGCGTGTTTTTATACACATCATCTGGGAGGGAGAAGGGGTGATGAACACAAGTGCAGTTAGGACAATGCAACACACGTATTTTAGGAACCTAGACGCAGATTTTCCTTAGCTTATGCCTGAACTGGAACTGCTTCCAGCTCCAGGACAGGGAAAGACCCCAGTATAAAAGCAGTGCCTGCCCTGGAAGCAGCACGCAGCCGGAGCGGGGAGGTGGCCCGAGATGCCATGGGGAGAGCCCAGCAGCAGCAGCCCTCATGAGTATGGAGTCAGGAGAGCGTGTGTATATAATTATATTCATGTTCTCATTATATAGCCAGATGACTCAGACACATGTTGCTGCTGTTCCTAGGAGCATAAAAAAATTTGGGCCACACCAGTCAGCACAAAAAAAAAAAAAAAAAGAAAAAAAAGGCTGTCATCACACTGATTTGTAAGCAAGGCACATTGTCACCTTTATGAAAATATATTTCATTAAGAATAACATCAATGTGACATTTTCATTTAATCCTAATGACTGCATAATTATTAATTACAGCAGCTACAGAAGCAAAGTCCCAGGGAAGCTGGAATCTCAGTCATATAATTCTTCACAGTTGCCAGGTACTTTTGGATTATTTGGCCAGGAAAAAAAAAATAAATGGCTGTTATTTTTAAGAAACAGTCATCGTGAATATTGAAATTCTGCCATAGTCACTGAGGGTTCTTCCATGTCAGGCTTTAAAAAAAAGCATTATATACATCTTTTCTTTTGTAAAATGTTACAATCACACCTTGAAGTTGCCAATATCTTGAACATGCACATCAAATAATATTGTCAGCATCGGACTAAATCCTGCTGAGTTAATAAGTCAGCGTGATTCTTATTGTGAGTTACAAAATTATATTCTATTATTTATAGCATCTATGCTAATTTAAATCTGCTTTCTTCTGTTTAAGCCTTTGGTACCTCAAATATTTCATTTAGATTAGTAAAATAAGACTTTTTTGTTTTAATCAGATTTTTTTTCAGATTGAGCTATGCTTGTTGCAAATAGAAAAGCCACCTTTTAGCAAGTTGAGGGAGAAAAATTGAAGTTGTCAACTACACAGTATAATTTTTTATAGTTAGTTTTTCAAAATTATAGGATACTTTGAGAGGAAGAAGCATTTCCGATGTGTTTCAAATTTGTCAGTATTTACATCCGTTATTGTTTTTTTCTTTTTGCTGCATTGAACAGATTGTATATTTAGAGTAGAAGTTGACACAGAGGGGATGGTGTAACTCCAATTGTTTTCCCATACTGAAGTACAGAAGACAAAAATAAAGGTGGATGAAAAATGGATTAAGCTACACTAATTGTGCTCAGTGTGGTGGCCTGAAAATATATATAGATACCATAAGCACCATTTTTTATAAAGGTTTCACTTTAAAATTGGCATTTTAAGACCTCTTTGTGGAGTTAATTTTGAAGAATGGCAGTGATAGCCTGGAGTAACCTTCAGCTAACTTTCAAACTTCACTTCTGTATTTTAGATAGAGCCACGTTTCAGTATCCTCTCTGCTTTAATCCTCACTCACGTCTAACTGCATGAATGAGTCATCTCAGAGTCCTATTAGACTACAAGTGTCTTTAAAGCTGAACAATGAGGTTCACACATAAGGTTTTGGATCTGGCTGTGTACCCTAAATAACTCCGTGCATATTTGCCTGTGGAGTAACATCTAGCATTGTGAGTATATATGTGTATTTGTGCCAGAGGAAGCTGTGTGCAGACAGGCATTCAGTGCATGCTTATCTACCACACAAAGATGTCTGTCTGTCCGCCTGTGAGAACCCAGGTTATTTCTGAAAGGATACCCATACTGAAGATACCATGGATCACTTAGACATCTATTAAAAATTTGATCCTTAAAGCTGAACTCTTTTTTTTTTTTTTTTGGTAATGAGTATATGCAACTATTCAGATTTGTACACAATAAATATATTCATACATAAAATACTATGAGTCTTCATTGAAATTTAGAGTCCTTTAAAACTTCACTTGATATAAAATTTTTTCTGTCGTGGTCTGTTTACAATACAAATAGGAAAACTTTACAAAGCACTTGGTAAAGAAAAAAGATAATTAACCAGCAAATCTTTGCTTAAGAATGAGTGCCCACTTAACATACGCACAGCAGCGTTGCAAATTTGAGAAACGTTTATGAACTAGCACTCATTGAACATCAACACTCCTTTGTTAAGTAGATGCTGGTAAATGCATTTGTGGAAAATGCTGGGGGTATGCATTGTAGTAAGGCAAGGTGCAGCAGCATCAAGAACAAGGACAGCTTCAAGAAACATGGGACTAGAAAGGCTGTGACTACTGTTAGGGGTCTAGACAAGCATTTTTATGAGTTAACACAGGAATACCTGGAAAGGTGATTTTTATTGTCATTAAATGACAAGCAGGTGTGCCACAAGGGTGTCTGTGTAAAAGCACTGTACCAAGGCTATTGATGTACCAAAGGTCTTTAGAGTTAGAAAATTGAGAGGGGAGAAGTTAGGAAACCTTCATAGGGAAATGTGAAGTCTGTCCTAAAGGACATGAGCAGATTTGCAAAGCTTTGTACTAAAGCTGAAAAAACATGGTTAATAATAGTAAGAAACAAGACACTGGAATGGAAGAATTTAATTACAACGCCAATTATACACTCTGTAAAGAGTTCTGGGACATGGAAGACAGCATAGCAAAAAGGAGGACAGTGTAAGCTTTAATTAAACTCAGAACATAGAACTGGGCCTCTAAATCAATCATTATTTCTAGGAGGCAAGGACAAGTGCAGAGCTGTGTAAACGTGTGAACAGAATTTTGGGTTACAGCCCTGCAGATTTCTCCGAGGAAAATACTTTGACAGATGCCAAGTGGGACTACTTCTTATGTTGAACCCAAAGGCAACAAAAAAAAGTTAAAATCACTTCATGGTATCCAAGAAAAATCTAAAAGTCATCTTGATGTGTAAGGCTCTGAGTTTATTTTTTTCCCCAGGTCTGGAGTGAGGTATTAGAAAGAAAACAGAGACTAACGGTCTGATTCAGATAAAACTCAGACACTACTTTGGGTAATTTAGGACAGTTTTCTTCCCATGCAAAGACTAATTCCCTTGCTGTTGTTACATACTGAGCCATAATTAAAGCATTGATCCTACTCTTCATGCAGTTTAAACATGTCCACATCCATAAACATGGACAGGAACATGCTTATTTAACTTTAGCCAAGGATCTTAGTCCACTGCCTTTAGGGGTAAGTGGTCTGAACTGGCAATCTGCCAGAAGATCAGGAAGTATGCTCACTGTCTCTGTGCAAAAATAGTTTCTGATCAGAGTTCTCCATGATAAACCATCACTGAGTCTTTTCAGGAGAGTTGACAAAAACCTTTATTCTTAAACTGTGAAACAACAGGTTCTTGGTGATGACATCTGAAAACGCCTATCATTTAAATGGTGGGAAAGGGAACGTAGTGAAGGTTTATTATTTGCTAGTTAATGCTTTGCATCTCACTTTCTTGGAGTAATACTTCTGTTCAGTATTTTTCATGATCCTTGGCCTAGTATAATGTGACACCACCACAATCAGAAGTAGCCCATGGTCCGTGACTTGAGGACACCAGCCACGACAGGAACAGACTTTGGGTGGTGAAGCAGATGAGTCTAAGACAAGAGAAAATAGTTCTGGTGATGACAGCAGGAGACTGGACAAATCCCATGATACACACACATCCTAAATCTATCAGTTGCATTGTTAAGACTGTAGTAACAAGACAGATACTGACCATCAGCGAATGCAACAGAACTAGGACAAAATTATGCACAAGATTTCCTCAAGTCCACTGTGACTGGAACAGAAGAATCTTTATAAATCTTTATACCTCTCTTCTAGATCTGGTCTGAAGAAAAGCCACTCTTGCACAGTGTCAGTGGTATGGCTGGTTGTGACAAACACTTGTGAAAGAACAGTTCCACCTCTGGACATATCCAACATCAGTTCTCAGACAGTTGTCTTTGCCCTCTAGGATGCAATGAAAGCTGTTTGGCACTTGCTGAATGGTTTGTAGGGGGTCAGAGAAATAAAACATTTACACACGCACACACACCCATTTCATTCTGTGAAGGTTATAAAAATGCATACATTTAAAACCTTGCTAGCTCTGCACAAATTTATGGTCATTCATGAATACGAAGTATTTTAAGCATGTAGAGTGCTTAGTCACATTCTTAAAAATTCAGCTATCTGTAGTAAAATGAACCTTCTGTTTCCCGCTGACATGAGTCCTGTCCCATGCAAGTAACTGTGTCCAGGAAAAAAACCAATCACCATTTATATACCTGTAGGTGACAAGTAAACTTCTATATTTAAGGGTTTATATGTAGCATCTAGCATCAGATAGTGGTACAACAATACTTGCTCACAATTTCATTGTTGACTCATGTCTGGTTGGCTGCTCAGCGTATGTTTAATTCTTGGAGAGAAGGAATTATTTGACTGAACATAGATTTAGGGTTACAAGACTCCACTTTTTCCAAGAAAGCATTGTATAACCCATTTAACTGTAGAAAAAAAAAATATCGGGAAACCAGTCAAGTATTTCTATGGCATACTAAACTCTTCTTTCAAGCCTTGTTAGGTATTACTAGTTACTGGGGGAAAAGGCTTTGAATCAAACATCTGGAAGCAAATCAGTCACAACATTTCTGCAGCCTTTGAAGCAAAATGCGTAGTCAGAGTGGAAGGCAGGGGAGAAAAATGAAACCTCAGAGAATTTCTAGTCATCAAAACCTCATACATTTAATTTGTCCCAGTTGTGCTGGTCTGCACAGTGAGAGTAAACCACACTGAGGAATACCCCAGAACTGACCAGTACAGATAACCACAGGTATTATGTCACATCTCAATTACAATGATATATCTTTCAGATCTTTATTTCTGCTCATCTGATGGCAGAGATATTCTTGGACCTGCTATCTTCCACAAATGTTTTCCATTGTCTTTGAAAAAGTACTTTCTTTCAAACCTTTTTTCACTGTAGGGGGACAAAGCTGGGATTCAAAGCTATCACCTCTGGTCAGAGCAATAGCTAGTACACACCAGATCACTCTGAAGTGACAGACCCATGTGCTTTAGCAAATGTGGAGTTTAATCAAGTAGCTAACTGTGCATTAAAGCAACAGAAGGAGAAGACATGGTTTCCTATGGCTTTGCTTTCTAACAAAAATGAAATAATCAAAAGTTTCCCTGTCAGCTAGGCATTCATGTTTCTCCCACATGAAGTATCTGGGGTTCAGTTCACACTATAGCCCTTTCTTCAGCACAGACGCTAGTACTTTATTTTGCTATTTCCACACAACCTGCAAGAACTTTGCATTTCTAGGGCTATTAGTCTTCCATCAGATCTGGTATCAAGTGGCAAATGAATTCACAAGTGATGAATTGGGGACACGCAGATGTACATACATGAAGATTGCCTGATTGCATGAGACATGCTTGTCTTAAGAAGCCTCATTAGGAAGAAGGTACATGCTTTCCTAAATATAGTTACTCCTTTCAAGGCAAACAGCAAAACATACTCCCCAGTTCCAATGTAAATAAAGTATCTGAAGCTAAGGCTAAAGAAGCATGTAATTGCATAATATCAAACAACCATCCAGAGATATCTAATTACAGCCATGGACAGAAGACCGACAGAAGCATTTAAAAGAACATTAGTTTAAGAATTGCTTCATTTTCTCCATTTGAAAATTAAAATGTAAGATAACTCATTTGCTCTGAAATAATTTTTTAATGTGCCTCACTGTCTTGTCAAGGATTCCTAAGATAAATATCCTTAGATCTTTACATTTCCAGATTTGAAGATCACACTTAAAACTTTTGATTACTTTTTCCCCTGAAGAGCTGAATCCCCTTGTTACTGTGTAGCATGTGAATTAAGCCTCTATTATAACTATTAGAATCATAGAATCATTTAGGTTGGAAGGACCTGTAAGATCATCAAGTCCAACCATTAACCCAGCACTGCCAAGCCCACCACTACTCCATGTCCCTAAGCACCACATCTATGCGTTTTTCAAACACTTCCAGTGATGGTGATTCCACCACCCCCCTGGGCAGCCTGTTCCAATGCTCAACCACCCTTTCAGTGAAAAAGTTTTTCCCAATATCCAACGTAAACTTCCCCTGGCACAACTTGAGGCCATTTCCTCTTGTCCTGCTGCTTGTTACCTGTGAGAAATTAGATTTCTAACACCATCATTAGACTTGCCAGCTTTTTTTGAAATAGTAACCAAACTTTAATTCTAATAAATGTATGATATAGTGACATTATGTGAAATACAATGGTAAAATGAGCTTGCTAAATCATTTTAAGTGTTAGCTGTCATAAGTCAGGCTTTACTAGTACAGTTATACCCAGGTTTTTGAGGGGTAAAGGATGGGTAAAGACTGCTTTCTGCCAAGGAAAAGCCCTTTATTCCTAAGGAAAAGCCCTGTAAAGCTAAATGAGTAGGAATTTATAGAAATAATTACGCTTTTCTGCCTTGACCCTTTGCATAACATGGGACAAAGTATTTCAGGCAGAATATTTGACATCAATTTTGTTACATTTAACTGAATAATTTAAAAAGAAATCTTTTCTTCCCATTTATTTTAGTGCCTACAATCTCCATTGCAGATAGCCTGGATTTTATGAATTTACTTGCAGGGACAAGTGATTTAATGCTATTATATGATGAAAATCCCTTTTCCAGGATGAAAAGAATCCCCAGGGAATAATGTAAAATTCCCTTCCTTCTTTCCATTTGTCCTGTCTTGTTCCTGCAGCAATATAAAGTTTCACTTTCCAAAAGTATGTCTGAGAATACCTATGATCACATAAGAAATGAATAAAGATTACATGCTCATATATGCTTTAGGAATTATGCATTTCCAGTATTTGAGCTCTTTTATATTTTCCTGGGGCACACTGAAAAGCCCACTGGAAAAGTAATCCAGAAAAAGTGTTTTGAGATTCTAAAAAAAAAAAAGAAATCCTATCAGAACAGATTTTCTTCTCTATCTACAGGAGGAAGACTTGAACATGACTAAGGCACTTAAAGTTTGACTCTAATAACCTTTCTGGCAATAAATTGTGTTATATTCTACAGGTGGTTCCATTGAAGTGGAATATTATACACTTAGTGTAAGAGCAGGCTGTTAGGCCTTACCCATGCCTGAAATTTAGAACAACAAAAGAAGATATTAAATATGAGAATTTGAAGACTCACAACAGAACACAAGCTAATCAGTTTGACTTTCTCACTAGCAGCATAAATAATTAGTATAACAGATTTTCAGATGTACCTTTCTGAATGGTTTCCAACTTCAGAGATTATACTGAATGGCTCATATGAAAGGACCAAATTAAACATCTATTACAATATGCTTCTCATTTTTGGTTAGTCTATGTCAAACAAAATATTGTTCAAGTTCTAAACCTGCAACTTAAAGTATTTGTAATATAAGTTGGAATTTTGCCGTAGGTAATAAATTAAGAGCCACAGACCGTTTCAAGCAGAATTGCAGTAATTTGTAGGAGCACATTAAAAGCAATGAAGACACCTGAATGTTTCTTTTTAAACAACAGTAAAAAGGGAAGTTACAAAATGTAAATGAAAATATTTCTGGAAAGATTGAAATGGTTTGCATTTCTGCATCCTATTGAGAAACTGCGTGACAAACCACATTCTCAATCCATTTTCAAATAATCACTGGAAGGGTTAACTCATGAAAGTCATATCCTGTGCATGATGTAAACCAGATGCAGGTGTGCTACTGACTTATTTCAAAAGAGGAATTGGTGTTTTCGTATTACCTAAAGTTTTTTAAAATGTAGAATTTAAAAGATATGAGTGAATCCAAAGTGGGACCGGTAAAATTTCTTCTGCTTGTTAGTTACCTGCTTGCTCTGGAGTTTCTGTGAATCCCATTAGACACTTGGTTAAATTTCTAGGCTCCCAAATGCTCCTGCAAATGTGGTCTTTCATTTTCAGCAATGCCTGGCTGAAATATCAGTGATTAGGCTCTTTTTAAGTGAACATTTGCTCTTTAACAAAATTACTATATTCAGAAGACAGGAGGTATTCCCTGCTGTGAAATTGCTACCTTTTGATTCAAAAAATTGCTGATGTATCTCAAAAAAACCCCACCACATGAATAGTCACATTGCTTTTTCCAAAGTCCTAGCTGACAGGCTGAAGGTGACTGATTATATGTCATATGGCATTACTTCTGATTCTCTGGATGCCTGAATCCATCCACTGAAATCAAGAAACTTGCAAGAATTCCTTTAATTACATCTCAGAGGAGAGCAGGAGGCATGACGTGCTCCTTCTCTGACCGTACTCGCGGGGCTGTGGCAGAAGCGAGGGGAGTACACAAGCAGGAGGCAAAGCACTCCTTCGTACCTCTCTCATGCACCATCAGATCTTGGGAAGGACGAGCCCTTGGGTTGCTGTAGCTCTGTTTGCATAAACAAGAGTCAGCCGTTCCCTGGCAGTCACCAAAAGCATCAAGTCATCTCTTTCCTAATAGAAATATTCTAGGCAGGGAGAGATGCAATTAGCTGAAGACAGGCTGGTTTGGTGGGTCCTCCAGGTTCAGATAGCCGAGATAAGCGTATCTCTGCTCATTCCCCACTCTCCTGCTGTAGCCTCCCCCAGCCCGTGGTTTCCCCCTGCGCTGGCTGCCTTGCAGCATTCTTTTTGGCAATGTCCTGATGCAGAGGGGTGGCAGTCGGCAGCGTTTGGGTGGCTGGGTGCTGGTGGGAGGCAAGCTGGCTCCATATCTGCACCTACATCGCAGGCGTCACCAGCCACTACTCTGTTGGCTTCCAGCTTCCTTTGATTCTGTTACCTCAAATTCAAATTAGAAGCAGCTTTCCATATGTTGACATACCACGCAGGGAGTGAGATCTTCCAGGGGAAGGACTGGTGGCAAAGACAAAGTGCAAGCATACTATTTAAAACATGTGAGGAATGAAGTAATAAGGGCTATTCCTCCCACTCCTCACAGGCTTTCATCAGAACTGCAGCCAGCTGAAGGCATAGATCTCAGGCTGCAGTCTTCTTGGAAGGTAGTCCAAAGAGCAAGGAATTCATTTAAAGAGGAATTAAAGCCCGTTTCAAACCTCAGCACTCTCCAGTCCAAGCACTTTTTACTTTTTTTGGCAGCCTTTGCTTCCTAGAGCCACACAACCGAAACAAGCCCACATATTTCCCCCTGATGAATGCAGAGGGAGACACTCATTACAGATGTTATCATGTAGTTTTACTATCTATTGAAACACAATAATTTACCACAGGTGTGGGTGTACAAGAAAGTGAGTAAAATTGACATCCACTGGTTAACCTCTTAATGAATGAGGAAAGGGCCAAGGCGTGACTGAAGTGCTATGGTGGGAATGCACTATTTTGCCCTTCCACTTACGAGAAAATTCAGGTCAGTGACCATCAATCATTTGGCACCATGCTTTACCATTTACAACAATGAACACAGAAGCTTTCAAAGTCCTGTTGTAAGTATCAAGCATCCCCTATATGCCTTTTAGTCTATCTGACATGATCATAGAATGGTTTGTGTTGGAAGGGACCTTAAAAAGCATCTAGTTCCAACCCCACTGCCACAGGCAGGGACACCTTCCGCTAGACCGGGTTGCCTCAAGCCCCATCCAGCCTGGCCTTGAACACTTCCAGGGATGGGGCGTCTACAACTTGTTTGGGCAACCTGTTCCTTTGTCTCACCACCTTCACAGTAAAGAATTTCTTCCCAGTAGATCTAAATATACCCTCTTTCAGTTTAAAATCATTACCCCTCATCCCATCACTACAATCCCTGATAGAGTCCTTCCCCATCTTTCCTGTAGGCCCCATTTAAGTACTGGAAAGCTGCAATAAGGTTTCCCCAGCACCTTCTCCAGGCTAAACACCAACTCTCTCAGCCTGTGCTCATATGGGAGGTGCTGCAGCCTCTTAGTCATCTTTGTGGTAGTCCTCTGGACCCACCCCAACACGCCCATGATGTCTGACAATTACTTTTCATTTGTCTCCTTTAAACAGGACAAACATTGCAAAGATAGTTAAATGGGTACATTCATGTGAATAAGCGTAACATCCTAAAAAATGCAGAACGCACAGCAACAACACTGCTGCAGCAGTAAGTATGCAGCATAGCTGTCAAGACTCCAAAACTCTTGCATCACACACCCCTCCCTTACTCATATACAACACTGAGTCTCTCCACTGCATGAAAGAGTTCATCCACTGTTTACAAGAACAACATCCCAAAATTTTATGAGTTCCAGGTTTAATACTCATGTTTTAAAAGCCACAAATTCTCCCATGGCTCCTTTTCAGAACACATTCCTGATGATATCCCATTGATAGTGTTTTGTGTTAGGAACATCTTGAAAGAAAACTGTATTTGCAATACACTTTCTGCATGCTTTTGTACTAATCAACTATCTGTATTCACAATCTAGATATTTTATCTCTCGAATTCTTTTATCATGTCTTATGGTTTATTCAGATAAGCAGATGATGACATTCACCTCTGAATCTTAGTTTTTTCTATGAGACCTAGCAAAGCATTGTACCTACATAAGGGTTTAAATAATTCTTAGTTGTTCATGACATCCATAGATCATTACTTCTTAAAGCAATTTGTGGCAATAAGATGATTTTATTCTACATTAGCAAATGCAAGTCAAAGGAAAACAAAACAAAACACACACAGAATGAAAAAGCTCTTAAAGCCACATATTTTCCAGACAGAAGATTGGAAGATCTCCAGTAGAATCTTGATTTAATTCAAGTACTGGAGACTACACAACTTGGGTTGCTATTTTGCCTTTTCATACAAAGTAAAGCCTTCAGTTTGACCTTGGAAAAGAACATCTAAAGAGGCTTTTGTCCTTTAGAACACAAATAAACAAGATTTTGTAAGTTGTGATTATTTTTCTCAGTCAGTCTTACATTTAAAAATAGTCAACAAAGCCATAACTTTGCCTTTGATGCTTTGGAGCGAGAAGACTAATGATATCAACAATAATTTGATCTTGTACTTGTCAACATTTGTGTTTATGTGGTTTGAATTTGCCTTCAGCACACGATGAGATCCAAAGAGTCACTACTAGGAGCTGCAGAATTCAGACAATGTATGGATTCCAGAATGCTCTTCTTCATGCCAGTAAATAAGTAATTTTTCCAAGGAAACAAAAAATCTTCACTTGAAAGATCTGTCAGGTTTCAAGTAGAAAAATTGCACTGTAGGATTTATCACCTTGAACATCAGGAAGGCTTTGCCCTGATGGGAGCTTGTTGTTTATAAGGTCTTTTTTAAGGAGTCACCCTAGTTTAGGAAGTCAGACATTAGCTCCTCAAAAAAGCTTCACAAAATAAGCTGTAATGGTACTCTTCAAGCTGGAATTTTCTGGGGTATAAATAAAGCCATATTAAAAACATTCAGAGACCCTAATTTACATACCATTAACAGGTATGATTCCTCCACCACCTAGTTAGCATCTAGTTTTACTATATCTTCAACCATCCTTCCTGAAATCCTTAACTTGTGAAGTCTTGCAAGCCAGCCTTATGCAGACAGAAGAAATTTAAAGAAATACTGGCTGCTTCAGATGCATTGCCCCTCTAAGCCCAAAATACCTCTCAGTATCACACTGGGATTGCATTAGGACCTAGAATTTGCCACTTGCTTTAAAAGAACAGCAGACCTTGGATTCAAATGTGGAGTACCACCAGTTTCCCTACCCATTTTTAATTGCTGGGACTTACCCAACAAGGGATAGCAATGGCAGCAAGTTCATTGTTTCCAGAAGGAACTAAGAGGAAACAGTGCACCACCCTTACATCTAGAGAGCAAGCCCAGGAGCTTCCAGAAAAGCAATTTGGGAAGAGCCCTGGGAGCAGGCACCCCCATGGCACTGCTCAAGCCAGGGCTAGGGCTAGGGCTGGGCTGAAATACCCCCAGGGGCAGGGGTGGTGGAGGTCCCAGGTGGGGCTGCTTGGGCAATTAAGGCCTATTAGTGACCTCAGTTCACTAGCACTTGGTGCCAAAGCTTCATAGGATGAGGAAGGTGGTCTTTTAGTTATAGGACCTGTATAAACTCAATGAAGTGGTACGTTCTAATGTTAAGTTTTGGACTGTTCTTCACAGTGCTGTGGTCTTTGCTGTGTCCTGTGGGTCTGCTCTGTCCCGTCCAGGAGGCAATCACAAGAAATAAACCGTATTTCCACTGAGCTGCTCATCAGGCCTAAGTGTGTAGAAGCTGTAGAAAGGAGAGTAAACCACAAAATGTGCCTGTAATGTGAATTTGGTGTTCCAGCCCTTGTTCTGCCAGACAAGCAGTGGCTCACCAAGGCTCCAAGGCAATCCCATGTGTTCATTTTTGCCCCTTCCAAAATATTCTGGACATTTCTGACCGTTCTTTTCTGGAGAGTGGTTTGACCCATAGATAGCAAAGCCGCTGTGCGGTCTTGAGAGGTGTAAGGCAGTTCAAAGTGGAAGATACTACTTTATTTATTGTTATCCATTTATTTATGATTAGTATTCAGGAAAACCTCTTTGTGCTCCCGTGGATTAACTAGAGGCATTCTTTGCTTTTGGCAAAATGTGTGAGGAAATTCCCTTCCAAACTTTCCACAGGTCTAAATATCCCTCTTAATACTGTCAGTAATTGATTTTTATTGCACAGCAGAAATGCTCTTAATCCCCCTCTATTTACTGCATTGTAATTAAACTTTGTGAAAGACCCAAAAAATGGCAAATATGAACAGCTTAAATGTAAGTGGCATGAATGATGCATGTATTCCCACAAAAAAAATCTACACTGCTGAATTTTCTTAAACAAGATGCTTACTGTCTCTATAATCTTTGGGGGGTTTTGCTTCTTGTTTTGGTAGTGACTGTTTATGTAGCAATGTTAACTGAGACTTGATCATTCTTCTGATTTTAATTACTCTTGACATATTTTGTTTAAAATTCCACACTGCTGTTGTAAGACAGTTTTACTGCAGACACTGCTTAGTGATATTTTTCCCTGGTGGAAACATCACAGTTAGGGGTCTATTAAGGTCAAATATTTCCTGCTGCAGTTCTGGAAGTTCAGGAACTTCCCACCACATTTATTAGTGTTTTGTTTTCAGATAGACTTCCTACAGAAAAAAATACAGACCTTAAAAATTAACTCATGATACATCTCAAACAAATCTTAAGGAATAATTTAATGAAGAAAATTGGCAGTTTTGTTCTACTTTTCTTACCTGTTAGCAGAATGCATAATCTTTTTTAGACCAATTTATTTCTGTACCCCAGTTGCCTTTCCAGCTTCAGAGGACATAGAGTAAAATAGTATGCAGCTGGAAAAGGTGATTTGAATTATTTAATCAAGTATCATATTACAAATAATCCCATCATATATCTTCCATCCACTTCAATGTGGTGAGATGTATTTGCATGCAGATGCAAGAGTGCACAGAGGGACAGATTTGTGTAGGCTCTACAATATGAAATCTTTCGAGTTTCTCAGTATTTTCAACAGTCTTAAGGGCACCTGAGACCATTCATTTCATCTCAAGGTCCTGTGAGGATCCTTTACTGCATTTATAATACAGAAAGAACTTTTACTTTTGTTACAGGAGCTCGTTGCTTCTGCTTTCCAAAGCAAATCTATTTTCATTTCACTGGACATTCTGCATTATATATATATATCTCACAAAAGCCGTGAAAGGCATTACCATAGCACCCTGCCAATGTTCCTAGTGATTTGGTTCAAGTTTACTTTTCCCATACAAAATTTTAAAAGTAGAGTCAAAAGAAATAGAAGCAGCTTTTAAGTGTTGCATGTCTACAGTGTTCTATTTTATCTATTCAGGTGCGTATGTGTACTGCTCATTGATGGTAAGGATCTCAAATGAACAATAGAATAGACTGAAGATGGCTCATTCACGGTAAGAAATGTTGAAAAGTATTGTATTTCTGCCATATGCAGTTACACCTTTTTTTTTTTTTCAAATTTTATATTTTTTTACATATTACCTAATTTGTGCAAAAATGTTTGATGTAATTATGTTGGATTTACTTTATTGATGTCTAATTTTCTTAGTATTGTCTTTCTTCTTATGGTTTGGTGAAGAGGCTCACTAGCACGCCACTCCAATTCTATGTGCATAAATGTTTTTTTCCATGAACTTTTCTCTGGACAAAATATCAGGTAAGTGGAAAAAGTTATGATTACCAGAAAAGTAATTTTTATTACTAATAAATAATGTCAATAAATTCTTTATAATTCACCAAGTAATCTTGACAGTTTGGGGTGTTTTTTTAAGCTTTTCCGAAGAAATGTTCATGGTCTTGATATATAAGGTATTTAACAAGCCTTGGTTTTGGCTGGATAAATACATCTACTCTTATTCTGGTCAAAAAGTAAGTTCAAAGTGCTTTTCCTTCTGTTTGGTTTTGGGAAGCAGAAATAGTGCCCCAGCAGAAAGAACTTAAAACTTGGGCTTTTACATTATCTGTCTTCTCTGAACACAGCCCACAAATATGTGCTAGCTAAAATCACTATTCACTGAAAATATTTGTGCCAGTGAGCTCACATCAGTGTTGTTTCCTGAGGAGTTCATAGACTGAATGGAAGAATTCTTGTTTTAATCCTCTTCTGTCTTCCTTCGTTAGGCACATTGTAAAATAGTTTAGTGATGTAAACAGACTTTCTACTATCGGGTCCTAAAGCCTAGTGAAGTCAGTAGGAGTCTTTCTATGGGTTTCAATGGGTTTGGGATCAGGCTACAGTAGAGAAACCTCTGGCAGACTGAGGATTATTTCTTCCTTGTTTATTTTTTATACCATGTGGCATAATCCTCTGGGCTATACTACAAGAGAAAATAGAAAGAATAACACGTTTGCATCTACCATCTAAACTAGCTTTGTAACTTAAAATTTGTTTGCTGTGAAATTGTGCAGAATGCAAGTAGCTTTCCTTCTGCAGACCATAATGACAGTGTCTAATTTATCCGACTGCTGCATCTTGAATTTGGTTTAAATATTCATTTATTGAACAAAGGATGTTCAGAATTGAGTGTTTTTTCCACTATTAATTTTAGGCACAGGACCACTCAGAGCCAAGTGCAGGATAAGAGCACCTACATTTCAAATTCACTTGTTTTGGAAATGGAAAAGACCTAACTGTCTGAGCCTCACTCCTTAGCAAATACTGCAGTATCTGAATTGAAGATTGAAGGGTGTAAAGTCCCAGCTCTTCACTGTAAATGGTAATTGAAAAAAGTAAATGTTAATTGTTTAAAGACTTATGTATGCTACTGTGCTATGTTTCAGGATTAAACAGCTGTTTACCTTTAAAATATCATACATGTACGTTTGTCAGAGGATAAAGAAAAGCAACTAAACACATTATTTTTAGAGTTTATTTTGACTTTTCCATGGGTTTTTCCTTTAATGTGCATGCAAGTGTGTCTGGAATGTTATATTGCTTTGGCAGGTAGTTTTACAAGTAGCTAACAGGGTATGCTTTTCAATATTGTTCCATATTTATATACTGTCTGCCATCCCAAAAGATCCCAGACCTGTTTTGCAAACAGCTAAAGTGAACTGCAGCTGCCCTGGTATAAAATTGGCCGACAAAAAGTGCAAAGTGTAGTGCACAGCTGAGAAGGGAAATCACAATTTAATGCCATTTAGAAAAATGCTGAGTCTTATAAAATGTTCTGCTGGACTGGGGACATTCTGCTGGTGGCCAAAAGACAGCACACCCAGCTGCCAGCTCCAGTCTTGGGTTATTTAATAAAATGCTTAAGTAGTCTTTAAAGCAGGTCTGAAGATCCACTGGGGGACTTGGGGATCGCAATGGGGAGCCTTGCTGCGGAGGGGTGTTGGGTTACCAGGCCCTGGTTCAGAACACATAGTGAGATGCCAAAGTCTCTGTATAACAACATACGGTGAGTCCTGCATGGGATGCTAAACAGCCTCTGCGTTGCACAGACCGCAACTTCAGTCAGTTGATGTAAAATGCTGGACAGGAGCATAGCTAAAACCTCCCTTCTCTCATCACCTTGGGTATTTACCCATAGCTCTTACTTACATGCCTTTGGGAATTTGAGTTAAGAGTCTAAAATGGCTTCACCTCTGGAGTCACCTCTCTGGGCTCTGGGAACTAACTCATTGTTTTCTTTGGAAATGCTATGGTGAGGTGGGATCCACCTCCCATCCCGCAGAAGAGGGCCGTGGTCACTGAGATATAGCTAGAAGTGTCCTACAGGCGGTGGAGAATGTTCTTTATTCTTCAGCTTGGAGGCAGAAGAAAATAGCTTGAGGTCTGTGGGGTAGAAGATGAGGGGAACGATGGCTGAAGGCACACATCTGGAGGAGGGAGAGGCTGGAGTCTGGTCTCTGCTTCCTAGATGTTTTTATGCCTTTTAAATTAAAAAATGGAAAGCACCCAACTATAGGGATTCATATTTTTGGATAGATAGACAGATAGATCCTATCTCATAGATTTTTCGTTCTTAGAGTCTGTCACTGAGAATTATATTCTTTCCCCTGTACCTTCATCCACTTGAACGGCAAGTCCCTTGGCCAAGCCAGTCATTTAGGATCTGTCTAAAGCTGTTTGAGCTCCCTCAGTAAAGAGAAAATGTCCAGGAGAGATGCATTTCACTTAGCTCAGGCAATTATCTTTGGATGGGAAAAAAATCCTTTGGAGGCACTTCTCTGCATGCCCTTCTGTTGGCTCTGAGAAGGAGCCTGGAAAGTGAGATGTCCATCAGGACCCCTGCGCCAGCCGATGGGTCCCCTCTCTGGAGAGCAGTGGAATCTCAGCTATTTCTCTGCACTTCCTTTTTACAAGTTTTGGTGTTTTTTGTTGTTTTTTTTTTTAAATTATTATTATTTTTCTGCCTTTCAGAACGTATTTCAAAGCAATTTCCTAGCAGCATGACATCTTTCTGGAATGCACGGTGATCTTCAATGGTTTCCTTCTACGTTCAGAAAAGGCTGACATATCTCAGCTGGATTTGACACTAGGCCTAGATAATTATATTCTGGATAAAATTCTGTTTTCCTGTGGCCCATTTGTCTGTTCACATTTGGGTAAGCACATTTTATTTTCAGGTGAGGTTATGCAAAAATATTGTGATGAGAAATGCAATTTAGAAACAAAGCCTTCGCAGCAGCGGCATTATCCATTAGAAGTCCACTTTGAATCTCATTTTTCCTAAGTATACTCAGGTGATTTGAATAATTAAAAAGCTTAGCATAACTTGAACTTCTGCATACAAAAAGTCTTGAGGAAATTCAATCAATCCCATTGGTGAACAGAAACAATATTTTGTAAGTGACTTCACCCATCTTATGGTGAAAATTATAATTTTGAATAAATATAGTAACCCATTATTCAGAAAGTTAAAATCCATCCTTTGGATATTCATTGATAATATTAGAATCATAGCTTTTTGCAGAAACAAAAAGGTTAATTTTGTCAGACACTTATAATTGGACAACATGATCAGGTTTGAAAAGCTACACCTATGTGCTCTGTTAGATATATTGTTATGTGTAAGCTACTTACTGACTGCAACATTTGGCTATACATCTAAACATAGCTCTACACAGCCAATGTGTTTCTAATGCCTTGGAAAAATCTTCTAAAACAAGGCAATTGCTAAAACTGAAAAAAGATAAATCAGTTCTCCAACTAACAAATCGATTATACTGTAACTGGAAGATTTAACAATGAAAAAGATCCCTCAATTACAAAAGAGAGATTAATATAATAATAATATGGACTGCAATACTAAGAGATTTCCATATGTTTATGTAATTACAATACTTATGCTTACATATTTTAATTTAAGAATGCAAAATTCTCAGAGACAAGATCAGAGGACAATTTAGTGATCATTTAGTTAGTTCCTAGAAAAATATACTGGGTACACAGTTATCAGTAGATAATTGTAAAGGCCTAATTAGTATGCATTTAAACAGAAATCACAATAGCATCCTCAATTAAAGCATTTTATGACTTCTGAAATCACAGTAACAATTCAGAAAACCCAGAATTTTAAGCTGATTTGCTATAACAGGAAATAATGGACTGAAACTGCAATAAGAATGAGTCACAGCAGGCAGTAAGAAAAGCTTACCAATACTAAAGTTTTGGAAGCACTGAAATAGGTCACCTGGGCAGGGTTATAGTCCTCATCACTGAATGTCTGGAAGAAGAGGTTGGATAAACATCTAATGTAATAGATATGAAGTTAATTGGCCTTCCTTAGATGGACAAGGTGGCCTCTGAAATGCCATTCACTCCTAAGGTGATGGTGTACAGGATTTACACATCTGCTTGCTGTCCGTAATGTTTAGCTCCAGATCTGAATCCAGACTTGCACAGTGGTTTAAAGATGTTTCGATATCACATTAGGCAAGATATTATCTCTGACAAAGGCAGGATTCTCCATGTTACAGACTGAATTTAAGTAGCCATGATTTGACCTGCCCATCAGTAGACTTAGTTTCAGTATTAAAAAAAAAAGTATATATAAGTTGGTTAAAATTGGCTTGAATGAGTTAGCATTTGAGGATCTCTATTCCACTTACTATAATGAACTGATCAAAGATATATATTGCTTTGAGTTGTACTTGTGAAATATGAGTCCCCATCTAGAAAGTTTTGAATTAGCCAAAATATGTGTGGTTGCACACACATTTGACTCTAATTAAAAACAAAAAAGGCTAGGAAAGGCCAGGTGATTTCTGAGATGAATCACTAAGCTCCAGCTACAAAGTGCACTGTAAAGAAATCTAGATCTCAAACCCATCATTCAACCAGTAATCACACTGAACTGAGCAAGAGTACTTCTACAGGGAATGCTTGCAGAGAGTAAGAGTGGCAGAATCATGCTTCCTGACTTCTCTTTGTGTATTTGTTTTTTGGGTAGAAAAACCACAGACAGTACATGCATATGGTTATTGCGTTGGAACTAATTACTAAGTGACTTTAATTTTCACCCAGGCATCATGTCCATGTATCTATTCCAGACAGACCAGTAATCCAAATGGCTAACTTCAAGCTTGCTAAAACGTCCTACTTGTTAGAAAGTAAGATCTGGGGTGTTCTTTTAGTTAATAAACCGTGAAGGCTACAGCAGAGGTAACTATTACCCTAAGTTGTTGTTCAATTATCTTTCCCAGGAGAGTGGTAACTTATTTGAAGTAAAATGAGCAGAATGTTCATAGACTGCTGTGGAAGCAGCAACCATCCATGGGTTGCATAGATTTCCCATAACAACTATGATTCGAGCGCCTCAGCCTGAGAGTTAACTGCAGGTGGTTAGCCAGCCTGCCACAATTACTAACTGAGCTCCATGACCTGTTGGCACCTTGCCTAATTATGTTTTTGATAACAAACTGTAGATATAATTAGAAGTGTAAGTGCAATAGAAAGAGATAGTAGGTTTGTTTCACACCCTCTTATAAACGGGAAAATAATTAGATTCAGGATACAGTTACATATCATGCTGTGTGGCTGATTTCAAAAGCACTGCATTATAGGAAAATAGGTTTGTCTGATTGACTCTGGAAAATTGTGTTCAATCCCCAGGCTCTTGGAAACATAATTTCCTTTTTTATATGAGAAATTTTAGCAATAACTGTGGGGAATTTTTACCCATTTGGGGGATTATGCCATTTTTACTTGGTGGAGAAAGATGAGTGCCTTGGTATCTTAGAGGAAAAAATAGTGGGCTACAAAGAATATAAGTAGCTTTAATCATTTGGATGTTTTGAGAAGGGAAGTCTAATCAATGAATATTTATTGATTCTTCAGATGTAAGTGTCACACCAAATACCTGTCTGCGTGAAACAATCTTGGATACCAGTCCTTAAGGACTCATCCTTATTTTGCTATTGCATGTGACCAGTTGTTCGAGACAGTGCCATGCTTCATTACCAAGCTGGGCAGCTTTGTGGTTCAAACAAATCTGCAGCTTAAAGACTTGTTACTTAAATGTATAGAGTGGGTATGAGCTGCCATTCCTCCTGAGGCAAGGAAAGTGGCAGGAGATATTGCACGGTTGGTTTTTTTTTACAGAGCTTAGTGATGTCATGCTGCTCATCATAGCTTCTAAGATCATTTTGTCTCCTTGGACAGAACTGGGCTGACTGTGAAAATACCTGTAAAATTACTCCCTGGAATTTGGAGGTAATGATAGTTTGTGGAGTATGGCCTGGGAGGGGTCCTGTAATGGCAAAACTAAATAAGAAAAAAAAAAAAAAAAGAGGAAGGAAAAATTTGCTAAAAACAAACATCTGTAGCTACTAACACTCTGCTCTAAAGTCAGAGTGACTTGTCCAGGGACTGTGACAATTTGCAGAGTTAAGGGTATCCAGTCCCTGATCAGCTGAATTATACTGACAAAAACTGCCTAGATACAGATATGTAATAATCCTTTTCAGCATGGAGATTTAACAGAAATGACAGCTTTCAAATGCTTATAGCATCATTATCTGTGCCCAGAAATAATCTTGAGGAAAAAAAACCCCACATGAATCCCTACCAAAGGCATTTGGAAGTGAAAGAATTGAAAAGCAATTTCGCATTGCTAAATTCTACAGAGAAATGCTTTACCATATATTCTGCAACTATGTATGACCTACACACATTGCATATGCGGCAGATACATTGGTCACAAGCAAATCTCCTTGCTATCATATTTCCTGCTATATCAATAAAAAAGATGTGAAGAACAGACAGGCTACTATAAACAAGCATTCTCCCAGGGAGCGTAAGAATGAGTTATTTGATGGAAAATTACCATATGATCTATCATCTAGTATAAATTACGACCAAAATATATTTGTTTGTCTTGTTTAGGTCATATAGTCCTATTCCATTTTTATGTGTTTTACTAGTCTCTGAGTGTCTCTAGCAGAATGTGATTGCATGGCATGCTAAAATTAAGGACAGCAATCTGCCGTGCCTCATAGCATCTTAGGTATAATATTAAGGTATTCATCTGCCTCGGAAATGAATAATTTATGATCATTTGTACTTCCTCTCTTTGTCACAATATTCAAAAGGATTCATGAACCAGACAGACGTGCCAGGATGCCTTCATTGCTCTTGGTGCTGAACAGGAATAGAGCCCAGATGCCAGAAAGCCTTTGTGCAGGACTAGTCCTCTCTTTGCTCCCTGCAGTACTCAGCAAGCCATAGCACACGCTGGCAGCTCTTCATGTCATTTTTGTCTGATAAATTAGTTTATCAGGCCCTGCTGCCTCCTTACACCTTCAGAAACTGTGTTTTTATACCTGCAGTTGCTATCTGAGGTGATTCTTTGCATGCCAGAAGGGATTTCTGAGGTAGCCTGGAAGTAGGTAAGCGATACAGCAGGAGGATGGTCAGAAAGAGAGGAAAAAAAGAGCTCCTTAAGGAAAAAGGTAGAAATGATAAAGCTATTGACGCTTGAGCTTTGTACCTTCTTGAACTGTCTGACCACACTAGGAGTTTGCTACAGTGTCCCTTCATCATGGTAATGTAGCTGAGGTGTTTTGTCTGCCAGACCTCCGTATCAGAGCAAGACTCAATGGCTTGGGATGGCAGTCCAGTACAAAGGTGAGCAGAGAGTGATCCTCTGTATCCACACACCAGTCACGTTTCTCGGTCTGGATGAGGGACTTTGGGTTGGTTTTAATTGGGATGATGTTGTGGGGTGGCGAGGTGAGGAGTGAAGCAGGGGAGCTGTGCATGGGGTGACAAGTCCCTCAGGGGCAGGCTACAGCCATGTGTGTGGGACCTGCTGCGGGCACAGGGGTTTCTGTAATTGGCCCCAAGGCTCCTTGATATTCAGCAACACTGGATTTCTGGTGTAGCACTGTAGGCAAAGCCATACCAGCATGAGCACATGCAAATTTTTGCACATGCAGAACTGCTCGTACATCCATTGAAGCTCTTTCTATGACCGTACAGGGATGGATCCTGTGGTGGTGGCAATATTGATGGCAGTGGGACAATGGGAACTTGCAATAGCAGAGAATCTGCAAAAATACTCCAAAATCAATAATCATGCATTAACTCTTCTGGTTATGTTTTCAGCTTGCATGGTCATGCAGTTTCTTATTTTTGTAGGACATCTACATTATTACTCTATCTCTGGAGAGGGGGTTAGCTAGGAAACTTACACAATTTAAACCTTGCACTCAGCAATTCTTTAAGATCATTTTTATGGTGAAATATGAGCATAGGTTCCCTTTTATTTTTGTGCTGCTGGCTTCTGTGGGAATGCGTAGCATTTTATTAAGGAGATTAATGCCTCGGGACACTGTGTATAAGAACTCAAGCTGGCAGATATTTAAATAAGTTAACAGAAAAATAGGTTCAAAAATACTGCCAGGCATAGACTTTGTGCTGTAATACCCCTGCATTGCATATATTATTTTTATTATGTTGGACTTTTTATGGCCTGAATTCCAGAAGAACACTGCTCCTCAAGTCACATTAGCCCTACAAAGTTGCATGCTGTGGACCTCCATCTATACCTTTCCATCCATAGGTCTACTGTGACGGCGAGCCGAAGAGCGATCAAGAAACCAGTGATTTGATGAGATCACCCATCCCAGTTCTGAAAATCCTAACAGAGCTAAATATAGGACCAGCTTTCATACCAGACAACCAAACCAGTGATATTTCCTGCTGTCCTTATCAATTATGCTATGCATTTCTGGATGCCTCCCACAAATATTTTATGTTGGCTCCTGATGTCCAGTTTTATTCTTACCTGGCAGAGCCAAAAAATAAATGCCCATAATCAAATAATATACATATTTATAGAAGCATCTTTATCAAGATTAAGAAGCTGGTTGAGTATACCCGAAGGCGCCTCACCATATCCCTTGAGTAAAGCTGATGTCGTTTTATTCTAATAGTTGGGCTGAAATTTGACACTTAGTGGCTTGGAAGAGAAGATATTTTGTTTATTTTCATTCACTGATGGCAATAGGTAATTTAGAAACAGAGACTACCGTGCAGAATCAGCATATCAAACTTCAGCCTGATACATGAGAACATACAGAAAACATTGCAGAAGGATTATGAGTGTCTGGGATGCTCTTATCTTAGTCATTCTGCTATTTGGAGATTGCCATAAACTTCGAAGTACTTGTATTTTTTCCAGTGCTTTTTTTTTTAACAAAAATAAATCTCTGGTATCAAAATTTCCAATATTTGTTTAACCTATGTCACTATCCGTACGCCTTGCCAGATTCAACTTTCCAATATACTCTTTTATGCAATTTGAATTTTCTGCTTTCCATTTTCATAAATTGTCATAACTTCGAGTAATCACAGGAAAAAGTAGAAGTTTCTCATATACTTCTTCACCTATGACCCCTTACTTCAAATATTTCTATTGTTGTGTCCAGTGTTGTTAAACTTCTTTAAGGGAAACACTCCCAAAGGTTTCAAAGTCATGCTGAACAAGAGCTTTTCCCATGCCAGTGTCCGTTCTTGTTGTCCTTCTCTCAACAACTTACGTGTTTAATCTGCAATATCTTTTCTAAAATGACCTACTGCATATTCTACTTGTCTTTTTTGGCTGAAGCCTTACTCTGAATTCTGATAATATTTTTCCCTGTGTACTTCGTCATCTGACCCACTTGTTAAATTATTTCACTTTTGGGTTGGTACGTCCACATATAGGAAGAAAAGGATAGTTATGTGTCATTAACCAAGTTGCATAGTGATTATTGGGTCCCTTTCTTAGACTGAATCTTTTGGACTTCACAGTATCACAGAATGGCCGGGGTTGGGTGGGACCTCTGGAGACCATCTAGTCCAACCCCTGCTAAAGCAGGGTCTCCTAGAGCAGGTTGCACAGAGTCACGTCCAGGTGGGTTTTGGATGCCTCCAGAGAAGGAGGCCCCACAGCCTCTCTGGGCAGCCTGTCCCAGTGCTCTGTCACGCTCACGGTAAAGAAGTTCTTTCTCACGTCCAGAAGGAACTTCTTGTGTTGCAGTTTGTGCCTGTTCCCCTTGTCCTGTCACTGGGCACCACTGGAAAGGTCCTGGCACCACCCTCCTGATACTCACCCCTATGGTATTTCTGTGCGTTAATAAGATGCCTCTCAGTCCTCTCTTCCCCAGGCTGAGCAGCCCCAGCTCTCCCAGCCTGCCCTCACCCAGGAGGTGCCCAGGCCC
>JAVJGI010000001.1:5949333-6155222 GCA_035590275.1 Ibycter americanus
CCAGCGCTGGGCACAGCGCTCCAGGGGCGGCCTCCCCAGGGCAGAGCCGAGGGGCAGCATCACCCCCCTCCGCCTGCCGGCCAGGCTCCTCCTCGTGCCCCCCAGGGCGCCGCCGGCCTTCTGGGCCACCAGGGCTGGCTGCTGGCCCCGGGGCAGTCGCTGTGCCCCAGCACTGCCAGGCCCTGCCCCGCAGAGCTGCCTCCCCGCAGGCAGCCCCCAGCCCGTGCTGGTGCGGGGGCTGTGACCCCCGGGGCAGGGCCCTACACTGCCCTTGGTTGAACTTTGTTAGGTTCCTCTCCGCCCAAGTCTCTAGCCTGGCCAGGACTTAGGCAATTAAACATTTCCCTCCAGCACTGAACTTTGCTGCTTCTCATGTAGTAATTTTCCATCATCAGCAAGCAGTCTTACTTGGCTGCTCACCTTCCGTTCAGATGATTAGTAAACATATTAAGCATTTAATCTAATGCAGAACCTTGTAGTACTTTTAAGAACTAAGCCTAAAGCATTACTCAGTTTCCTACCAGGCTTCTGATTCATCACAATGCTTTGCCCTTAATGTGATAAACACTTCAGGACAGGACTTTTCGGTAAACCTGAGCAGATTGTGTCAATCAGTTCTTCTTTTATGAATTACTTGATTTTTCCAGTTTGAAGCTTCTGTTAAGAAGTGAGATGCTCTTTTCCTTGCAAAGAGCATTGGTTTAACTCACTTCTGCTACAATACCAGACAATTTGTTACTCTGTTTATAAGGAGCATTTCAACCAGATTTTCAAAGGTACAGAGGTAAGGGTTACCCACACTAATGCTTTTGATTACCTCTGAATTGTTTTTTTAAACTTTAGCTATCCACCAGTCCTCTGAAACAGTAGTTGTTTTTAATGAGCAATTGCATAGCTTTGCAAGCAGCTCATCATCTTTATTTCTGAAACTCCTTCAGAAGTCATAAATGTATGACACCTGGCTATCCAGAGTGAAAGCAGAAGACAGCTTGAAAAAATAAAAATGAGCCTTGTCTGTAAATCAGTCTGGCAAAGTGCCACTATGTCAGTAGTTCCGGAAACCCAGGCTTTTAGAAACCTTGCAGTTCAAATTTTTCTTACCCCAGCATGTGCCAGACAGTCATAGCTTCTACTCTAGACTTTATTCTAACCTATAATCTGATAATATGTATATTATTATAATATAATTTTTATACATATTCATTATCGGTTAGATCTATGTCTAGGTATATGTTTAAAGAAAAAGAGAAAAGAGGGGGAGGAACATATTCTGTACACTTTTACATCTTTATTTCTGTGATAGTGGTTGTCTTGTGAGGAGAAATTTAAGTATTTTCATCCCTGACATGGAAATGAACTTTTTAGCTTTGCACTTTTTTTTTTTTTTTGAAGAAGCTTTTATTCTTCAAGATAAAATAAACCCAGCAAATCCCCTGTCAAATAGGACATGTATTTCCTAATTTTAGTAATTCCAGGTGCTCGGTTTGAGAAAGTCTTGCTGCAGAGAAACGTAGATTTTTTAAAATAAAAGGTCGATATAAAGTCAGAATGCAAACACCACTGTGTGCTGTGCATTGTTCTGCACATTAGGAAAAATGTAAGACTTTCCCCATTAATTAAAGACACATGGTTTATTTTCTTTCCCTAAGCTTTCTTATATTCACACATACAGTTTCAAGTGGCTGAAGCTCTGTTTTATCCCTTTTCTCCTCCTGTTTGATGGCAGGACGTGGGGTGACTGTGTACCTTCCGCTGGGAGGGGTATGGCAGTTCCCCCATCAGTGGGGAAGGCAGGGGAGAACAGCATCACTGCACTCACCTGTGAGGACTAAACTGCCATTTCTGCAGTGAGCTCCTGGTGACATTTTTACCCTTACAGTATCATAATTTTGCTGCTCTCTGTATAGCTCAGGGTTTCCTGGGTGGGTTTTGAAGCTCCTGCCGGACTCTGAATGATATTAGGAGCCCAAGGAGACCTGAGAGAGGATATTCAGAGGGTACACCTATAAAGAGTTTAGGTACTGCCATCACTTATTTAAAAATAAAATGTAAACAAGTATAGCATGTGCATTGCAAAAATGGTGTAAAATCATTCAAGAGTGCAAAAGTGCGCCTAAAGGTACATGCTGTGCAAGGCAGTTCAAAAATTAAAAGCAATAGCTGAATTAGTGGACCACAATTTTCTGTCAGAATATCTTTTTCTCCAGAGGAAAAAGATATTTCCACTAGAAATTTCCGTTAGTTCCATCAAACTACCATTTTTTTTCTCTCAAAAATACTGCCAGGGAGAGTCTAGATACTCACTTTGAGTGGGGTCATTGTTTCAGCTGCCTCTTGTTTTGGAACAAACAAAACGTCAAAATATTAAAATTTCCTGAGGCTCACAAGTTTTAATTTCACTCTTTTTTTTTTACAGGAAACAGCTATACGCGGTCAAGCAGATGTCTGTAGGCATGCATGGTATGATCACGTGGTGATTAGAAGGTCACATTTTTCTCATGTTTCCAAGGCAGAACTTCTGAGTCTTTCATATGGCCACACAGCTCCAAGAGCTCCTGGTTCAACCTGTAGATTATTTTGTGGTTGCTGTTCCTTTTGGAAGAAGGGATAATTCATTGCACTGCTTACTTGGGAACAAACTTTCAGCCAAGCATCTGCAATGGAGCAGGAAGCAGTCTTTTCCTGAGAATATCTAGGGGATGCATTCAGGGGATGCGTTTGGAAAGATACAGTGCAGCACACAACAAGGAGCAGACTGCAGCCTGAGGCTTTGGTGCCAAAAAAATTTCAGTTTGTGCAACAAGGTCAGTTCAAGGCTGAATTTAAGTATCTCAAAACTCAGATAATTTAAGCAAAGCTGCTATAAAGCCCTGCATTTCAGCACAGAAATCAAAAGGTGGTAGATGAAGACCATTAGGTTTTTTAACGCTTTGCAGTAAAGCTTGGGGACTGTTTGTTTTACCAAAATTTAAGAGACTGGATCATGCATAACAAGTTCAATTGAAATCGGCAGGGAGATCTGCTGTCTTTACCTCCTCTGAATTAGAACTAATATTAATGGTTGCAACAAATTACCCCTAAGTACATAGCTTTATTTCTGCTGAAGTTTGAACTGCTTAAATAATAAGACCTCTCCCCTGAGATGCCAGACTCTTTTCTTGAGTGACCACAGAGCCTCTTTTTATGCCTTTGCAGTGGGGATGGCAGGTCACAGGGCAAAGCGTTGTATGAGCTATTTCCGATCTAGCCCTGAAGCCTGTGATGGAAATGTTAAAAAACTTCAGAGAAATAGCATGTATTTCAGATAGCAGTTTACGACGCCAAGGCTTAGCTAGAAGCTGTTAACTGTAGCCGTCAGCAGCTACCCACACGTCTAGCGACAGCGCACTCCTTCTAGTGCGGGCGACGCTGCGTGACACTGTCCGCAAGAGGCAGGAGCCGATTCCCACCCTGGTAGAGCTCTGCAGTAATCAGAGCTTTGAGAATACCTTCTTGTCCTGCATCTGGCTTCCCAGCCAGAGCTTCCCGCGAGCTGTGCTATGGGGAACAAACTCCAATGACCGCGCTTCACTGGGGTCAGGGCTAATGCCCCGTAGGGCTGCTTTTCCTTTTTGCAAACCCAAACTAGAAAAAGAACAGGTTGGGATAGTGTTTTATTTTCATCAAGTCCTTTCGCTTCTATTAAAATGTAACATATTTCAGCTTACCGGATTTCAGTGCTAAAGGAGTGTGCTAAAGCAGATTAGCGCTTTTTGAAGTGTGTCTGGTGGTGTGTGTCCTCCTGCTCACACAGGACAGTGTGGCAGAAATGTGAGCACTAAAGTATCTGCTAATCTTCTGTTGGGGGAAATGTGTTCTCTGGGACTCCGTTCGCTCAGGTGGGATGGAATTGGTGGTGCCCAGATGCTGCTCAGGTTGCAGCCTGAGCCATGGCACCAACGCTAAGGGTAGGGAAGGGAACCTGACAAAAGCCAGTGTCACAGCAAGAAAAATCTTCTAAGGCATTCCAGTCATTTTCCTTGTGCCAGCTATCCTTTACCCAAATTGGATGCAGGTGTACAGTATTTTTGAACATAGAGCACTGAAAAAGATACATATTAAACTGCATGCTTTTGATACTGAAATACTTACGTTTTAGTAACATTGCAAACCCCTCAGCTGGGATTTGAGAGCTCGATGGCAAGCACTATACACAGGCACATTAAATGGGACTTGCAGCTAAGCAGACAAAAATGAAAATGAAAGAAAGATAAAAGATGAGGAAAAGAATATGAGTTTTCTCTCAATATAGACAGGCAACTGAGCCCCAGTGAGATTGGCCTAGATTTTCAGAAAGCATGTAGGAATGCAAGGGGGAAATCTGGACTGCCCAAACTGGAGACAAAGGGACCTTATTTAGGGGGGTGCTGATTTTCAATGTTTCCCAGAAAATGGAGGTCCATTAAATTGGCTCTGATTGGGCAACTTCATCTGGAGGAAGCTGAAATCATTCATTACTTCTGACAGCTTTGCCCTAAGTAATTTGCTCGTGGAAATACAAAAACCCTTGCAATATTCAGGAACCGAACTTTCATCCTCTAAGTGGCAGCCAGTTTCTTAACCACGGACTATCCTTCATCCCTGCCATAAAGCAGTCCACTGCAGGAAATCGAACAAAGTCTAGTTAATTTTTTTCCCTTTAATTCCAGAGTGCCCAAAGTGTTGCTGTACAGCTGCATGAAACTAAAATTTGATCCTCGGCTGCCTTTTTCCTGTAACCACAGAGCAACAAGATTGAAGGCTTGTTCCTAAACTCAGCCACAACATAGCTAGCTACCGAAGAAAACTAAAGAGTGAGCAAATATGACAATGCTTTAAATAGATTGTGCTTGTATTTTTAGGTATGGCGCTCCATAACTCTCCTGCTAAGAACTAATACAATCTTGGAGCACTGTTGCTTTCTGTTCGTCTTGTCTGTGATGCCCTGAAGCTACCTACAAAGTTTCAGTTTTAAAATTAAATGGTGCTTAAGGTGAATTGAAAAGAGATGAGTCATAGAAGATGGATGTGCTCATAAGAAAAAGAGTCTTTCCATGGTATTTAACCATTTCTGTCATGTGGTTCCCCAGTATCCAATGGACTGGGGAGGGGAAGCTGACAAAAATCTGTTTATGACTTTTGCAACAAAGCTGTGGCATGAAACTCTAAAAACGAGTTGTGGGGAGCAAGATCAGAACCCTCTGCATAGCAAAGCAATGGTGTTATTGCACATTTCACGTCTTCTCGGGATTACTCTGTTGCTGCCGTTCAAGAACAAGAAAGGAAGCGTGAAAAGGTCCTGGCTGCAGAATCTCGTCCCTAGAGTTTACCCTAGAAAATGGCAACAGTGATTTTACTTAATAGCTTCCTTTTTTTTTTTTTTTTTTTTTTTTTTACATCATCTTTGATTTTTGCTGAGCTGTGGATACAAGCCTGGATCGTGGTTGTATGTTACCATTGTGAGGGCTGTTTGCTTTTTGTTTCCAGACTTGTTCAGTGTACGTGGCAGTCTTTAGCAGTTAACAGGTCTAATAGAGATGCCTCGAAGAAAGCAGTCCCCAGACATTTCTATGGGGTTATGAATGCACCCAGTGTCTAACACGCTCCTTGGCTTCTACATAATAAACCTGAAGAAAAGTAAAAGCTCTGTGTTACTATAGTAACCTATATTGATATACACTGGGTAGATAGTTTCCTTTATGAATGACAGATGCAGGACAGTGGTAGCTTAGCCCTTGTCACACAGCCTGATTGTGCATATGCCATACTGTACATTTCTGTCATCAGCACTTCACATTTAAAAATAAATATTTTAGTGCAACATAGCTGGTTTCTGCTTTTTTTTTTTTTCTTTTTTCTTTTAGTTCACATAACTCAAAGCACTGTTTAGAAAAAAAGAAAACTGAATACTGTTTAGACTCACCCATGGCAACTAAAGCCGGCATAAATATATGTCTATTTTTAAACCATAATACTAAGCAGCTCCGCGACATGCTCATCTGGTTAGACTCAGGAATAACCATCCACGCGTTGCAACTGTCCTTTCACTCCTCCCTAGCCAAATAATATATAAGGCGCTGTAAAGTTTGCCTGTGCGGTTCTGTAAATGAGAGGGACCGCAGGAGTGGGAGTCGGACCAACTCCAGGGATGCTCAGGTCCTCTGGCTTCTGGTGAAGCAGAATGGGGGTGCTGAGCAGCTGCCCTGCCGCCTGCTTCGGCTGCACTTTCGAACCACAGGTCTGAGTGCTGAGTTGCTGCGTCTCAGCTCAGGAGCCCGCGGAGGGGCTGCAACCTGCTGCTTGTCAGCATTAGACTTGTGCTACGATTGACACGGCCGTGGTGTTTCAGGGTGTCTGTCTCTCTATGTGTCTCTCTGTCCCAATTGTCAATTCAATGAAACACGTGCAGATTTAAGTACAGCTAACATCAAATTGTGAAGCAGAAGTACTGAAAGGGGGAGTTTAGAGGTGAACCACAAGAGAGAGAAAAGATGCTTTGAGTACAAACCCTTCAATATATTAACTGCTTTGAGTGGTTTCTCAAAGCTAGTGCTTAGTTTCTTTGATGTTTTTAGGCTGACATGCTCCATCTGATGCCTAGGACAGCACTGAGCTCCTGGAAAAATAACCATTTAAAACTGCACCCATATCTGGGTCTGAGGGTTTTTTTTGCATGGTGGGGAGGGGTGAAGGAAAGAAAAGAGAGTGATTAAGCTCATTCCTCTGGAGGGTATTTCTTTCTGGAATTTGTTGCTTCCCCTTCCTTCAGAAACAATGACAAAGTTGCATGCAATGCTAAAAATTGCCTTGACACTAGTCACCCGTCACTGTAACAAGTAATAAGTGAGGCTGTGTTGTGCAAAGTACGTTTTAACTAGAAGAGCATCCTGCTGTGGAAGGAATCAAGGATGAAGTGAGGGTAGATCTCTAGAAACATTGAAACATGTGGGAGGAAACCCAGTAATTGAACTAATATAATTAGTGCCACAAATTGTGTCAAAATAATCAGCTGGAATTAGTGGAGGTTACAATGTTCAGCAATGTTAGGTATGACTTGTTTTTCCCTTCCAGTCAACCTCCAGCTCACAGCATTGCTTCCTACTGCCACAGCATCCTTTTTCCACATAAGGATGCTGAACAGAGAGTAAATACCTTTACTGATATTAAGCAGACCACAGAGGTGCTTGGTATTTTCAAATTAAGCTCATGGATAAGTTGCGCTTCATTTGTGTTCTTGGTGGTTTGCTTTTTTTTTAAATGTAAAGCTTGAGAAGAAAAAAATAAAAGGGAGTTCAGAGAGAAAACCACAACAGAAGGAAAAGGTAAATAAATAAAAGCCCTGCTTAATTTAAGGCCCTGACTTTGTAATATTGTGACATAGCATACCCCAGTATCCCACATCAGACAACCTCCGTACGTATCGTTTTGGAGTAGCTGTTCCAATGGATATAACATGGAGCCGAGGTAAAGGTTTTAAACAGGAATTTTTTCTTTTTTTTGTGGTTTGATTTTGAAAATTTTTTTATTTTAGCATAGTTTTCCTATTTAGATTTTTTCTGGCTTGTTGTTCCAGCAACTAGCATGAGACATCTTCTTGCCACAGTAAAGACATTTGCTTTTCTAAGTATAAAAAAGAAAGAAACATGTAGAACTGAATTATAATCAAACAACATCCTCTTTAACTAGTGTGTTGGGTCATAATACAGATATTATTTTAAGTAATTAAAATTCCTGCCATTCGCAATGTCAGATTCAATTAAACTCACAGGAACACTCAAAGTACAAGTTTGTTATGCTACAGTATAGCCATTTGCATTACAAATTTTGCTTTATAGTTAAGCATACATGATGAAAATTATTACTGTTGTTTATGTATGCTATGAAAAACAGTAATCCTCTTTTTCAAACACTTTGGAATTGTTTCTCCCCTTAAAGGAACACAATGAAGTCTTAGTGCTCTGTATTTAAGAAAGCCCAGACAAAATAAGACCTTGTTCTTATAAATGCATGAATGTTTAACTTCATGCACATGAGCATACCCATAGGGTTTTAAGAAACTACTCATGAATGTAAAACTAACCATGGATAGATGAGTTTGTTAGGACAGGTCCTTGCCATTAAGATAAATTAAGTAATAAAAAAAAATTGGTCAAAGAAGTTCTTGTTAAAATGTCCTCGTTCTGAACCAGGAAAGCAATAATGAAATTAAAAATAGATTCTATTTTTAAAGAAGAATAAAGAATTGACTGTTATACTCATGAAAATATATGTGAGTGCACATATATATATGTATAAATATGGATAAAATTCTAGCATAAGTCAAGTAAATGTCTAGATAGTAAAAAGCAGAATCCTAAAAAAAAGTTCAGAATTAATACTGACTGCATATCTCCTGCCATAACTATGAAGCTAAGTCGAATTCTCTCTGCACAGTTAATAGTTAAGGAGGAAAAATATCGTTTGTCTTCCCAGGTGCTGAAACAGCAGTCTGTTTTATATACCAATACAAAGAAAATTGATAGGAGGAGGGGGAAGTACATTGCTTTTATATCACAATAATTTTCAATAATTGCTATAATTTTCTGGCTGCCTTGCAAATGCCAACTGAAATCTGTACAGCACATGAAACATAATGGAAGATAATTTAAAATGCAATGCATATCATAATCATTGTTCAAGTATTCAGTTAAAAAATTACATGGACAAGTATATATGTCATTGTAGCATGTAATCTGTCAAATGGAAGACAAGCTGTATAATATAGGTGACTGCAATTCTTTTCAAGAAATTGTTAAATACCTGAATGTTTTTAATACAGCAGCAATACCCAGTGTCTGAAGGTCTATACGCATTACAGAGAACTTGCTAAGAAGTTTAAATTCCAGAGAGCACAAGGTAGCCCTGAATGTCCCTGATGAGCAGGTGGAAATGTGCCTTATATCCAACTGTTATGCGGACACAAGCCCTTACTTGAGCAAACTTCCACAACAGTTTGACTTTTTTTTCTGAACCAGGCAATGTACTGTACTTACTCATCACTTCAGTGTAGCCAGTGGCATTTCCCTTTTGCTTAAATGTCTTGCTGGCCTGAATACATGAAACTGCCATGCTCACTGTTTCCCACCAAATCCTCTATAGAATGGAGGTATCAAATAATCTTTTGTTGTTAAACAATGATGAAACCTGGTATAGTAAGGGCAATCACCTGCACGTGACATTGAAAGCCAAGGTATGGATATGCAACAGAAGACTGCTGGGTTTTGGCAGTGACTGTTATTTTTGATGCCTGTCTCACAAGCAAAAATATTCAGCTTTGTCACACAAACTGTCATTCTCCAAGCCGTTCCAAACACCGAGCTGGTAAAAAATTCTCGTCAGGTAGTTTACAGTTACGGTGCAGTAGTCGTTCCTGAAAAATGAGGATTTTTAATACTCCAAAGAGCAGACTTTGCAAAGTCATTTTCTCTAAAAGGGGTAGTTTTTACCAACTGTCTTTTTTGGCAGTATGTTTTTGCTATAGACATAGTAATAGCCTGAAATGGAGTGCAAGAAAGAGACTGGTGGGAGAGTCTCAAGACAAAAGTATTTCGTTCAGAACAAGGCAAGAGTTCCTGCACCAATAAAAACTGCTGATTGTGTTTGAATTACTGAAAACCATATCAATCTTTCTGTTAGTGAATTAAAGGTGCTATCAGTCATCGTACTGCTAATTGAACAATTGTAATTGTACAGTAATAACTGCAGTTTCTTCCCATACAAAATAGTTTTAAAACAGTTTGCCTCGAGGTACACTCACTGGTATCACTGCGCTTATTTTTTCAATTGAACACTTTTGATTGTGTATCTGGTGAAGTTTGAAGCCTCCATAATTTCATTAGTTTCTTAAAAAGATGACAATGCATATCCTTAGCACTCCAAACTGCATAAGAAACTCGTGGGAAAAAATATTATTGTGAGTCTTTGTCTTTTGATATTTTAGAAGTTAAAACGCTTGACTGTAAAACAAAATAGGTGTCATTATTGTATGAGCCTATGGAGCAGAGGTCTGAACTCAGAAGAGCTTTAACTAGTGAGTTGTTGTATTAAACTTTATTTGTTGTGCTTTGAATTGGAATTTAAAAACTAGATGGCAATTCCTTACATTCACTGCATGAAGTACATGACATCTATTGCTCAGGGTCAAGAGATAATCTGTTACCAGTGGGTTCCACTCTGATCGTTCAGCAGCAACAAAAATTAACTTCAGAAAATACCCTCAGAAAGAAGACTTTCCAGTCCAATCCACCTAACCAGAGCAGAATAGAGAACGTGGCTTATTTGTTAAGAATTGTGCTTCTCTGTTTCCACACAGGCATTTGCTGAACACAGGGAATTGTGTAAAATGCTGTCTCACAGTGAAACAATTAATTTTGTAGTATTAATTCTCTCCCTGTCTGAATGCTGACTGTAGAGCACTGTCTAAACATAAAAATAAAGTGTTCTGTATTTCCAAAGTGCTTACACTTTAAAAATAGCAAAATTTGTCTCTCACACAGTGCAAGAACTAGAAATCTTAATGGGTATTGCAGTAATATAACATCTTAGAGCAAAATTTCTTTTCTTTCCTGCTGCACCCATGTGGGATTAATTATGGATGCAGCTGTCTGTCTGCAGACCGTTTTGACTTCTTTGAAACCTCAAGAACGAAGCAGGCATACAGGTAGTCTTAACTGAAGGGGAGAGTAAGCCCATTATATATTATATTTTTTTTTGTTCTTGCATTGCTGACGTGTAGTGTCACTTCAATGTCGCTTTTTCAGGCACCGTTGTAAGAGAATGGTTAAACGATAGGAGATAATGAAATTGTAGGTAGCTGAATGCAGACGCTCTTTATGGTTATACTATGAGTGCAAGGTATGATGTCGTCTTAGTATGGGAAAGGGGCTGGTAAAATCAGTCCCTGTTTTCAGTTGCTGATGCTCATTACCAGTTGAATTTTGTGGTGTGTTTCAGCCTCTTCCTCATCCCTACTCCTGAAACCGTAAAACTTCATTTCTGCCTCCTCTTTCCTCCTGCCTTCAAATCCCTTAGCTCTATTTGAGCATCATCTAAGCCTTTACTGCCCACACGAGCTGCTCTCTGCTCACCCATCAGCTGCCTCCTCCCCCCTCATCCTTTGCTTTTATGAATAGTTTCACAGGCTGTTATTGAACAGAAAGTACAACCAGCAGGTAAAAGGAGTAGGAAAAGAGAAGGAGAGTCAAACTCACTGTCGATGTAGGATGCAAATGGGAGAGGAATTGGTGAAAGTGTAATTGATTGGTCTAAGGGAAGAAGGTGGCCATATGGGTCTGAATGAAAGAGGCAAGAAAAGAGCTGATATTTGTGAAATGCAGCTGAGTGTTGTCACATCTAGGTACAGCCTGGGGTCCTTTTCAGAGTTAACTGCATGATTCCTGAGTTATTTTAGGTCACTTAGGGAGCAATTCATGAGCTTAAATGTAGATCCTAGGTGTCCAAGACATTCTCATGAGGCTGGCAAAGATAACTGTGAAGCCAGAATATAACCCTTGGAAACCCAGGAGTCCTGGACCATCACTGTGAAGTTTCTAAAATAGTACTGGATGCCTATGTTTTGACAACCGAACCACCCTTGCTACCTCTGTCATCCCACATACAAACCAGGGATAATGGTCCTTCTGTATTGCAAAAGAATATCACGAGGTCACTCGACTATTTTATGTGGGGTATTATAAATGTTCTGGTGCTTCTGCAGTGAAGCTGTCCAAAGAATATCTGCTCATTTCTCTGCAGTCCATTACAACAAAATCTGCCAGTGTCATAAGCTCTTTTAGCTTCTAATGGGCATTTTGTCATCAGTGCTGAGCAGGGGCTGTTGTTGGCTAGAAGCAAGGTATCTCTAGATCATGTTGTCAGGTGTCTCTCATTTTTCATGGGAATCATCACATCAGCAAATCTTTACAATTTCAACCCATAATTTCTGGAAACAGAAGAGGAAGGATTTGGGTCTGACCTCACAGAGTAACCTGTGTTCAAGGCATAACTGAAGCCTATGTGGGAGGCACTGGGCTGGATTGCTGGGCTCCTGCTCATGGCTCTTCCACTAAAAAGCTCTGAAATCTTTAATGAGGCAATCTACTTCGCCATGTTAGTGTTTCTTCTTGAGAAGTTACCTTTTGTTTGACTTGTTTAATTAGGTGGAGAATGCTTCATGGCAGGAATTGCCTCTTACTGTGCATCATCTCAGTGCAATAAGACCCTAACCCCATTTGTTGGGATATCTTATTATTGCTGTATAACATAAATGCAGTGTTCATCCTCAGAGACAGCTGCAGTGTTTGGTTCAGCTGAGGGACAGTAACTGCCTCCTACTGTACCAAATTTCAGTCCTGTGAAAATCAATAGCCAACAAGACAACCCAGGCAAATTCTGACCCGTAGCATGCTTTATAGTATCATAACTTGACTATAAGTTAAAGTACTGACCGTCCTGATTTACTATCCTTCAGTAATTCTCAAGTTGAGGTCGTCCAGTGGCTAAAAGATATGAAAATTTTTAATATACAATCCCAGAAATATTAACTCATTGTTGGCATTAACATATAAATTAACATTTCAGTTTAAAGAGTCAAATGAAGTGTCAATGGCCCTTGAAAGTGACCTTGAAAGTGCAGACCTCCAATCTAGAATAAAACAACACTCGTAACAGATTTTTATCAGGTTTCTAAACAGCCTTGTTGGAGGACTGCAAGTGACTAAAATTTTCCATGGTGTCGTTGCTACTGAGGTAATACCTGTCTTTTAAAAGCCTGCTTTGAAGTCACTTAGGACCCTAATTCGACAAGGCGGATGGCGCACAGCCCTCTGGCTCCCTGCTCACGCACACTCCGGTGTTCGGAAGCGGTGGAAAATGCATTTTGAGTCGGGTAAAGATACAACAGCAATGTGGTGACCAGATACGCTCTATGCTTTCACCAGACTTCCTCAGCTTGAAGATCTCATAACTGAATCAAACAGAAACAAAAGGTATCTGAAAGAGTGGGTTTAGATTGACTGGTCTGTAATTTCTTGGCCAAACAGAACAGTAGCCTGAAACAAAGACAGGCCTCGCTGACGTGCTGGATCCTGTTTATATTGCAAATGCAAGCGCATCTTCCTGCCCGTGCCCCCGCAGCAGTTGCCCCACATGTACTGGATCGATGCCTGATGGTGGCTCTGCTGCCAGACATCCTGAAACAACTCCTGAAACAAAACAGCGCAAGGCAATTCCCAAACCACGGGGGTGGAGAAATTAATTCGGCCTCATTGGACCATCTCTTTCTTGAACATTTGCCTGTCCAGGAGGACTCTGAAGTGCCGGGTCTTGCCTCTTCCAAATGAAGGGGGATGAGGTCACTTGAGTCACTGCCATGGTCCTTCAGTGACCCCCGGAGGGTTTTATAACCATTTCTTTTGTGGCTACAGTGACTGTGCAGCACCATCTCTAATGACAAAACACAAGCCATCTATTCATTTCAGCTAGGGACAAAGGACATGTTAATTTTAAATATCCCCATTTAATACAAGGACTGCGGCTGGCATCAAATCAGAGTGAGTGGTGTCCATAAAACAGCTTTCTCCCATTGACTAGCAGTGGATAAACCTGCCTAAACCAATTGTTAAGTATGATCTTACTCAGCGTGATGCTCTGAGGAACCCTTAATGCAGCAGCCAACAATTCATTCGACTTACAAAGAAATGGACATTTAGAAAAATAATTCACAATAAGGCTTGTTTAATCATAAGCTTCTTTAAAGACCCAGAGGCAAAGGTCTTTGGTAGGAGAGCTATTGCTCTTTCAGTGTATTGGAACAGTATCTTTAAAAATCCACTGGTGTATATAGTCTTTGTGAAAGGTGCCAGGCTGACAAAATTTAGACTCTATGACTTTATAAAAAAATTAGCACAGACTGAGCAATTGCTTCAGCAGTGTGCCTCAGCCCCGAACCAAACGGTCATCTTCAGGGTGAGAAAGCCAGGTAGGGCCTGCCCTTTGCTTCTCCTTTGGAAAACTTCATTACCAACTTTTTCCAATTTCTGGGTGGATTTTTGGGTTATTATTCTACTGTGGATATTTAAGGACACCTTTTCTGGATGCATAACAACAGTCAACTAAGCCAAATTGGATATATGAGAGCAGAATGTCATTACATATGATAAAGCAGTGGCACATTTTGCAGACAGCATTAAAATTTCAGTCATGTCCTGTAACTGAAAAAAAGAGAGAAGAATTTTAAACAGATCCAGAAGTGAGCATGATTAAAGACACAGGGGTCTTCTATGTTAGAAGTAATTTAAAACATTAATATTAATTATATTTGGAGAGGAGGAGAAATATAAACTAAAGGATGGTATCAAAAAAGTGAGTCATGAGCTCCTATTTTGCTTAATAGGAAACTATTAAATTTAAGCAATTAATTTAGAAGAGATACGGGAAATATTTCTTTATATAGCATATCGCACTACAATGTATCACTAGTGTATGTAAACTGGGCAAATATCTTAGCAGAGCTAAATTAATTATCATTGATTTGATTAAGAATGAATGGTGCTTTTACATCAGCCGGGTTTAAACAATATTACTCAAACCACCAGTCAGTCACCACATTTCACACATAGAGGTTATTTTCCAAAGTAAAAAAAAAAACAACAAACCACCCACCCCCACCCCCAAAAAACACCCCCCAAAGCAAACAACAACAAAAATTTCCTAACACCCTGTTCACCACGCTCTTCTATTTTTATAGCTTGGGATAACACTGAGGAGTTGATATCCCGCATACCTTCATACTGCAGATGGATGAGAAAAGGTATTCATATTCGTATCTTAACCTTGCAGTGGAACCTATATCCTAGGGACCAGTTCTGGCCAGGCTGATATGAATGGGAGTTTTACCTTTCCGTAAGGAAAAAGGAGTAGGATCCAGATGGGAACTGGGTGGAGACTGCAAAATAATCACCATATATTCCCTCTTGTTGGCAGCTGCCAGCTGGGGTCAAGGGGAAAGCAAACGAAGGTGAATGGGTGATGCTGACAGGTAGGGGTTTTTTTAGTCAGTTGGACAGCTGAGTTAGAAAACACACTGACATGTCATTTATAGGAATCTAGCTCAATAATATGTGCCCAAGAGTTTCTTTCAGTTGGATTTAAGATCAAATACAGAAACCGAATATAATTAGCTAGAGTGTCTCTAAGGAACATCTTCATTACTGCATGTAGGCTATGCAAATACACTCCACATAATGCAACAGAATACATGTATGGCTAACAAACTGCATCTTACCAAAACTGACTATGCACAAATGAGCATTTCCTACCAGGAAACTTTAATCATAGGTGGAACTGCAATAGAAGTGTTGGAAGTCATTGTGCCTAGGGGTCACTTAAAATGGGCACAAACTAAAAAAAAGGCACTAACAAAACAACAGACACATCACTCCACTGCTGGGACGTGGAGCAGACAACCTAACAGTTATGTTCTGCCTCTCATTGCTGTGATTTATTCTCTGCAATGGCTTTGCATTGGCAATGATTGTGCTGAGCTTCATTTTCGTCATCTGTCTTCCCGGACAGTGATTTTTGACTACACACTACAATGAGCTGATTTTGAGCTGAAAGACTACTGGTTGTTTTGTTTTTTTTTTTAGGGTTGCTTTGTTTTAGGGGGCTATTAGTGTCTAGCCTGACTTCATGGCATTTTGAAATTACTAACTTGCTTATGAGTCTTTATCCTCACCCCTGTTTCTTTCTTCAGCTCATTCATTTCAGCATCTTTTATGACCTCATTACCATTTATATTTCAAAGTGTATTAAATCTGACTTCCACATAAGAGAAAAAATTAGAAAAGACAAGCCCCCTTCAAATCTATCTACATGAACAAATTCACAGAAACTACTATGTGGAGACAGTTTGTTACTTAGATATTAGTGCTCTATCTTTATTGATTTCTTTGATGTTATTTATAGCCTTGTTATGAATCAGGGTTTAAAATAAAAATACAGTTATGGTTTATTTCTACTGTAGTGTCTCCTGTCTACAGGATCATTAGTTCAGAACTTAACGTAATTACATTGCAATAATTAATCTCCAGCTGAGGTTTGTTAAGCATCAGTGAAAAGGAAAAGGTGTCTGATTGCCACCTCTGATTTTCTCATCTTAGGAGTGCCTGGAGTCTCGGGTGCCCTCTGCAATAATTATCCACTGCCTTGGGGCTGTTGTAAATTGGGCTTACCTGTCTGCGTCTTCAGGGACACTGCACACAGCTAGAAGCCATGAAGGATAGACAGAGGTTGAGCTATAACCCTTTCTGTCTGGCTGCCACCCTCTTCTAGAGCCAGCCTGAGATGGTGTAGGTAGGTCTCATCTGTCCAGGGAATTCCCCCACATTGGTCAGATCCTTAGAAAACTGGAGTATGCTGGAATTCCAGGTCCACAGAGCTGTGGAAAGCTATTCCTACAAGGTTAAGAGCTTGAGGTCTTAGCAACAATGAAAATGTTTTCATTAGACCTTGGATATAATGTGTTGAGTAAGCTGCGATGCACTGTAGTGCTTAATGATAGCCAAACTGAGAAGACATGACGACAAAGTCAGAGATGGAAGGGCTCAGTTAGTCCCTGCCTTGCCCATGTGGTGTTGTTCGTTCACTAGAAGTTATCTGAGTGACTGGGTTTCTAGCACTCTTGTACCACCTGGCAGACTTCACACTTACGAGATACCATAATATTCAGGTTCACTGGGTTACACTGAACAAATGTGCATGGGGATCTCTGTGCATCCTGAAAACCCCCAAGTTATGTTCTGTCAATTTTTCTTCATGCTGTGCTGGAACAGGAGTAGTGGGAAGATCCATGGTGGGTTTAAGCTAAAGCTGCTGGAAAAAATTCCATCTAGGAGTTTTGGGGATGGAAAACAAGTTTTTTTCTGCTGATGTTGTTTTCAGAACGTCTGCTTTTCCTTAATGACTTTTCCTTGTGAAGAAAAAATATCAGCTTTTGAAACCTGAACATATTTTGACTGAAAAATAATAACACTCCGCTGCAATAGTAGATTCAGGAAGTTTTGTTTTATTTCAGAATAAAAATTAGAAAGTTCCTTCAAAGTAGGCAGGGTGGTGCTTTTCAGGGGGGTGAAGTAGGATGCCATCACCTGGGAGAAATGAAGATAATCCTTAAAATCCATGTTGAAAGCAACTACTGTTTGTTTGTCTTGTCAAGTTAATTTTAATCCAGATCAGTTTCCTGATTCAACTGAGTGGCTGCCACAAAGGTTTATGCTAATAAATGCTAGTTCATCTCAGGAATGAGAGCCTAGGGGAAGGACTACTTCATTCAGAAGCAAATGTTTTCCTATTATTTTAAAAGTGCTGTATTTCTTATATTTTACAATTTTCATGTTGCGCAGTATATACCATCAGTTGGTATTCTTACAATGAGAGTTGCCTGAAATTACCAAGTTGTCTGTAAAACTGTTTTGTTAGACAGTAAGAATATGGATTGCTAGAGATGAGCAAGTCGTCCAAGAGATAAACACATTTAATTAGTCTTGTCTGTTTTGTAAATTAATATTCACAGCTGACTATCATGATCTTTTAATCAATAGATCGTCCAAGAACAAATCTACTGCGAATATTTGGTTCTTTATAGCCGAGCTAATACTCAAGTTATGTAATTGAGATTATTGGGCAGGCTACTGTATTTTTCCTGTACTCTAGTGATATTAATTAAATTTATTATCACAAGTGATTGGGGGGGGGAAAAGCATTGGGAATATAATCTGTCAGGAAAGGTAGCAGGAAAGAAAGGAATTTCAGATGCTTCTGTTTTCAAAAGTTGGTTTACGATAGAAATTCAGGTGAATAGATCAATTGATCGATCTCAGAGAAATACACAGCTTCTAGTGGAGGTCCAGCTCTTTTTAGAAAATGCTTACTCCACCAGTAAAGCGCATTACCTTGTGGAGAGTCTGCTTTATTTCAGTCATTTCAACAAGAAGGCATTAAATTACATCATAGAAAGTACACAAAGCAGGGAAGGGCACCCCACTGACTTATTAACTTCTCTGTGTCAAATGTTTACCAGACTCCACTTGGTAGAATTTCCAGGGACATCTTGGAAGATGTATTGAAGTATCTTTTAAAGTGTCTTCAGATTACACAATCCAAGTTACTTTTCTCTTCTCTCCACGTTCACAGAAAGTAAACATATGCAGGTGGTTTTGATGCCGTTTATTCAAATAAGCATCTGAATTTTTGAACAACCTCTTTATCAGAGCTCAGGTAAGAGATTATGGGAATCATGTTCTCTTTTTATTCTTCACAGTCAAACATTTCATAAAAAGTGTCTTTGATACTGCAAATTATCATCCCAGTCATTGGCGTAAAGTAAATGAGTGTGGTTTTGTGATCCAAGCTGAGAAATACATGCTCAGAGGCTTGTCTTCCTGTCTTAGTAAAACACCTCTTTTAATTGGAAATGTTTAGAGACTTGTACAACTAAAAGACTGAAACATGCAGTAAAGGGAATATCTGTTAGTTGTATTAAGTCAAGATTTTGTTCAGAATCTCACAGTAATTTATTTTTCTTCTATAATTGATGCTGTGGTTGTCTTATGAAGATGTCTGTTCTTGCCTTTATTTTGCGTTATTCTTGATATGACATAGCTCATTAGGTGCTATTTTACTGCCATTAATGAGAACACTACACTGAATTCTGAAGCTGCTCCCTTTGTCACAGTTTCTCTTGTAATATTAATGGCAGTTAAAAATAGCTAGTTCTGTTTTATCTGTTTCCTCTGCAACACCTCCTGTGTGTGCTGGCTGCGTTTTTATTTGTCTGTGGCAGACTGTATAGGTCTCCTATAGCAAGGAATTCACCGAGTGAATATTCTGCTCTTTCAAATAAAAACCTCCTTTCACTGCTGAGTGCGTGATGGATATTTTTCTTTCATTATTTATGAAAACAATCACACTGGTGTTTTCCACTCTTTTCTCTCTGGTAAACAAGTCATTTTGTTCTTACAGGCCCAGAATAAGCTTTAATAAATTGAGGTTTGGTTTAAGTAGAGCAGAGTCTCATTTGCTTCATTGGGAAATCTGGGCAGCGGAGCTTTTCTAGTGCCAAGGTTGCCAGAGAATGATGTCCCAGACCATCTACACAAATGTTTCTAGACCTCAGACTGGACATGGGATGTGTCAGAAATGCTTGCACTCCTGTCCAGCCTGGGATCAGGATCAGCTGTCACCTCCTGTTGTGGGCTGGGAACCACGTGAAATTTCACAGCCAGGGGCACCTCCTCAGTAGTCAGACGAGATTGCTGGAGACAAGCGTTTCTTGGTATTACCTCCAGAAACACTTCCATAAGTGTCAGGGTGCCATTTAGTGACAGATAAATAAACTGACAGCAAGACTCTCTTAGCCTCCCCAATCTCACCATTCACAGAAAAACCAGCGGTCACCAGAAAGTTGTATGAAATACATGCAAATGAGTGGTTTTGAAAAAGTCATTTGAATAATGTATTTCTGCATGCAGAATTGAAATGATAACAGAAATGTTGCAAGCCTAGCTATAATATGACTCTCCATAATCATTTTTGGAAGGGAGGACATACATCATCTGTGAGCAGAGGTGTGTTGTGGTGGGACTGGTGCTGTTTATCAGCTTTCTTCATGTTAGGGCTGCTTTGATGCCAGAGCAGCTCAAAATAATAGCCAGAGGATGTACTGTTCTGAATTGTGCAATACCCTTAAAGTCTTTCTGTAGTTCTTATGTCAAAAACCTCATGAGTATTTTGTGGGTATGCATTACTGTTGAAAGATAATATGTTTAGAGACAATATCTGCTTTATTTTTGCTGCTTCAGCCAGAAGCATACCGGATGGCCTTGGTGGGCATCCCTAATCTACAGCTGTAGATGTCTGCAAAATGACTTAACTATTTCATTTTGCTTTTTCAGACTAAAGCCTGAAGTCATATATTCCCCTCTTCTATCTTTCCTTTCCTCCCTCAAAACAGCCTGCCTGCAATTTTTCTAGAACAGACATTTTTAATCGATCTGCTAGAGTTTTTGCTTCATGCTACAGCAAAGGAAGCCCTTACCAGCATACGCAGTTCATTAAGCCCTTTAATTCTGTCTGCTATCGTGCTGCACACAGCTTCACATTGCCATTGTGGAATAATCAGCACTGAAGCAAACTAAAAGAGAAGGGGGAAGGGCGAGCTAAAGTCTGACACCAGTGACAGAAGACAAGATCAAATATAAATAGCTGTGAATTGCCACTGTGGCATCACTGCCAGAGGAGCATGTCATTTTTTTGTTGCAGAAGACGCTGAAGCTGCGTACAGGGGGTTAATTCATAGCAAACACAAATCCCTTCTTGGAATTAAAAAAAAAAAAAGGGAAAGAAAAAAAAAGATTGTTTCTCCTTTGTCCAGGTGTGGTCTTCATATTATTTATAAATAGTATGAACATTACATACACACATACACACGTATGTGTATATATATGTATATATAAATGCAAATACATATAAGCTCATCTAATACATACACACACACACACACATAAACTTCTTAATATATATAAACTCCTTAATCTCATGCACTACAGAGAATATGTATCAATTGGAGATGGAAACACCAAAACCATTTTGGTGACACAGACTAAAGCTGAAAAAGAACATACTGCAATTAAAATGGGGGTGGTCTCAGAAAAGAAAACTATATCCATCTTCCACAGAGACTGAATGTATAAACATTAGGCAGAGACAGGAAAAATGCTCTGCAAGCTGAAGTAGCTCAAGTTTATATGAGAAATTTTAATTAGAGAGCAAATTCAATGTTTCAGTAGGCTGCAGTTGCAATTTTAGAATTTTCGTGCTTCAGCAATTCCAAATATAGCCCTCAAGACATCCAGTTTCTCTATAATAAGCCTATGTTGAAAGTTAACAACGAATACGTATAGTAAAGCCACACAGCATCTAGGAATAGAGCCTAATAGCATTTCACCAAGTCACTCCAAATCTGTCTACCATTCTCTTTAGCTTTCTCTGTCTTCATGGGGTAGCTGGGAGGGCTGGGGCAGAGGGGAGAACCTTGAAGCCAGCATTTGAGCAATTCCTGAATAAATGACATTGTGTAAGGGGACAGTGGTCTGGTGGGGGAGGATGGGGTTGTGTTTGGGGGCGGCTGGACAGGGCTGCCTGCGCAGCAAGGCAAGGCAAGGCAGTGCCCGTAGCTGGTTTTACTCCAAGGAAGCGGGCAGACAGTTACCTTCATGGTGGTGTTACTGAGCTGCTGGAAGCTTCCCTTGCATGGTGTATTACAGAGCTGAGAGTCCTTTAGTAAGGGCAGTTCTACTCTGACTGTTTTAACGTATATGTTTTAATACACTGCGTTATAAATTCTTACGTGCCTAGAACTTCAGAAGGCTCCATGTTACCATGCACTTAAAATAAACCCCAAGCATTCGCATAGTCGCAAAATGATTTTTCTATTAAAAGCAAATGTTCAGGTCTGTGTGAGCAGATATGCAGCCTGATCCGCGGCTCCATTAAGCCTGCTCTGCACAGTTCAGCAGCACCGAGCCCCCGCGGGAGCTCTCCCAGGGCCAGCTGAGGCTGAGGCTCTCTGACAAGGGGATGAATCCATGGGAGGCTTTGAGCCAGCCTCTGCATCAGTCCTCCCTTCTGTGCAGAAAAGTGCAGACAGTAAAACAGACGTAGATGAAACTTCTGTGCAGCCCCGTAAACCTCAGTCATATTTTTTGTCTCTGGGGATGGGTGGTTTTGACATAATTTAAGACAGCACAGCTATAGTTTGAAGGCCAACAAAGTGCAAAGCCAGCTTACAGCCTGCTCCTGTCTCTGCATCCTGCGTGGGCACTGAGTTACTGGTGCTTGGGGGGCCAGGCAGTGGGGTGGGGGGAAATGTTCTCATTCCCAGTTTTCCCAAAAGGACTGGTAACAAAAAAGCAGCATATTTACCATAAGATGGTTTATGCAAAATTGACAATATGTTTTTCACTTTGCACAATGAAGTTGCTATTAGGAAAGCAAATGTAATTAATGGCTCCTTTTCATAAGGGGTAATTTGCACCGAAGACGATGTTATTTCAAGATTCTTCAAGACTTCACTTCTGTACATTTCTGAAAAAGTGCACTCATATCTGATGAACCCCCTTTTCAAAAGCAGGTGGCAAGTGCTCCATTTTGCAGCAAAGCTTATGTTTAAACTTTTTGGTGTTGTTTTTTTTTTTTTTTTTGCCGTAGTAAGCATTACTCCTTCAGTCTGCATTTGCTGTGGATGAGAGCTCATAGCCTGACTCCTTGGTTAGACAGGGGAAAGCAACGGCTCCCTGCTGAGCGCTCGGTGGCAGACTGGGTGGGCACTGCAGGTCCTGTGTGGTGATAGGCATGGCAAGCCGGACTTCATAAAGAATGGGAGGAAAAGAAGAAAAGGAGATAGTCTGTTATCTCAGATCTGCTAGGAGCTGCTAGCATCTGTCCAGAATAGTGTTGTAAGCTGTGCCTGCGGTCTGATCCCAGATTTCATTAATGGACACATCTTCCCAATCAGATGTAGTGGAGCAACCATATGGGAAGGGGATGGGGATTAGTTCAGCCTGGAGACAAAAAAGGCTACAGGGGGGATCTAATTACTGTCTTCAGCTTCCTAATGCAGAAGTTATAGAAAAGATGTAGTCAGTCTTTTCTCAAGTGTGCACTGCTAAAGGAGGGAAAACAATGATGGGTCACGGTGCAGCAAGGGCAATTCCAGCAGGATGCTAGAACCACAGTTTTCATAGTGGTGGTGATCAAGCACTGGAAGGGATCATCCAGAGAGGATGTGGGATCACCATCCTTGGAGACTTTCAGAACTCCTCTGGACAGGTCCTGAGTGACCTGACTTAACTTCAAAGTTACCCCTGCTTTGAGCAGGAGGTTGGACCAATCGAGCTGCGGAAGGCCTTGACAACCTAAATTATTTAATAATTTTGGTATTCTAACCACTGAGAGGCCACATGTCCCTTACTTCTGCCAGGGTCATGGCCAGTTGTCTGCGTTAGAGGGAATAACATTGCTACACATCTGCATCTATCAGGTGGTGGAGAAGAAGGAACAGTGTACCAAAGAGACAATATCTTTCATGCAGCTATCACACTTGCATTCTATAGCACCTTTCTGCCTCATTTCGAGAGCAATAAATGTTGTTGCAGAAGGAGTCTGCCTTTTTCCTTATCCACGACCAGCATGTCAACACCATATTTAATTTACATTGCTCTGAATGTAGCATTTCATCGCAATGGGTTCTCTTCCCTCATATCTTCTTTTTATACTTTATGGGAGAAATGATTTTGAACCATTCCCATTTTCTCTCTGTGACCGCTGGCTGTCAGTGTCATAGCTTAAATGGTGTGGGACAAGGTAAATTTAAATCCAACCCAGCAAATGGCTGTCATCAACACATTACAGCCTCAAAGTCATTTAGAGGATTCAGAGCAACATAACAACAAGCAATGTTTAGAATAGGAATCAAGATGAAACACAGTTAAAAACAGCACGTTTTGTGAAGCCGCTAAATGTGACCATACGTAGGTCACCCCATTTTCATGTGCACCAGCTTCACTAATAAAAGAGAGGGATTTTAAATGTACTATCGACCGGGATGCTGTATGCCTATTGCAACACACCGGTTGTCACTTTATAAACCATATGCCCACATTGCATATTGATTGCATTTTGCATATAATGTGGTAAGCTCAGTGGAGTTATTTCTTATTTAAACCTGCAGGAGAAGACCAGGAGAACTCAGCAATTTATTGCCTCATACATTTTTTTGGAAGAGGGCCACAACTTGTGTGACTCATCTGCGCAGCCCAGACACAACTTGGGTGCTATTGTTCTGCTGCACTGAGCAGGACTAGCAGAGGCTGATACAGCAGTGTAAATGTACAACAAGGAAATGTTTTTAACACTTTAGTTGCATAGACTGAGAAAGATGGGAGAGTTCTTGTTAAACAAGATTGCTTTTTAATCTGGAATGGTGTAAGTAGTGTCCAACATAGTTTCAAACTATTTAACTGTGGGGGTTTTTCCCTCCCGGCTCAAAGCACATTCAAAACAAAATAAATTTTAAAAAAGCTGAATGAAGTTTAAAAGCTTGCTTAATGTAGACAATTCCTGTCAGGGCTTCCTAAGTCTTCATCTTCTCTCATGTGTATGAGTTAGAGTACTACTATTTTTGTAACCTTGCCTCAGTTACTGAACCTCCGTGCAGCTTTTCACCATCACTTTGAATTCACTACAATGAGATGAGTGTGCTTACACGAAATGCAAAAAGCAGTTAATACCCAGCCACATCAGTAGGGCACCAATACATTATAGTTTTACTTTGGGGACCTTCCAGGAGAGGTTTTGGACTGAAGCAATATATACCTGGGTAAGGAACTGCCAGTGCAGAGAAACAGGGCACGGCTCTGCCTCTGGATAATGCTGCAATTCAGCTCTGCAGAGCTAACTGTAAGCATTCGATTTGGGCATGCATTTCTTATCCCGTCGTGGTGCACATATGCAAGATGTACAGGCACGGACATGCTCTGGGACTTTCCTAAATTTAGAGTTTGGCAGATTTTAAAGTTGTCTTCCTCACACCAAACTATATTTAAAAGCTGTGCCTCCAATAGCAACTCCTTTTCTCTCTATTCCTTGCTTTTATACCTTTTGAGACATATTTATACTTTGGTTTATACTACCTATTGACTAAACACGTGGAGATATACTGCTTTCATGGTATTTTTTATAGCAAACTAAATCTTGAGATATGAAACTACAACTACTGTTGCAGTAGCATAAATATATCACCGAGATCTTCTCGGTGTTTGGTGTTTGGTCCATTAATCCACTGCAAAGACAAAGAGGTCTTTGAAAGAACAGCTTTTGACTTTGAATTTCCAGTTAATATAGCTCAGGACACTTCTGCATGTCCAGGGTGTTTTTCTCAATACTGCTTCTTATGTACTAATGGCATGGCCGCCTGAAGTCCATCCCTGATCCACGCTTTCTCCGAGTGCCACAGCTATTGACTTGACCTAGTTACAGCTGGAAGTGTTTTGGCCACTGAGAAGCGAGGGAGGGAGCATCTTCAGGACAGATTCTGGTGCCTCTGGTTGCAAGTCCACTCCTCTCACATCCCATTTTCCCCTACCCCGTGACTTGAGCCATTTCCTGTGCTCAAATGTGAAAGTACTGATGCTTTGACAGGTTTTGACAAGAAATATTGCTGTTTACAGATGAATTTTTCAGATATATTAAGGCAGTGTTTTGTTTTGCTTAGTTTAATTCTTTTAACGGAGCTGGAGGGCCACCTTTACATCTTTAACCTCATTTAAAGGCCGTCAGGGAAACTTGGCTCATGTAGTTCTATCGCACCCTGGAGCTCCTTACAGCATCTGTTTTTCTTAGGAAGACAGGTAGCAACTGCTGGGAAAGTCTGTGCATGCCAGAGAACAGTGCCGGGCATGTTTCTGAGGAGCTCCTACCCTGCACGCTGGGAAAGGCATGTGCTGTGTCCCCAGGTCCCCTCCAAAAATGCGCAGCCAGGCACTGGTTCTTCTTTTAAGCTCAAGGAGACCGAGCTGGCGTGGTCCTGCAGGGATGCCTCTGTCTGGTGTGGCCAAGAAATTCCCCTTTTCCGCTCTCTTCTCTCTGGGATTATCTCAGGGAATAATAAAGAGGAGGGTGCCAGCAGGCTGTTGTTACACGGTTTGGGCATGTTGCTTAGCCTTGTGCCTCAGGTATCTGCAAAGGGTGCCAAACCCTTACTAATGTTCATCTCAGATTAGGTACTGCTAGCGTGGAATAGCTGATTACAGTTATACCTCATTCCTTTCTCATTCAACATTTCCTTCCCTGAGGAAAGGAGTCTGTGTTGATGTACGACTCAATGGGAAAAGCTACTATTCATTTCCTTAGATGTCTTAAAATATTTAGTTCATTTTTCTTCTTTCATTTTTCTCCTCCTTCAAACTCCCAGGCCGTATGGAGTCCCACAACATGTGTAGCTCTTATCTGCTTCCATGGGGGTCCAGATACCCTTTACACAGCAGTCGGAGTACTAACCGAGCGGAGCAGAGAAGGGCAATTTAACACAGCAAACAGATCGGGCTGGAAACCTGTGAAAAACTAGTGTGTCCTTTTTTCCTCTGCCACCACTAGTCCATCTTTTTGCCTTCCTTTCTGTCGCTCACAAAACGATGGCCATCTGGGAGATGCCCATTCTGGAGGATGGTATGGAAATTTCTGGAGGATAAATACCAGGCAGAGATGTAATCTTAAAGCAAATTTGTTTGAACTTTAAGCAAAGCCTTAATCCTTTGCACAGGAGAAACAGCATCCGTAGGCTTTGTCAGAGCAGCTTTTGCTGGAGTCAGGGGGCAGCACTGCAGAAGCAGGCGGTACTGCCTCCGGGTTGCCATTCCCTCCTACCCAGGAGCACCCAGGGGTCCCAGCTGGTCCTGGTCCCAGTCCCTCGTGCACTGCCTGGGAAACACAAATAAACCCACAGATTTTCAGGCTGGATCACAGTGGGAAGTTCCCTTGCTTACAGCTGACATGGGAAATGAAGCCTCTGCTTTTCTCAAGCAATACATGTCCTTGTACAGGAGGAAAGACTTGCAAGGAGGGCTGTTAGCAGAAATGGTATCTGACCTGGCTTTGAGAGAGAGGTGAGAGCACCTCCCACCCCCCACGGCTCTCCCACCAGCACTGCCAATGCAGGTAATAGCAAGGTAGGACACTCAGTGTCTAGTAGCTCAGCTCTCCCCAGTCTAAGCAGCAACCGAAAATTACTTCAGCTGCCACCCTCCCTGCTTTTGAGGAGATGACCTTGATGAGACAGAGGAAGCACAGGCGTCATCCTTGCTACTGAAAAGCTGTGGCTGAGGGTGGTCCAGAGGGCATGCTGCACATGTTCCAGGGAGAGAACGAAGGATTTATTTTCTTCTGTCTCGAGCCCAGAAGTTTCACAACTAATAAATTAAATGTATACTTCCAAAAATGAAAAATAAAAATCTCTGGCCCACAGAGCTCTGAAAAAGAATCACATAATCTTTCAAAAGATTTTTTTCATAGTCATTTATTCAGATAGCACCCAATAAAAATGCAAAGCTGGATTGTTTTGAGTGGTGGGAAAAGTTTTAGCTTAGAATAACATTAAACAATCAAAACACAGTAAAAGATGAATACCTGGAGTGCAATTTCATTTTGCCAAATGCAGGCATGGTCATATATATATCTGACACCTATAGCAGTTTGGAATTGTATGATCCTGTAATATTTCCCAGGTAATTAAAAACAGCTAAGATTTGTGCACTACACAGCACCTGAGCCCATTTGCTGTTCATGTACTCCTGGATGCTGGGGTGGTGGTGGTGGTGGTGTTTTCGCAATGAATGTGTAATTGAATAATCATATTTGTCAATGAAAATATGAAGATAGAAAAAGTCAACAGAATGCCAACTTAAGTGGGCACTTAAGTGGTCATCTTTGAAGTTTTTTGTTCTTAAAATATAGCAGGTAAGAAGAAAAATAGGTATGATAGTTTAAACCTTTCAGATTCACTTTTTCAGGGTGTCTTCAAAATCACAGGGAAAAACACCCAAACCCTGCATGGATCTTTCAGTTCTTCAGAGACCTAAGTCCTGATACCACAAAAGACACAGACCTGGATATGACATGACATGAAATTAGGGTCTTTGCATTCTGCCTAGGTCCAGAACCTCTGGAAAACTCTTTTATCATCTGGGAAGGGGAATCTCTCTGGTTAGAGGCTAGTTCATGCATTCAGCGTGTAGCACTCACTGTATCTGAATTACCCTCCGAGTGAGGACTGCTCCTCAGGTCTTCCCATTTTGTCCCCTAGGTAAGACCTCTAGTGACTTAGCTCCAGAGTCATGCTTACTCTGTGAAGAATAAGGAGCAAAGACAAGAAGCAATGCACTTCAATTATAGTAAGGGACATTAAACATTAGCAAACCCTTTTAAATATAAGTCTGGTAAAGCACTGGAGCAGATTGCCTGAGGAAGTTGGGAGGCCTCCAACATGAACAATCTTTTAGAGCATCTGCTGGAAACACTGTTGGCATATTTGGTTCTGCCCCAGGGTGGACCATGCGAAGGTGTGGAGAAGGGTGGCTTGGTAAATTAATAAAAGTTGTCTCAAAGAAATGGTCTGCGTCAAGTTTGTTGTGTGCCTTTTCACTGTTGTCTGTGGTCTTTGTTGGGCAGTCTTTGCATTACTGGGGTTTGAAGAAAATTGCTTCAAACAATGGATTGTACTTTCAGATTTTGTCATAAAACTGTTCCTCCATTCTTAAGTGTTGTCTCAGTATGTTTATATTTGTGTGTTATGCATTGAGAGATTGCACCTCTAACTACACTCAAATATTGCTCCTGAAATACACATTCATTTCCCCAGAAAGTGGTTGTCATCAAAGGTGCAATTTTTGACAGTGATTACTACAAAGTGGCTGTTTTCCATACAGAAGCTTAATGCAAGCTGCTAACTTGGTTGACACAGGCTGTCAAATTACTACCAAATGTTTAGTTACTACTAACTGGATTCTGATGAATTCGGTGCTGTGAGCTAGAGGTAAAAACTCTCTTTCCAATCATACTTTTGTCTTCCAGAAGACAGGCAAAAACCAGAGAGTGCTTCGGAGTGGGCCAGGATATTTTTCTGTTAAAAATATTTCTCAGGAAATGTGGAGATGACACCATCATTTTTGTAAGAGCACATCTTGTCCTGTGAGAACACATCTTACCCTGACATTTCCTAAACCTTTTCCATACAGCTCCTATTAGGAAAGTGGAGATGAATGAAAGTGAGCAGTAAGGAAGGAACCTGTTGACAGATGAAAACATTAACTACATAGCAAAGCTGCACATACTTTGCTGTGTTGGCCGGTGGAAAGAGAAGGGATGTGTCTCTCTTTCTGCTTTTCAGCCTGTAGACATTTGCCACCCTTCAGCTGGATTTCAATACTCCACCTTACAAGGGTGGGACTTCATTGGCTTCAGTTAAATTATTACAGGTTTAAATATTGTTATGCTTTTGGTGACCCTCCAAATTCGGTTTAAACCACGGAGTTTTGCATGGCTTCTACTCAAAACGATTAACTGGCATCTTTTCAGTTGAAACTTGGTCAAAGCTTGACATCATCTTAGCATACATTTGTGAATTTGCAAAATATGAGTGTTGGGTGATACGTGTCCTCATCATTTCCATTACTTCCTAATGGTAGGTGTATAACAAGCCAAATCTTCTGTAAGTAAGTAAAAATAAATGTATTAAATCAATTTATAGTTGATGCTATACCCATACGTTTTTTCAGACTGTGCTATTGGTCTGCATGCATTTTAAGGCACAGAAGCATTGTGCCTATGTCCTGAGAGTGCTTACTGACCAAATAGAGGTCAAGAGATGCTTAGCAACCAGCCTTTCTCTTTTGTAATTTTTCTCCAATGAACAATGCTCAATTATGTAGAGTTTTCCAGAAATAATGACACTGAACTACATATATCTGAGACTTCAGAGCTCTATAGGAGGAGAACATTTGTCAAAAAGAAAGAGAAAAGATCTTCTTTTAAATGTATCCATTTAAAAAATGGAGGTGAGGCAGCTGAAAGGTGTTTGAGGAGCTTGGCTTCTTGACTTATCTTTGACCACTTGTGCTAACGGCAAAGATCATACCCATCATGAAATGCAGATCATAAACAAAAAGCAACGGCAGAACAACCCTGGGTATTTGGAGGATTACACCCTATAGTTTATTCAGTATGTTGCAACCCTTTTTTTCCAGAATGACTTGGAAATCTTTATGGAAAGTTCAGATATTTAGTGGATTAATAACCCTTCTCAGAGATTCCTTGATATGTGTAGAAACGTAGGAAGGACACAACTAAAATCCCAGAAGCATAAATGTTTGTATTTTCAGTCCTCATGGAATAAGAGAATTTCTACTATGTCATATGAAAAACATAGTAGTGCAGATTGAGAGCAATGGCACCTATCAACTCCACTTCTGCTTTGATTGTATATGGTCAACAACTTCTGTCAACTTGGATGAAAAGCAACAATTATACCTCCATGAATATTTTAGGCTTATTTCTGTACAAAATATCTTGGCTGCATGCTGGTGAGTTCCCTGCCCAATATGCGTTATCTGTTGAACTTGTGGACCATTCCCCTTCTCGTGACACATCATCTGCAGTGGATTTCAAGGCATAAGTCTCTCCTGAAGACTTCAGGGAAGAACGATGCTGCCCACTTTAGTGACATCTTCTTTCCACCAGCACCGCCAGGCAAGCAAAGTTAAGGCTGTGCTGTGTCTAGCACTCCCACCTTCTCCATGGAGGCAGCAGCAGTGGGAGTACTGGGATGGAGGATGGAGCTCTCTCGCTGCTGACAGCTCACCAGCCCTTCCCAAGCCAAGGCTTGAGAGCCAGCAATATATGCAAGCAGGAAGGTGGTGGAGGGGAAGGAGAGTGAGGCTGTAAACAAGGAGGAAATGCTAATAAAGTCCAGAAATATGACTCAAGGGAAGCAGATGTGGGGGAGAGGTTTGATTAAAAGAAAAAAAAAGTAAAAAAAAGTAGATGGGAAAAGCCTGATGGGGAGTCCAGAATGGTGCCCAGGATCTTGAACGGCTGTCCAAGTGACAGGGCTGCTTGACAGCTTTTGGGAGTAAGATCAGGACCTTCTACCACTGCAAACTGTAACAGTTTTCTTATTTGGTGCCTGGCTAATTGCTTATTTCTCCTGCTGTATGATTGCTAATTTAGATACATTTTTTTTCCATGGTCTGGTTTGAAAAGCCATGGAATACATCAGCCTTGTTTGAAGAGGATTATCACAAGGATTTCCCCGAAGCACTCCGGTTCTCCACGTGGTGCTAATAATCCTTCCACAACATGCAACCCTGCAAAGTATTTCAGAAGTCCATATAATTAATATAGCAAAGTTAGAAAATCTACAAAGAAAACAGATCTCTTTTCCTTTCCCCTCTTCCTTTTTTTCCAACTCTGGCTTTAAAGATAGGTCAAGAATTTTTCAGGTGGGGTTATAAACTTAATGTGAAGCTTTAATCTAGAATATAACATATGGAAATATGCTTTTAATATGTGTGTGTGGAGATTGCTTTTATCAGAGGAAGTATTCTTCTGCCCTGGGGATTCTGTTTGTTGCTTCAGCTGAAGAAAATGAGGCTGTTAATTTTGCAAGATTTAAATGATGGCCTAAGCCAAGCCTAACTGGATGAGTAAAAACTTTGTGCTGCTGCTAACCATTCTCCCACAGAATTTAATAATACAAATAATTACAGGAATAATACAAAATGCAAGCAGGCAGCATCATCTTTGTCAGCTGTTTTTATAAAGAAGCCAGAAAGCTTTGAAAGGAGGACAGAAGAAGCAGGTACACTGGGAGATGGTCCTGCTCTATACGAGGCAAGGGATTTAAGTCTTGCTTTTCATCAGTTCATACCAGCAGCTAGTTTTGTCTCCAAAAGCCAAAAATTTTGGTGTGACACACCTAATTTCTAGCTACTTGGAGCCTTTAATGGAAGACTTGTCCCCTTCCTGGAAGCTACGGTGCTTGGAAAAGTGTAACGTAGCCATGTCTAATGCTGCTCTGCTTTTATGTTAAACTAAATAAAGACGATCTGCTTTAACACTCACTTTCCTTCTGCTTAGTGGTTTCTACTCAATATTAAAAAACGTTAGTTTTGTATGACTGCATTTCCCTGGACTCATGAAGAATCATGTGGCTTTCGCACACTGTTTTACTAATGACAGATATGGCTGTAGGTAATCTGGACATTTGCTCAGCATATACCAAGTTCAAATCCATTGCTTTTTCCCCATGTATAGCCAAATTTTTGGCTGTTTCAAAGCTTGGCTTGTGGGTTGAAAGAGTATGTGCCTGGCATGCTGGGGAGTGCTGGGGGAAGGGGGGACAGCTGAGAAACATATGGCTTCAAACCACCTTTTTGCTTTCCTTATCCTGAAGAATTGCAGGGGCTGTAAGTTTAGAGCTGCCCCCCAGGGCTTCTTTAAATTGCATCCAGCTGCCATGGCCTCTAATGGGAATAGTCCATCATAGCGGTCAGCAACATCAACACTGCTCCCAGCCGCAGTTCCAAAATGCGTGGGCTGTTGGCAGGATTATGGCTATCCCCAGTGGCTGTAGGTATTATTATTTCTGCAAACATATTGCTGAATGTTGTGCTCTTGTAATAAAAATGTAAAGAGAGAGTACTGTGAGTACCCTGTATTAGTGAACCCTGCAAGGTGACACAAAATGACAAACTAGACCATAATCACAATGTTGTAAAGAGACCTCACTTTATAAAGGGGCTTTGATAGTGTTTACGGTGCACTTCAGAATATATTCTTAATGGGATTAAGGTCACTCAAGTGATATGTATATGACAGAAAGCAGCAAGCAAATCTGTTGCATGGCGTGTCAGTAACAATTAAATAACATAGGGATTATTCCATCATTTTCAAGAACAAGTTAACAATCAGGGAGCAGTCACTCATTAAACCACTTATAGACTCGAAATAACAGCTTAGTCTACTGTAAACATGGCTTTTTTGTTTGACTAAACTGTTGTAAAACATGAACAGTAACATACACATTACATGATAACTCAGGAAAGACATAATAAATGCTAACTTAAGCTGAAAGGGAGCAAATTGAAAAGGCTTGGGCTGTTGAAATACCATCATCTGAATCTAGCGCAGGACCTAAATTAAAGATGTTACAACATGAAAGGTCAAAATCATCCAACAGCTTCTCAAAAGACTTGTTCTTTATGGAATATGAATTCTCTTATGGGAGCTCAGAACCTCTTTCCCTCTGTCACCTCCTCCCCCAAGTCTTAGGAATATTAAGAAATGCATAAACTATGTAGAAAGATGAATGAAGCTACTATAAAGAGATGATAGTCTGCAGATGGGGAACAGTCATCCTTATTGTTGCTTCCCCTTCACTGTAAAATCCAGGAATGAAATCATGACCCCATTAAAGTCAAAGTGAACATAGCCAAAGAAGTGATGGGTCAGGATTTTCACCATTGACCTCTATATGCCAAAACTTGAGACTCTGTCTTGACAAACCCAAATAGGTCTGCATACTTTCATTATTCCTGAGCTTGCAGAGTTTCCCATAGCTCATGCATTTCTCTTCACTGTCCACATCTTTGAAGGTATCTGTCCACAACAGACCCTGTCCCTGCCCCTGTAATCCCGTTCCCTGCTTGCGTGACTGGTCACCTACCTTCCACACAGCGCCTGTCGAAGGACACAGTGAGCATATCCTGAAGTAACAAGAGTTGGTTAAGTCCCCAGCCTTTTCTCACCTCACTTCCCTCACAACCAGTCTAATTTTAAACTTTTCCTCCCCCGGAATTCATTACTCATCCCACCAGACCTCTGTGGCTCACAAGACATTTTCTGCCTCCCAGGTCCTGGCTGGAGGCTATATCAGAAGGCATATGGACTAGTAAAAGGACAATTAAAAATTCATCTCTGTAATGAATTATTTCACAATGGTAGGCTTGACAGATACATTTTTTCTGACTACTGCTGAGTTGAAATGCACTTGAAAAGTACTTCTGAGCATCAGAATTTGCAAGTGATTAAAAGAGAATAACAGCACACTGATTTCTATATGGAACGACTGGAAGAGAAATACAGCAAGATAATCGATGGTCCCTGAGGTAACACAAACTAATCCTAAATGAGTGCTGCCGATAAATGTCACACGTGGCCCTTTCGCAGGTTTCAGGATGCAGGGAGAAACTCCGAGGCTGCAATAGAGGCAGAGTCCATGAGATTTCTTCTGCAGAAAATAGCTGATTTCATATCGGAGCCTCAGCAGCCGCGAGCAGGTTTTGCCTGTGGTCTCATGTCTGTCTGGGCAGCTGTGGGAGAGATCTACTGCGCCATGGGATGTCACAGGGTTTTCCGTATACTCAATGCACTTCTTGTGGACTGTCCCAAGACCTGTGCTGCTGCTGAAGGTTTCCAGGACTGTAATTCATCTGTATTAAAACAAGCCTTTTTTTAAGCCAGCAGCCTGACGTTCTGTCTCACATTTGCCAGGGGGGGATGACTGCATCAGATGTAGTAGGAGAATGAGCAAGCAACTGGTGTTGCTTGTACATAAAGAGTGCTATTGTATCATGTATAAAATAACTATGTTTCTGACATTAAACTTTCACTGCCATTTCTGAGGAAGAACCATCAGTCCCTGTGATAAATACCTTTATCCTTAATCAAGTAGGGCTCTGCTGAAATACAGTATCACAGGGTTTTGATAGCAGTGCAAGAAGGGGCACAGAAATGATCAGCCCGTTGGAAAGGAAATCTGATAAGCAACCTCTGGGAGTTGTCCCTGATATCCCCCAGATCTTCCCATCCATGTTGGAAGGTGGACTTCAAACTGTGCCTCCTGTATCTTAGATAAATGCCTGCCTTAATCATCAGGGGACTCGCTTACTGGTTTTCCATCTTCTCCTTCTTCCTCTCTCATATTTTTTCACAAGATGCTTTTGGAACGTAAAGTAAAACAATATGTGAAATTACGAAAAAAAAAAAAAAAATTTCCTGCCCAATACTCAGGGATGAGAGCGTGCAGCTGATGGGAAATAGCTGGATAAATGTATCTTCTTTGATCTGCATATTTCTGTGCCCTTTCTGTGTTTGTGCTTCTTCAGCAAATGGGGTTGGAAACGCTCTGAATGTTAGGGGTTTTTTTTTAATATATTTACACTGCAAACACAACATGAAAGCATTTAGTTTGAGACTATAGTCATTCCAGAAATACCAAATTCAGCTTGGTTCACCTAAATTGTGGGCTTTAAGCCCAATGGGCAAGATCAGCTCAGATTTGAATCTCCAGTGTATTCTTCAATGATAAATTGAAGTGAAAGCAGACTTCAGTCCTGGGTTTTGAAATTGCTTGTGATTTCAAAAACTCATCAAGAAGTAGTGCAAAGTTTTGCTTTTGCTGATGAGCCTCATTTTGTGGAGTTTTCCGTAAAATTAAATTAAATTAAAGAAAAAAAATCATCAGTGGTTTAGCTCACAGTATCAGAAGAGTCAGCTGTAGTCTGATTAAAGGTTAGTGTTGTGGTTTTCTTCTCCTTACCTTGGTTTCTAACTTAGCTTGCTTTAAACTTTGTTCTAGACAGTGCACAGTTTTGTGAGACATGGTTTCCTGTATCTCCTCTGACAGCACTTCAGGGCTCAGGAGGTCTGACCAGTCTTTCCACTTCGTCTTTGCGTTGCTCTGGCATCATGCTCAGTGCCATTACGCCCTAAGTTTTTGTCTGTGCCCGGCAAATCTTCCAGCTTTTGAAATGCCTCCTTGTAAGAAAGCAAGAGACTGCCAAATTCATGGAGAACCCAGACTTTTAGCTCAAGTTAAAGACCTGAGGAGCGGTCTCCCCAAACTCGAATTGCTGCAGAGCTCAGGCCAGGACTTGCAGGCATTTGTATGTTTTCACCCAGCTGGGTGATTTCATAATTGAAATACTGAAGAGTAGGAAGTTGCAGTGATGCTACGCGTGAAAAAAACCAAGACAGGCTGATAAATAAGGTTGGTTACTGAAGCGACCTGAGGGAGGCGTACAGTCTATCCACATTGACATAATGTTCCTGTGCAAAACCCAGAGTACAGTTAGGCTTGAGGATAAAGCAATAAAGATGAAGACCAAGAATGAGACTCTGAGGACCTCTGTCGTGGGTGTGAAGGGCACAGTATGTGGAGGCAACTGCAGAAACAAAAAATCACATAAGGACCAGAATTTGGATTCAGCCTAGAGAGGAGATACTACTCTCAGAAAAGATGCTCCAAAAATGAAAGTTAGTATTAAACACACTGAGAGATCAGAGTAAGGGAAAAGGAAAGTTGTGCGTTCCCTGAAATGAAGCAAGTCACTGGCTGCCTTGAAGAGGCTTGACAGGGAGCAGAAGGTGGAGGAAATCAAAGAGGAAATGCTATTTTAATGTCCCCAGTTCATTTTTCTATACAGTACAATAATCAGTCATTTGCACTGTTAAACGCACTGAAAGTTAAAGTTTCAGCTTCTTTTTCTTCAAAAAGGTGATTCATGGAGTTCTGTGGTGCCAAGACAAACTCGTTTATTCTCCTCCATCGAGCGTTTCACTTTTCCTGCAGTGTGCCCTGCAGGAAACCAAAGAGTTATTGGGACTGCCAGGATTTCTCTGTTAGGATCAATCCATTTCTATTACTTCTTTCTGTAAATTTTAACTGTTATTCCCTTTTCTGTGCTACTTAAATAACACAAAGCTGTAGAAAAGAGAGCAGAACACTATGATCGGAAAGGGAAAAACAATATATTTCCCACCTACCCCGTAGGAAACACCAGCCACTGCAGCTCTCAGTCACTGAGAGGCACGTAGCGTTCTCCTGACTGCAGCATCTGCCTGCGTTAAGAGCTCCACATAAAGAGGAAAACATGTCTTCCTGGTCGTAGGCAATCAAATAGAAGGGATCCGTCCCAAGTTATTTACTGCTGTGCATAAGGAAATACAGATGTAGTGGAAGAGGAAAACAAGTACATAGTGTCAAAATACAAATCGCTGTAAAATGTGTCTTCAAATCAAGGAAAGATTTGTACAGGATGTTGAATTTCAGATGAGAGTGTCAGCTAAGTTTTCTGAATCAACAGCAATTTTTTATTCATCAGGTTAAAGATAGAACAAAGAAAGGATGAAGTGGTATAAGGTATAATGATAAACAGGCCACTTCACATAGCAATGTGACGTGCCAGGATCATCATCCATAAATGCATAACTAGCTATTTCCTGGGGATTATAAACCCAGACTACTCTTTAACTAATCTCCTGGTTTCTGTGAAAAAGCCAACAGAAGTAATAAAATTTATCTCTCCTAGTTAAGTAAGACAAATGTTCTCTAGAGAAAGACTGAGCTTTCTGAAGGCGTACATGCTTGTGGGTGTATGTATATCTATGTGTTTGTATACGATGCCATGGCTGGCTGGTAGATCACCTCCGACAGAACCAGTCATGCAAGAGGATAAAAAGACTGATACGAAATAAAGCTGAGGTTGTGCATTACTTCAATATTAGAAATAAGACCTTTTTATAGAATGGATTATGAATACTCACATCCAGATCATTGACTCTTACAAGCCAAGCCAGGATTGGTGCTCTGTTTTAGAAACGATTAGCTATTCCCCAGGTTAGAAGGAATGAGCTCCTTTCTGCCGTACCAGACGGCTGCTCTAATTGCTGGCCCTCGGGACCAGTCACTTGCTTTCCATCTTTGACTCTTGTTGGAGCTTTTAGGTATTCGATAGGTGAAGAAAGAGACAGCCCACAGCCTGACCAGCAACGTGGTCATCAGAGCACTGGGAAAGAGATCAGGTCAAGCAGGATGAGGAAGTGAGTGTGGGTTTTCCACTGGCTTTTTTGCAGAAACATGAATTTTGACAGATGACTGGGTCCAGCCCTGATGGAATTCTTCTCAAAGCAAAAGAGAGAGTCACCCCAGAGAAGCCCCCTGTTTCACTACCAATTAAGTGAGTGCCCAAGGCACTTCCCTGCCTGATTTAGGACAGCCTGCAGGTCTTAGTAGCTACCTGGGTTGTTTTGCTGTTATCTTTGCACAGGAATTCCCTGCTGACCTGAGAAATCTGTCATAAAATGTCTGTTTCTGCAAAATTAATTGAAAACGCTGTTGGCCACCTTCTCTGAAGATGTACAGAACATCTTTAATTATCTTTTATAAATTCTTTGTTACTATTTTATTATAATATAAATATGGGGGTGGTGGTGACACTGGATTTCTGTTGCTTTATGAAGAACACATTATTCTAATACACCTGTGTATAAGATGATGCATTGAGTTGTGATTGTACAGGCTTGTAAATACCTACATATTTGCATACAGCTACTTACAGTATTTTTGCATGTCCTTCTCCACATTATGTTTTGTTCCAGATTACAGATTGCAATCTAGTATCTCTAGCAAGTCATTTATAGCAGTAAACACTCTGACATCTATTTATAATAGATGCTAGGAACAAGCTGGCTTGCTAATCCTGTGCTAAAAGTCTTAGTTATTTTGCTCAGGATTTTACCTCAGCGGTGGCACTCACAATTTCAGCTCCTATCTCAGCTGCTCTCTGACTGCTAGCAAATATTTTGCTTGTCCTAATCAGACTAATATGTATTTGAACTTTTTCAACAGAGTTTTCTATGCTTAAGTTGTGTACAAATGCCATTCTCAGGTTTGTAGCACATTGAGATACACTGAAAAAATAATATATACCTGAGAACAGCCCCAAATATGTATTTTCCTGCATGGAAGGTCATTAAAGCAAGATGTTTAAAGACAGATTCATGCAACACAGATCTCCTTGACACCCATGGTCTAAAGCTAAAGCTTTTATGAACCCTATTGGCTGGTTGTGAATTCTGGGAGCCTGAAGCCTTTCCTGTGCCCTGATTCTGGGGAAATTAAACCACAGACCACTGCTGGGAGGGAAGCTGCAGTGTTTTTCAGCCAGGGGACCAGGACGCCAGGGTGTCACTGGTTTGTGGTGCAAGCAGTCAGATCCATCACAGATTTCGTGCAGTTCACCACTACCATGAATTTTAGTTCCATTTCCTTGTTTCTGGAAGCAGGTCTGCTGGGAATGTCAGCTGTTTTACTGGGCTCTACCTGTCCCACCTCTCATTTCTGTTTGTATCATTTAGTTAGCGTATACTTATTATTTACAAAATTAGTCTAAATTTTCTCACATTCTTCTATTTGTGGTGATGGTTTTTATGGTGGCTGTGATTATACACTAAAATGCATGTCTATCTTTTCCTGAGAGGTATTTTAGGTACCAAATTCCACCCACATGGCAGCCTTCTCTCTTTAGGGATGCTGACTGTGCACAAGTGGCTGCTGTCTTTCTAAGGGCTTCAGGCAGAACCTTGCTGATGCATCAAAAAAAGAAAAATACTTGACAACACCTACCTGTAGATAAATAATAAATCACAGAAAAATTTAGGTTTGAAGGAAGCTCTGGAGGACATCTAGCCCAGCCACACATTTAAAACAAGACCAGCTTCAAAGTTGTATCACACAGAAGAGTTTCCATTTCTAAATGTTCATCAAATTAGACATAAATTAAAGGGTGCAGCCTTTGAGTTGATGTATTCTGCTTCATCTTCCAGAGAAGGTTTATCCACATCCTCTCCTGGTCTCCTGTCATAGGGCAAGCAGGGTTTTCCTTCCAGCATGACTCAGCTGTATTCTGCACCCCCTCTTTCTCTCGGGCCTGCTATCACTGTGTGGGGCACCATGCTGGCATTTGCACCTGTGTTCAATTTAAAAGTAATAAATGTTCCATTTGCTTTCAGGATGACAGTCAATTCATCTTCTGCAACTACACTGCTTTGTGGACCTATAAGAAATTCCCATGATAGTGCTGTTGCATCCTCATCCAGAGTGCCTTTGCTGGCTATTGCAAACTGTTGAAAAGTGCTCTTAGTCTTGGTTCTCACATCTCAGCTTAAATTCATTTTTGCAATAGGTGAGGATTGTTGTCCTGCTTCTGGGAGGCTCCAGACTGAGCTTCATGTGACTCAGATCTCCTGATCTGAGAAAGATTGCTGAATTTTCCCTGCAGGTCCAGGAACCTGCAGCTGTAAAATTAATTTTTAAAAGTGATTTATTTCAAATTGCCTGCTCAGTAATGCCATTTTTGCACCCATAGAAAATGACTGGAGATGCTGACATATAGTAGATTTGGTTTGTACAACAGTGTCAGGTCAACCAAGGAACTGTCACAGTGTTTCAGCCTCTTTTCTGACCAGAAAAGGAAAACTGCCGCAGCCACTAATGTCCAGGTGATTTTACTTCTGGCAACTATCTTGAGAGCTGTCTGAAGAAGCAATAGTGGAGGAAACCCAGGATATTGTTATTTCTGAGCCTGAGTTTGGGTTTTCAGATTAGCAAGTATTTAAACCTGTAGTGTTCCACAAATAATGAGGGATAGTATTTATAATTAGCATTTCACTCTCTAAGAAGTGATGAGCTACGTGCCGAACGTTCCCAGAGTTCGGAGGAACTTTACATTTCAGCCTGACAAGTCAATATCTCCAACAGGTTAAGAAAAGCATGCCAGCTGGCTGTTGGGGCTTTGAGTCCTGGTCACAGCAACATCTGCTGTCCTTATTGTGTGCTTCAGTTCTTATGTAATCGTGCATGGCTTTCTCTCGGTTCAGAAATCGATCAAGCATATAATAAATAGAAAACAGCGTATTGGAACCTCCTGCATAGGCTGATGTTTTCTCAAGAAGTTGTTGAGTCACTTCAAGTTGCTGAAGTTTTCTTTCGTGACAACGTCCAGGCGATAACTCAGGTACACAAGGCATCTTCTCCGTTGTGTTTCCTTAGCAGTGATAAATGGAACAACAGAAAGTGAGACACATGCTTTGTCTGCTCTCCCTTAGTTGGTGCATCCTGCTGCTATGTTTATTGTCAGTATGAGTGAACTTCTGTTATTGTTGGATTTGGGGTTTGGTTTTGGTTTGTCCTGTTTTTAAATCTGTTCAGCACTGCACCTTGCTCTTGTAATATGTGTAAGATTTAGGAGAAGACAGTACTTCAAATGCTGTAGGTGCAGATAAAATTACAGTTGATCAAAGCACTAATCCTCTTTTTCTTTTTCAATTAAAATATTATTACCCAAACAGGCAAAGGTGATAAATCTAAGAAAAAAATATAGTGACTTTTTTTCAGTGAAAAACAGAAAAAAAAAAATTGTTGCCAATTTCTAGAGTAAAACTGCAGTGTGGTGCTTTCGACTCTGTCCAGACCCGCAGCCCAGCTCTGTTTTCCTCCTATCAAGGACATTTATTTTCTGTGGAAAATACTCTCAGAAATACAAGCTGTAAAGGGGACAAGGGCATTTAGCCAGTTTCTTGATCAGGATGTTTGAAAACTCAGACCGTGGAAGCACCTGGTGTAACTATTGACCATCTTATCCTTTGTGGGCTACATAGACGCAGCTGATAAAATAATGCAACATACTTCCCACAAATGTCCTTATATGCACCCTTATAAGAACTTTTTGGTTTGTAGAACTTGTTCTATGGACAAAATTAAAAATCTTTTGTTAAAGAGTAGTTCAGCTGGATTAAAGAATATTTTTCAGGTTTCCTTTGGGCCTGGAAAAAAGTGGTTTGTTTTATTCTAAATTGTAAAAATTCTAAAAATTAAATTAAATTTTTATCTGAAGATTCTACTAATACAATTAGGAAAAGATGTATCAATATCCAAAGTGATAGATATAATATATGGATGGATATAAAAAAAACATTTTACTACAAATATGTCAAAGTTAAATCCCTGATTTTGCTGCTTAAATAATGTCACCTGACTTACCCAGAAAGCAGAGTCTTCATTTTCTTATTCAAGGAAACTCAGGAGTTTGTAAGCTGATATTAGCACTGTAGAAAACAACATTTCTTTTCTAGCAACTTTCTAGGCAAGCCTTAAAGAACTGGTTCAGCCCTATTTTTGACCACATCAGTCTCCCACTGGTTGTCCTACCTCTTCCAACACAGGTATTCCAGAATTACTTTGCTTCTTTCGAACTATTTTTCAGCAGTTTTGTTATTACTGTAGGAATAACCTAAAATGACTGAGACTGTGGAAACAAGCTGCCCTTACCGTTTTGCCACATGTCACATGACCCTTTCTCTTCTACAAAGGCATGAACAGGCTTATCCTGAGAAAACTGTTAAATGGAGAGTTAGAAAATCTGACCTAAAGCATTTAAAGAAAATTTTTGATTTATTGTTATCATTCATACAAGTATTAATTACAATTGCTCATCATTTACACAGTGCTTGTGAAATCACTCTTAATGGTTTTAGGGTAGCACTTAGACCAAGTGTAAGATATGGGATAAGGATATGGATAACAATGGAATTTCAGGGATGATTTAAACAAATCCTCCAAGTGGGCTTACAGTTGTATGGCCTTTGAGGAGTTTACCTTCTGCTGACCTTAAACTCATCATCCCTAAAGGGATAACTGCAAAGATATCAGGACACTGGTGTATCTGGTTGCAGCAGACTTTTATAGGTAGAGTCATTACTAGTCACTGAGGACTTAATTCAGTCAACTCACTCAACCTTGTCTTTGATTTCCACTGGTAATGAATTGGGGCTTTATGGAAATTAATCAAAAAGTTTGTGTTAAGGTTTTAGGACAACACTGAGAAAACAGAAAGAAAATAAAATCCTTGAAACTGCAATAGTTTAATATATTGCCAAAGTCAAACCATACTGAAACAAACATTACAGAATTCTGGATGGAGAATGCACCTGGAGGAGCATTTTAGATTTTAGCATTTTTCATTAAAAAAGTAATACAAAAACAAAACTAGAGACCGGTGATATATTCCTACGTATGTGAGTGCTGTGGTCAGCACAGAGGGAAGGCAGTCTGAACAATATGCTGCCCAGCACATACATGAAGATACGTGTATAGAGCTAGTGTACTATCTGCTCTTTCACCATGAAACAGCCCTGAGTGCATGCTGCAAGGAAAATGGTGCTTACCCAACATAGGGATGAATGTGATATGGATGAAAGATTAAGATAGATAGAGAAAATATTTGTTGCTGGCAGGCTAAGCGGCAAATGGAATTAGAAACACCTATGTGTCACGTATATACTTACATCTCTCCTCAGATTGTTATTCTGCTGATAGAAACTGCTTGTATTTGAGATTGGGTGTGGGTAAAGCTAAAACAACCTTCAGAAAAACATTCCAAAAGGCCCTTCATGCAATTTTTCCTTTTCCTCAGGAAAGGGAAAATATGTCTTCTGCAGAGGCATTACATCAATGGTGCTAAATGTGATAGGCAAATGAGTCATGTACGGCAACCTTTCCCTGGGCACCCAGGTAGACATTAAACAGACACCTCTTGCATCCATTAGCTGTGGTTCCCTGATTAGCCTAGGGTGCATGGAAGGATCAGTGATCTGAGCCATAGCCAAAACACATTAGTCAAAGAGTGTCCAGTTGTTAAAGTGCTTCTCCAAAACCATGCTGGTATGCTACAGGGAAACGGTACATGCAGGTCCTGTACTTGTAAATGCTTTTTACCGAAGCAGAGAAGCTGCAGAAGCACAGTAAATGTAAACGCATTCACACCCCTTTGTGGTCAGCATCCCTTCATGAGGGCAAAGCTTACAGAAGAAATGGTACAAGGATGGTTTCTGCTTTCAGATGATGTTACTTGGTTGCATGGGTCACCATGCTCACCTATGCTGATCATTGGTGTAGTACCTGTATTAGAATCCTGTTCTGGGATTCCTGCTACTGAGCATGCTGTGTAAAGAGATATTCAGCTTTACTCCTCATCTGCCCACTTGATGTTAAGAGTCTAAGAAATATATCTAAGGAAGTGTCTTAAGATTTCTGACTGCTGCAAAACACATGTGCCACACTTAAAGTATAAAGTGTAAAGTGTATGTGTTATGATCCTTGACTTTGTCTTTCATATGTCTTCACTTTTCAAGAAATAAAGCCACTGTATAGACATTTTAGCAGAAGTGTTAAAAAATGTGTGAGATTAAAGAACCGAGCATGTGTTATATTGTATAATGCCATACAATTTCTCCTTTTTATGGAAAATCATTAAGACACACTTGAAAAAATATAAGGTTTTTCCTTATACTGTAGATAGAAATTGTTTCAGATTCATCATTACAGAATCTCAAAGTTGTGCTGTAGACAGTGTTTTTGAAGATATTTTTTTTCGGTAGGGAAGGACCACCTTAGGCCATAGACTGAAGGTACTGAACAAAGTGCCTGACTGAAAAATACACTATCTTCAGTTTTTGAAGTGAAGACATAAGCAACCAGTGATGCAACTGTTTGATATGAAATTCATCTTCTAGAATAGATTTGGAAACACAAAACTTCATTACCAGAATTATGGAAAAGTGATTTGTGTATGTGTGTGGAGGGGTTCCATGTATGTCCCATAATTAAGTTAATAAAATAAATAGAAATAGCATCAAAGAAGTAGAAAAATGCTAGGAATGTCTTTCGTGCTATACTGCACTCTTGACTGTCTTCACAATGGCAGAATCCTCATTAATTCTCATTATGTGAGATGAGTTAATGTAATTAACAGTAATGTTGTAGTGTCATGATACCCTAAGGATATATCGAGGCAGTTTGAAAGGAGAGGTAAGAGAGTATATTGAGTGAAGTGATACAGCTGCAAAAAACAGACAAGCTTTTTGGCACACAAACCTTTCCTCCGGGCCTAAAGAGAAACATCAAGAAAATGGGGCCACTTTTTCTAACCTCTAGAAAGGCTTCTGTGCCCAGAAGTTCTTTGGTGTTTTTTTGCCAAGTATTTTAGCTAGCCTGATGAAGGTTGTTACCTCTCCCTACAACCTTTCCAGGCTTACTACACGTAGGCACTGAACACAGATATTGCTGATACCAACCACAAGAAGAAAGAAATATATTTCTTCCTGTGAAATCCCCGTTCTTCATCTTCACTGTCAGGTATGGACTGCATTGTAACTCCCACCTTATTAAAGTGAAGGAATTGAAGTAAAGAGATAACAGACTCAGGTTTCTATCTGTGAAGGCCCACTTATTCAGATGATACTGTAGCAGAGGTAGCAAATACTTCACAGTAAAAATATTTCCAAACAATAGATTATCTTTTCTGGCTGACCATCCTTATGGATATGCATTGCTTATCACCTGCCCAGCTGAGAGAGCCTGCTGTGAAAAACAGTTTATACATTATTCAGGCTTAGTCGACTGATAGAGTAGATTGACCTTGTCTCCTGTGAAAAGAAGCAACTTTTTCTTTCTGGTGGCTTGCAGAAGAATAATGGCTGTGATGATAATGAATAGCTTATTCATATTTCAGATGTGAAATACCAACAGCATGCTAATTAGAGAAGGTCAGAGCACATGGGAATACAACGTGAACCTCTTAACCTTGAAGAATGATTAAGGAACTTTTATCTTTTGTTAAGAAATTCTAATCAGTCTTGGAACGGGATGCTTGATGTTCTTCCCTGCACACCATCCCCCAAATCCTTTTCTAGGTCGCAGCTACTTCCTTGCCTCGCTGGAGTGCAGCTGGACCCAAGGGCCATGTGTGCTCTTGGGTGGCCCAGAAGCCCCTCAGACAGCTTAAATATTTGTGAAAATGAACCAGATCAAAGAAGGAATATCTCAGTGCCCCTGGGAAGAGAGAGAACAGGAAGACCAAGGAAAGGAGTTACAGTCCTGGCACACTGGGCATCAGCTCTGCCCTTCCCAGCACCTCCTTCATCCCGTACGGGGCAGAGCTGTTTGCATGGGGAAGCCCAGCGCAGAGCTGAAGCCCCTTCCCAGCCTGGGGAGGACAAAATCATGTGTTATCGCTGGCAACAAACTCTCCCCTCCCGAGCATGGTGGAATGGGGTTGAACTGGCACTCTCCAGGATGTAACACTGATTTGCAACCATCAGGGTAGAAATTTTGTGATCCATTCAAAGGGAAGCCCAAAAGCCATCAAACTCATGATGGAAAAGAGCAATGATAATTTTTAATTACCACGGTCACCTGCTTTGACTTGTTCATTAGGTATGCCAAAAAAACCCCACAAACCAACATTATTTTTCCTGAAATGCTCTCAGCAAATGTTATACTTAGTGGCTTATTTACCTATTTTCATTGAAAGGAATGCAAAGGTTTGAAGAAGTCTTTTATTCAAGTGTCAGAGTCCCATATCTGACTATCTACATAATAATTTTATATTGTCAGTCTAGGGCTGTATCATTTTCAAAAGCTGAAACAAATTTGCTATTTCAGAATCATCTGAGCATGAAAATTGTAATTTTTACACTTCAGGAGCTCTGATCCAACCGCCATTAAAATTTACTGGAAAATTCCCATTGATTTTAGTGGGAGCTGGACTGGGTCCCCACAAAATGTTTCTGATACCTTTTTGTATTTTGGTGGCTCAAAAGCAGCAAGGATTTACGTTTCAGAGATGGCAAGTGGTATATAGCAGTCTTCACTCAGCAATGTGAAGGGGCTAGTCTGGAAATGATTAGCATGCAACATCAGGAGCTACAAGCTTGTGAGGGAGGAGTGAGTAAGTTTCTTGTTTGTTTTTTTTTTTTAATTTTTTTTATTATTTTTTTTTTTTTCATTTTCGCTAGGCTATTAAAGAGGCTGAAGAAGGGAACTGAGATGTCCCATTAAATGGTATTGGGCATGGGAGATGGCAGTAAGAAAAGGAGGCACCCCATCCCTGGAGGAGTGGGTAGAAGGAGCGAGGTACACATTTCCTACCCTCTTCATGTCTCCTGCCTCTAAATCAGGGGTGTGGGGGGTGGTGGGGGTGGTGGTCGGTGGGTTGTGATGGGGGTGAGAACTGGTTAATTCTGTCAATAAGTGAAATAAGTTACCTGTTGGCTGCAGAAAGTGCAGAGGTTAATTAAAACTGTAATTGCTGTAGCCTTAGCAAACAGGTCACGGCTTTCAATCATGTGCGTGGCTGCAGACTGGTTGTTTATGTCCCCGCTATCGGCTTGTGTGAACGGCATACCGAAACGCCCGGCCCGTGGGTCCTGTCGGGTAGTCTCCTGTACAGAGACAAGCTGACTGCTTACAGCAAGAATTGAAGAAAATTGGTTTCTGACCCAGTGTAAAAGGATCGTCATAAAGGGAATAGAGGGGAGCCCGGTCAGCTGGCAGACGTGGTCTTTGCAGTGGGCTGTTTGCTCTAGTCTGTACAAAATTGTTTCTCCTTTCTCCAAAGACTGGCCCTGGCCAGAGGGAAGAGAAGTGGGACAAGAGGCAAAGGTGGGGATGCCAGAAGCAGTGCTCCCTAGCTCTTTGTCCCTTGACTAGGAGATCTTTGGGACCTATAGCTAGGAGTGAGTTAATGTTGCCTTAAACAGACTTAATTTTCACAAGATCCATTGCTTCCCTCTCCCCACACTTACGACTGAAAATCTGGACTCACGGCTGCACATCTGTGTGAGCCCAGTCACCATCTCAGCCTTGAGCTTGCTTTTAATGGCTGTGAAAGCCATCTCTGGCAAGGCACCATCACTTGGAGATGTGGTGATGGGAAAGATGTTGAGAAATCTTGGGTCGCTCCTGTGTAATAAGTGAGGAACATTTCACTACATAAAAATGTGAGCTCTTCTTCCCTCTCACTTACTAGACGGTGTGCTGTCTCTTACCACCTGGATCCTGACTAGATTAACCTGGTCTTAGGTCTGACCTTCTCAGAAAAAAAAATGGTTATAGGAAGTAAACAAACTTCACCACCACAGACATTATTTGTCCACCTCAGAAGTATTTTTGGCAGAGTTAAGTGAAGAAATTCAGGTTTTTCCTTTCTGAAGAAAGAAAAAAAAAAAAAAAAAAGAAGTCAAAATGTTGAGAGCCATTCAGAAAGGACAAAAGGCATTTAAGAAAAACAGGAAGCTTTTGAACTGCATTTTCAAAGTGGCCTAAGCTAGGCATAGAGGTTCTTGATTTTTGTTACTCATGGACAGAAAAAAACAAGCGGATCCACATACACAACATTGATTTTCACTTGAAGGGTACGAGGTAGTGCACAAAGGTTTAGTCAAAAAAAAAAAAAAAAAAAAAAAAGAAAAGTCTGTCATTTAGGTGCACAAAGAATAGTAGCAAACCACTGCATTTGAATGTGAGGGCATAGATACAGAAAAAAACCCAGGAAACATTTTGTAAATTCAAAGTTTGGATTGAGTGGGAAAACACATACTAACCTGTGGGATGAGTACAAGCTGGAGTGTGGTTTTGATTAAATTCTGGTTTATGTTAAAAATTAATTTACTCTGCTACTGCTAAAACCAGAAGATATGCAGTAAACCAGTACTTATTATGTATTGCACCTCCATAAAAATGACTATTCTTAAGTGGTGAAATTTGATAACAGCTTCAACCTACTATAATTATATGTTTGTTATAATTCATTTACTGACCAGCTGGCAATGGAAAGTGTTATTTCTAGCAAAATGAAGTTCCTTGATTGAACAGAATGGTTTGGCATAAAGTGTTCCTCACACAATAGGTGGTGAACCTGCCCGAGGGTCAAGGTCTAATTGCAGCAAACAGTTGCTTAGACACCCAAGAGCATAAAGTATAATCATGGGACCCAGTTCCTCCTTGTGAAAGATCCTTGGTCTCCACAGCATCCAGGGCTAGGGAGTGGGGGGTGGGGGTGGGGGAAGGTGTACACAGTCTATGTTTGTCATGCAGAAGTTACAATATTAACAACAGGTCATTTACAGCCCCCAAGTGAATGTCAGAGCTTTTGTTTGCATGCAGTGAGCACTCGACATCAGTGGAGCTGCCAAAAGCAATCTGTAAGGAGCTAGGAACGTCACTGACACCCAGCGCAACGCTGGCACCAGGATCGATACCCACGCAGCGGCTCTCATGGCTCCGCGCTTGCATTAGAGCCTCCTTCTGTGACTTTCCTTTGCTGTAAACAGGAGCAGAGAAAAGCACATTGTTTTTGCAAGTCATATCACAAAACCTTTCTCCTTGGAGCAACGCAATGAGTCAATCAATATGTTGCTTTTCCCCTGCCTGGTGAATGCTCGCTCTTCAATATTTAATGGGCTCCTGGCAGTTGTGCATCTGGTGTCCTCAGCCAGGAGACCGTGACCACCAGGCTCCTCTCCCCTCTTGGCGTCTCTCGTGTTGCAGGACGGCATCCACCAGCAACTCCCTTCTGACAAACCTCTCTTTTACTGCCTGCTTTGGGTACACCCATGCCTCTCATTTCCCTCAAACTCTGGCTGCTGCCAGTTGAAGGGTACCAGGCCGTTCAGATGCGACCTTTCCTCTCCACGTTGTACAGAAGTTTCTGTAGCTGTTGCACAGTGCTGAAACTCCAGCCGTGCTCCCCCTGTGCCAGCTTCAGCAGCCAAACCCCCTTCAGACAGAATTGCTCCCCAGCCACAGGTATATATGCCTGTAACTGATGGGGCCATAAGTTGAAGTGTGAAGATGGGAACAAATAGAAAGAAAAAAGAGATTTGGACGGAGAAGAGGTTCTTGAGCCAGTTTTACTGCTGAGGCCAATGTCTCATGTGACTTCTGTACCGGTACGGTCAGTGGAAAAAGTCCTATTGACATAACTGGCTGCAGATCAGGTCTTACGTGTTTGAAGGAAATAAAATACCTTTTATGTGATCTTAGTAAATTCCTCAAGTACCAGGGCTGAGTTGTTCCTGTAATATTTTACTAATAAAGCCCCTGTATATATTCCTGAGAAAAATTTAGTGTCAATGCTGGCACATATAACAATTAGCTGTGGAGTTTGTTCACAGTATATACATGTTTATGGAAAGATTTATGACATGCTTAGGAATCCCCTTAAAGAAGTTATGTGCAAAACCCCCATGTTACTCTCAAGTGAAAATCATAAAAGCTACAGAGTATGTATACATGCTCCAGACATGTTTAATTTACTGAAATCAATGGACTAACTGTGGATTTGCAGCAGTGTAACTTAACAAAATTCAATGCATGTAGTTTATGCAGTCTGTGAGATTTTCTGCAATACTTCAGAACAAAAGATGTTGAATTATCTCTGCTACATGGAAAATGTGTGCTTGAAAACTGTTTTTCTAGTGAGCCACAGATCTAACGGAGAAAACAAATTACCTGTCCACTTGGAGCTAGGTGCTAACCTGAGAGTCATCAGTTATCATAATCCTCTACTCAGCAACAAGATTGGATGTGTATGAGGATGGATTTATTGCCACTGATGAGATCTCAGCCGGAGCATTGTCAGAGTTCAGGCAACAGATGGCTCTCAAAGGAGCTTTCACTAAGAAAGCAGTATATACAAGTAAACAGTGCATATGTGTGTATATATGCTTATTCACACGCACACACATATCTATATACACATATATCTCGTATAGTGTTGCTCTTTTTTATCACTGATGAGTCTCTGAATTCTAAATAAACTGTGGACTAACAGTTTGATGGATAAAACATACCTATGCAATCGCAATAAAATGTTACCTTTCTCTTGTACCCAAGGTGGTCTGATACAGCAGCTTTTGAAATCTGTTTTCCCCCTATTTTCTTACCTTTCTGGTAGAAAAGAGAAACTGCTTTTGACCTCTATAACTTCGCATGTCTTTTGAGGCCCATTGATGGCTTGCAGTTACTCCAACCTGGCACCTAGCTGATAGCTACACCACAGTCCCACACCGATACACTTAGGTTTCTCCATGCCTGTTTTTCTCTAACCTTAACAACGACAGCCTCTGTTGGTCTCTGCCACTTCTGTTTGGAATAGTTTCCCCAGAAATGCTCCAAATCTAAAGCACTGACACCAGACCACTTTAAAAACATCGACTCCTGCCTCTGTCCCCTGTAATATTACCTGTAAGTCCATTCACCCTGAATTATTGCTGCCTTCAGTCTCATGCAACTACTTAGGATATTTCCTCTATAGCTTGTAAAAGTAATCCCATGCTTTAGCCTGTGCCCATACTATGCTGATTTTGTCTGTGGATATAAGCTCTATTTTTAAGCCAATGGCCTTTAATGACATTAAAATGGCATTAATGCCACGTGCTGGCACTTCAGCCCTTTGCACTTTGTTGTGCCCAGTGTGGAATTGCTCTGGTCAGCCTTCACCTCTCCCCTGGACCAAGCATTTTTGCTCCTAACCATTTGGACTTTCCCTGTCTGAACTTTGATATTCACCGTACATTTGTTTTAGTGGGGTGAAGTCATTCAGTCCTGTGCAATACCAAGCGGAAAACACGTTAACAGGAGAATTGTGCAGTAGTTACAGATTAAGCTTTCTTCAAGGCAGACTTTTTATGTTGCAGGCTTTTTTTTTTTTTTGCAGACCTTGAAGCTTATTCATCCTTTTGTTGCCCCTACAGAACATTACAAATACAACCTACAGCTGAGTGCTTGCTCCCAAAGCTGTTATCTCCTCTGAATAGCCCCCATCCACATCAGACTGACTGCGATCTTGTGGTATGTGCAGCCACTGTCTACTCTCTTCCCTCTGGCTCTCAGCTGTGCTAGAGCTGATAAATTTTGTTTCAGCTGAACCTGCACGGCTGCTGGAGACAGATGATGCGATTCATAATACTGTGCCGGAATAGCGCTCACCAAATATTCTTGGTGCTCTTTGCACCATCTGTACGTCACTCTGGCGTTACTTTGCAGCACAAGCAGGTTGAAACAGCTGGACGAGCTCACAAATACCCAAGCAGTGGCTCTGTGTGCAGGACAGTGTGCAGCCTCAGACTGCATGCCCAGATGCAGTTCAGTCACGGCAGTGATCACTGCTCTTTACGTTGCTCATGGGCAGCATCCAAGAAGCTGAGATTGAATTATTACTCCATTATTTGGTTCTGGACCATTGTTTCTGTAATATGGAAACACGCTGTAAGGAATTATACGATTACTGGGTTTTAAATGTAAATAATACTGATGGGTGGGTGGTTTAGCAGCAGAAAAGAAGGCTTGTACGTACTTTTCTTACGACTGGAGAGCAGAGGAGCTGTGTTGGTCTCTGTAATGATGCTCATTGAAATGAAAGTGGTGGGTTCGGTGATGGCTGCCTGATAAGTTTTCAAGGTATAATGCAGCTAGTTTTAAATTTTTTAAAAATGGGAAGGTATTTCCCCATTTTACTGGATTTTTTCTTTATTAAATATTAATTCTTGTACCCAACTAGCCCATCTAAGTCACACCATAAAAGATCATTTCTTCGGCAAAAGAGCTGCCTAAGACCAGCATGAGCTGCCCTGTCCCTGTCTGACCGGTTCATGGAGAGCCTGATACTGAGAGCAAACAGGCCAAGAGTAATGGGTGTCCTCTCTGGGTGCTCAGTGCTGCAAGGGTTGAGGAGGGTGCACAGCCTGGGTGAGACATCTCCAGCTTAGAAGTGAAGGAGTCTGTCTCATATTGTGTGGGTGGCTGGTGTGGTGTCCCCAGGAAGCATTTTTTTTCTCTCCAGCAAATCTGTTTGCAATCGCAAGCTCCCTCAATTGTCCCTTCTTTGTGAGTTTTGGACCTAATGCTTATTTTGGATGTATTTTACTTAAGTGATGTCTCAACATAGAGGAATAAGAACACTTTGTACTTGCTGGTACCTTGTCCGTGGTGGGAGAGGGAGAAAGAGATGTGGTGAGGTGTCAATGATATTTAGGTTTGTTCAGTCAACAGGGATTACATATACAGGTTTGCAGAAAGCACACTAAAAAAATCTTTCTGGGGAATTGTTACAAAATATTAAAACAAGCAGTTGAAACTTTTAATGTGAAAAAATGAAATTACATCATAGTATCATTATTTGACAGAGAAAAGAATAAAAGAAGTCATCTGTACCTCACAAACTATTACAGAAGTAGTGCTGTATTTTCTTCTCCCATCTGTTGCCACCTGCACCATTCCAGACTTATGGGAAATCAAAATCAAAACCAAAACCTGATTCTATGGAAGAAGGATGGGGTGGCTGTGAGGGGAAAAAAAAAGGCTTTCCTTCTTTTCCCTGAGATTTCATGTGGTCAGATCAGCACGGCATGGCTCAGCGGTAGGGATGGACCTGCCGACATCCAGGAAGCCCTCGGTGTTACATTGCTGGATTGACCTCAGATGGTCAAGGGAGCAGCTCGGCCCGAGACCTGGGGGAATATCCTCTGACTCACCTGGGATCAGGCCAGACTGGTTCTAAGGTGCGGACAATTCTCCCCATGGGATCAGACAAGCAACATCATACTCATTTAACGTTGGCCATAGCTCAGACCTCTGGGCTGTTTGCATTATCTCTCTATGCTGTCAAAACTCAATGAATCTTTTCCCCAGAGTCTCAAGGCTATATTTTTCAACCTCTTTCCAAGCCTATTTGTACAGCCTGCTGCATTTATTTTCCTTTAAAACCAAACGACCTATATCTTAAAAACTGTTGAGCAACCGTTGTCATGCATAGCAATTTCTTCTTGTTTTTTGAAGCCACGTACTACAGCAGCTAGGACTGGTCTTAGCTCTGTTGCCTCAGCAAAGGTAAGGCTAAAAAGCTGAGCTATTGGTATTCCGCCGCTCAGCGTGTTGCACATATGACTGCATCATATATAGTACATCCTACATCTCACATGGGCTAGATTGTCCGTTGCCAGTGAGTGCCACACCACAGCTCTGTGCAGGTCACAGATTTCTGCCTTTGCCTGATATTAGGGTGACAATATTTGCTTGATGCAAATGGAAAATGCTTCACTTCTCAGCATAGGTGATAAGATGGAGCTTCTTTAAAATGGAGCATTTGCCACAACAACCACTTTATAATGGCCATGAAGTTCTCACTTGGGAGACTCAGTTGCCAATTTGCAACTGTCTTTGTTATACTAGTATCTATGGAGCCCAGCTAGTTTGGCTCTTTGGCACTTTCTTGACAGTTTGGAAAGGATATCCCACTGTGCAAGGACAGGCTTTGCACAGGTGCTGACACACAGTGAATATCTTTTTTTAATCTTGGTACCTACAAATTATTAAGGGCTTTGGTGCTGAGGCTGTGACAACCGGGAAACATAGAGCTGGGTTTATAATTAAAAATCCCTTTTTATTTCCAACCAGCATTACACGTCAAGCACTGAATAGTAACTAGTACAATGATTTTGGGGGGTATTGTTTGTATTAGAAGGAAAATTTCTCCTGGGTAATCAGCACTCTGCTATCATCTCTTTCTTCTTGTGATACTGCAAACCCACATTTGTGTTACTGATGTCACTCCAGCAGGAATGGATGGTGTGCCCCAGATAACTGCAGGTTTCCAAAGTCTGTTAGAAAGGGAGAAAGTCTCACACTTTACATATCTGTGTCAAGCTCTTGATAGCCATCAGCAGGCCATAGAAAGAAATTCAGAACCGGTATCAGAAGGGGAAAAAAGTGCTCTACAGGGAGTTTTACATTTAATATATTATTGCTTGCTTCAGTTGAAGTTCAGATAAAAGTGAATTCCGTCTTCTGCTATGTCGTGGTCTTCTTTCACTGCAGGGAAACTCTTCTTGCAGTGTTTAATCTTCTGGTTTAAATAATTTTCCCATAAGATAGACTTATAAATTCTACTCTGAACACATGGATAACAATGTGACTGTCATTCCTGCAAGTCCATCCAAGAGCTACTCTCAGCCTGGCAAAATACCCTGAAAAGCTCTGAGTGTTTATTTACTTAGAGGGAAGGGATTTGGCCCTGAGATGATCCTTGAGTGGACATTTTCTGTCCACGTGGCAAAGCATCGTAGTGCTTTTGATAGGTTAGAAGAGAGATTTCCCACAATGTGGATATTCCCCGGTCTGCCACTCTTGACAAACAACATATTTATTAACAAAACACTGGTTTTCAGGATAACATCCAGCACTTTGACCTTTCCCCCTCTCTCTTTTACAGTCATTTTTCATCTCCTTTTCTTCTAGTCAAGATGAAGATACTTTCATGGATTTTCTAACGCCATGTAACAACTAACCGGCACAGCTGAAATTGTAGTCAGTGCAGTTCTGGCCTTGGGGAACGTAGAGGCATCTTCTGGATAAATAAACCAAAAATAAGAGACAACTCACAAGAAGGCTCTAGAGGCAGCTGGAATCTAAAACTGCAGAGAAATGCAGAGGGGAGAGGCCGGGGGGACACACTATGAAAATAGCCGGTAGTTTTTTTTACTCATACCACTCCTGTGCCTGATGTGAGCTTCCCACAGATGGAAGTGTGAGATAAGCTGGCACCAAGGACAATTTTCTCTATAAAGCAGAAATCCAACAATTTTCACATACCACCAACTAAATCATGCCTATGGAGAGATGTTGCAGAAGAGATTTTTTTTCTTTCTTCTTTTTCTTTTTTCTTTTTCTCCCTGGCCTCTCTTTCACACGTGTGCACACACACAGGCTGACAGCTCCATCCCTGGCTCAGAGACTGACCAGCCCCAGCTGCTCTTGGACACAGGCGCATCTCACAGCTTGGGATCAGGGCTTTGCCCTTGCCAAGAATTCCTTGGGGCTGACCATAACTGTTGCTGACCCAAGTGGCATGGTAAACCCAGAAATGTCTGGGAGCACATTAATCTTTTGCCAGGAGGGACGAGGAGGCTGTGCCAAACGCCTATTGAATTACAGGCATGTGCCATCTTCTGTTGCGGTCCTGCTGCTGTTGAGTGGGCAGGACAAAGCCAGATCCAAAGAGGCAGTTGTCGTGGAGTCGGGCTGTGGATGTTCTGGCAGAGATGGCTGCAGTGACAGATGGAAGAGGGGGAAGGATGTTTTCCAGATATATTCCGGTCTTTCTACAACTTTGCTTTTTCCATTTCTGAGCACTGTCCGTTTGTTTTCCATATTGAGTCAGTCCTGGATTACTAAAAGATAAGAAATCTTTTCTGTTAGAGTAGCCCCAGAAACACAGCAGGGTTTCACAGGTAGGTATTAAAGCTTGTTTTACACTGAAACGGCATGTCCTAAGTAAACCTGTCTACAAACATTTTCTCCTGTGTGCGTATAGGCCACTGAAAATGCCAGTCTCTATCCTGCTGGAAAACTGCTCTGCCCTCCTCCCACAAGGGCAGAAAGGCATGCGAAAGCCACGTTTATCATATACATGAAAAAAAAAGAAAAAAGTAAAAAAGTTTCTAGATACTGAAGCAATATTTTGGGCATGAAAACATTTCTGTATTAAGTTTACTTCTGGGTTATATCTTAGCTGTCACTAGATACATGAAATCATACCCTACCTGCTTCATATCCATCAGAGCCCTTCCTGCATTTATTTCATTGCTCTTCTAGATTCAAGTCTTTGCCGCCCTTTCTTTTTCTCTTTCACTTTCAATACACCAGTCAAGAAATGCACTCACTGGTAAGGCAGATCACTCTTTAAAGTGTATTATTACGTTTTATTTAGGACTACAGTAAAATTTATGATATCCATGAACTAGGAACTAAAAGTAATAAGTCTAATAACTAAGTAATAATTGTAGTGTATAATAATTCTGTTAAATTAATATAAATGATAAGCTATAGATACAAATAGCTGTTAAAAACCATATTTTTTCCCGTGTTACATGAAGTATTTTTGAAAAACCACATATAGCAAGAGAAGAATCCTGTAAGATGTTAATTGTGCAAGGGTGTAATATTAAAACGTGATAGCAAAATTACAAACACAGTTAGGTGAAAGAAAATGTAAAATAATACTTCAAAATTATCCTGTTGCTCTAATAATTTTTAATGTTGGTTTGTTGGTTGTTTGTTGTGGTTTTTTTAAATCATACCTCATGCATGACAATTTTCAAGAGAAAAGCAGTACTCATAAAGGACAAAACCTAGGACAGGCAGCTGTGGCATTTGAGTCAGCTTTATCATGTAGGAACCCAACTCTATTTCCTTTTTCTTGTGAATAAACATTTCCGATAGAAGAAAGACTGATTTATATGGAAACAGCCACAGAGTGGACACAAACCTGCTTCTTTTCCCACACACTTATTTCGTTATAATGAGTACTGACTACATTCTGATGTTAGTGTAAGTAGCAATTTGAGTCTTGTGCTGTATAATTTGAGAATGTTATTAGAAGATGGAGGACAGAATTTGGAAAATATAACTATTGGCAAAATTAATGCTGATCAACACTAATATTAATTTTATATGCTTTGGCACTTTACAGTCCTGAAAAATAGCATGTACATTATTTAGTTATATACAAAAGCCATTTCGTCATGAGCGTAACTCTGGGATGAACTACATGTACAGCAACTCAGGAGAGCTCTGGAGAAAATGAAAATGAAAATAGGGCCCAGTACACAAATATGTCTTAGTCAAAATCAGCAATACGAGCATGATTTTACTTAAAATAATGATTTGAAACAAATACTTTAAAAAAGGAGGAGGAAATCATGTGACGAAAAATTAATGGCAAAGAAGGGGAGGAGTAAAGTATAATCAGTTCCCTCAAGGTGGACTGTATTAGCAATTCTTTATATGTGCGTGCCTCTGTGTGTATATATATATACACACAGTAACATTTGCCTACATATCAGAAAATATCAGTCAGAACCAAACAGATATTGCTTTGCTGAACTATACAAGCATCAGGCTGCATTCCTGAGGAGCACACGCCGTCCTGATGTGCCTGGCCAGCGGATACACACCGACACCCTTCTTTGGCAAACTGTTCAATCTCATTTCTCCTGGCAAAGCAGTGGCTGATGTGGCCTTAGAAAAGACTTTTCAGATGTTCTGGTTTTACCCTTTCCATCGCATCACCTGGGCTCCCAGTGAACTCTGCAAAATGAGACTTTCTGTTGGCTTTCTATGAATATTTCAAAAGGACCTGATTTTCCAAAATACTGCATGGATGAAGAGTGAGGCCCTTCTACATTGATGCGATGGCTTGAGTGTTATTCTGAGCAGGCATAAACAGTAACCAACGGGATGGGAATGGGAGCTTGGGTCCCAAGTGGCACAGTTGCAGTTTGCCAGCCTGCAGCCTTCTTCCTGCTGGGATATGGAGGCTTGCTTCCATCTGCGGAGGAGCTGCCTGCGTTGGTTTTGCACAGGCTGCACCTCAGCACTGTCTAGCATCCAAACTGCACAGCGTTTGTAAGGTGCTGAGCTGTCACGGAGCAGTATGTGGGGAGCTGATCTGGAAGATTTATGATGCATCTTTTGGTCTCTCTTTTGTCCATTTCCTTAATCATGGTGCTGATTGCTAGGACAATTGTTTTTAGTTCTCATTTCATTTCATTTTACTTTGCCTGAAAACCATAATGAATCTTTGAGTTTTTTTGTTCCCCTCCAACCTTTAAATCAGTTGCTCTCCCCCCAGGCAGCGTAGGCCCAGAGAACACCTTGCAGGCATTGTTGTGTTAAAGGCACCTGAGTGTGAAGCAAAATAATTAAATGGGGCTGACAGGGCTTTCGAAGAGGTGTGCTGATCTATCCATCCATGACAATTAGACAGCCTCTGAGTGTTGCCCAGCCACTTGCAAGGAGGGCAAGTGTATCCAGAATATAGGCTTTAGGCTATTAGCCAGCAGAAGGCTCATTTTCCTCCCAAGTATTGGTTTTGTTGTTTTCTGAGGAGGAAGGGGCTGGGGACTGCCTGAAGGCCAGTCTTTGATGATGGCTGGAGAAGGGGAGAGAAAGGTCTGACACAGGAGTGCACTCCCAATTATTTACTTCTGCTTTTTCATTCCAGCTTGATCTTTTCTGTGGCCAATGGGCATTTTCCAGGCTGTGTAAGCAGCTGGGGCATATCCACCATGCCTGGGAGACGCTGGGGGAGCCACAGCAGAGCTGGTCAGGGCTGGTGCAGAATAACCTGCAGCTGAACAGCTGGAGAGTGTCTTGGGGCAGGCAGATGGAGGACGACCGCCATCACGAGCTGCCCCAGACACCCTGCCCCCAGGTTACCCCTCTTGGCCTGTCCCTGACATCTGCATCACTCATGATGGTCTGGGCCAAACTGGCCGGCATCTTCCTGCCATGAGTGGTGGTGACTATGTTTCTTCACCAGATGTTTAGGTACCACAAGCCTCCTGAGCACTGGGGATCCTGTGGAGGGGAGATGGGCCCCCTCCCCATGCCCGCCTGCCACCAACATGAGTGTTTTGCTATGACCCTGCACCAAAATGCAAACATAGTCCTCTCAGCATGGAAGGATCCAAGCACTTGGGGCTGCCAGCATAGCTGCAACTCTGCTGATAGGGACAAGGAGGCAATTAACCTGCAGCTAATTTTGCAGCAAGGCTTTCACATCATCCCCTTGCCCTGAAAATCCCGAAAGTCTTATATGTAGCTAATGGAAGATGGTGGAAGAAAGGGCTACTAATAGGGCTAACTAACAAGTGGGGTTGAAAAAGAATGTTATGTGCTATAAATCAAATGAAATACAGCTTTTAAGCAGCAACCATTAATTACATGCTTGAATTGAACTGTGTATGTTAATCATCTCTGGGGCAAGTATAATTGCCCATCAGACTCTTACTGAATACAAACACAAGGTAAATTTGGCCTCAGGAATAAAAGTAGGTTTTAGGTGAAATTCCTGGTACAGGGAACTAAGTGTCAGCATCTAAAAAGGGACAAGGTGCCTACAATGTCCATTGGGTAGAATTTAATCTTTTTAAGTCTAAACCCAAGAGGTATGTGTATACAGGTGAGGATGGATTAGATACACAGGGACAGTACAGTTATATAGTCATAGTTTTATCTACATGGATAGTGTATTTGCAAATACGTGTGTGTAGATAAATATATCTACATATATAATAATTTCTATTATACTACAGCCAAAATAGCAGTTAATTCACCAGTGCTTTACTGTGAAGCCTTGGTATGAAACTTCTGCCCTCCCACTAAAGCCCCCCATTTCAGTGGGCAGGCAGAACGCACCCCTGCAGTCGGACTGGCCTGGGAGGGACCCCATATCCCACCAGCACAGCAAAAAGCTGGTCCCTGCAGCTTCATTTGGGGATTAACCCAGTCACAAGGACTTCCTCAGTGTCTTGGGCCCCACCATTTGGCCGGAACCTGGTGGATGCTGGCACTGGTGAGGATGGGTGGGTTCCCTGTGCCTCCCTGTACCAGTGGCTGGTGCAGGGGGTGGGAGTGGCCACCCCCCTGGGTCCCTCCCAACCATGAGTTATCCTCTGGTAACACCATTAAGGGTGAAATGCTGAGCTGACACAGAGCTAAGAGAGGTTTATGATAAAGTACCCCCTTACTGGTGACTCTTGACTGTAGAATTTACTTTCTTCCCCCCCCTTTTTCCCCCTCCCTTTTGAGCCTGTGTATGAAATTCAGGGAAAGTGGATAACAGCTCAGTTGAGTGATTAATAAAACTTCTCTATATATCCCCTGATAAATGAGCTCTTGTTGATTTGAGGATTTTCATGAGGTGGATGTCGACTTTGCTTTACCCAGCTTGTGCAGACTGTGGTGTGTGTACCTCACCAGTCAATCCCTTGCTTGCTGTGCAAGAGGAGGAAAAAGACAAGATAATGTTTCCCCAAAGTGTTTCGGTTTAATTCCCCACCTCAGTTCAGTCACTAATGAATGTTTCAGGACCTGGGGGCACACAAGGTGCATGCCAGCAAGAATACATCTTCAGGCAGGCAGTTTCCCACAGTATTTCCTTCAAGCAGTGTTTTTACCCTATTTACTCAGGAGACGAAGAAAATTGCTAACAAAGTTTGCTTATTTGTCCCAAATCACAAATTTCAGTAAAGATTGACAGCACCATAGACAGATTATATATACTAGTCAGCTATTCAAAGATATAACGAGTGGAGATTTTTCCCAAGGAATTCCTAGGCTATAAAGGTATAATAAGCATCTCTCAGTATATAGCTGTAGTACTGACCTGTCCCAAAGGAGAAGCAGCTCAGCTAGCAGATGCCACAGAATCTGGCTCGACAGTTTTATTCATCAAACTTTGCAGAGATACTACTTTTTGTCCTGTGGATAAAAATGCCATAGCATTAAGTATGGAAAATGATGATTCTAGGTTGAATTTTATTGGGCTTTTTGTGACTTTTATTAATTTTTATTAATTATTTCTCTCATTTTAAGACTTTGGGCTGAAATTGTCGCAAGAAGTTCTCATTTGTCATGATGAGATAGCTCTTACCTCTCTCATTTTCACTGGATGTTTTCAACAAAATCAAGTTCTTCCTGAAATTTCTAAGCCTTGGAGTTCCCATTGATATTCACCATTTGCCAACAGCTAGGAAAAAAAGATGGCATGAAATTCTTCCCGTTCTCCCTGTATTTGGAAGTTGCTGGGTAATTTTTAACTCAGCAATTACAGCTGCTGAAAGACCATATGCTGATGTTTCGTACCTCCAAATGACATGGACCTAGAATCTCAAACATTTAACAACTACTTTTTCCAAGAGTCAATCTTTCAAAGAGCTAGTCTTCCTATTTTCTGCACCCTCTTCTTCTGATCCATTTAAGAGGAGAAAATCCCAAACAAAATCAAAGAAAAAGACTTGACCTATTGGCACAGAAAATTTTCTGGGGAGGTGCTGCTGAATTTGACCAGTAGATGAGTATGAGGAATCTTAGAGGGTGCTCAGAGGGCTCACTGTGGTCCTACACAAATATATTTGGCACCTCTGCAGTTCTACTGACAAGAGTAAAATGTCTTCTGGTTTACACTGGTTCAATTCAGCCTTGTCCTGTGACTAAAAGATCACAGAGCCATCCAGTGGGCCATAATGGAACACTTCTTGCAGCTGGATCAGAACAAAAAGTATGGAAAACTGCCTGGGACTGCACACCTCCTTAGCTATACCCCAACTTTTGTTGTCAAAATCCTTCCCAGGCACTCCAGGCCATGCCTTGGTGCATTGCTCCTCTTCCTGAAAGTGAATAGTTTGAAAGGGCGAGAAATGTTTGAGCTAAAAAGTGACAAATTCTAACAATCTAGGAAAATACAAAACAATGCAATTTCTGAAATGTTGCCTTTTGTTTGAAAGGATTCCTTCTTTATGTGTGTCAAGTAAGTGCTCCAAACGACACAAATTCTACAGTGATTTAACCAAAGTTAAGCTACTATCAGTTTCTGAGGGGTAATCTTCAAACAGTAACATAGTGTTGGAAGAGGTATCTGATATATTTGGCAGGAATTAAGCAGTTAATGTTTTATCAGCTTGGAGTTAATGATATACACACTACTAGTGCTTCTGCCTGTGCTCTTATAAGATTTTCAATATATTACCCTAGAAATATTGTCTGATTTGGTACTGTGAAGGTAACTCTGTTAATTCAGGTGCCAAGACACTTAACTAAATGTTCTTCCATTATATATGTAAGTTTTAATGATAATCAGATGGGGGGAAGGTAGTGAAGGGCTGAGAAAGGAGACTTCAGAAGGTGGTGGAACATGTTTCCTCTGTTCCCTCTGCTTTGTGGCACCTTCCCTTGAAGGAAGGGACAGTATGAAGACAAATAAGCCTCAGCTGAGCCCAAACTCTTTCTTCAGATGGAGCTGTAGGCATCTCCCTGAGAAGATGTCCACGGTCTTGTGCTCCAGTGACAGACCAGATTCAGAAATGCCTCTGTGAGCAGTGGCTGTGAAGGAAGATCAACAGTACGAGGTCTGTTACTGTTTTCTTTATTGTAAATGCAAAACTTCCTTTGTCATTTGTGGGACAGCTGCAAAATGCACACATAATCCTACAGATGTTCCAATAAAGTTAATCAGGAACAGAGGGCAAGAGGAAAAGGTGACCAGAGCCAAGTTTCTTTGTTCTTGGTTGGTTGTTTTTGTTTTCGTTTTTTTTTTTTACACCAAGTTAATCATCTTGTAAGGTTCATGTTAGAGTTTTATTTGTGGACACTAACTGTAAGGGCACTCAGAAGCCTGGATTCTGATTGAATCATTTTGGGAAAGTCTTAATGGAATATGTGAATACATTTTGCTCAAATGTTTTCTTTCCCTACAAGATGGATGAAAATTCAAATCTAAATTTACATGCTGAATCAAACTGCAGATCAGAATGAATGGCTGATGAGATCCTGTACTTATTTACTGAGCTATTTATTCAGCCATCAGAAGCATGGTATCCAAAATTAACCATACCACTGTAATCTCAAGATCGCTTGATAAGACAGTAGGAGTCCTGGGAATTATTTCCCTTGCTAAATCACACACACAACTCCCACCTTCTGCAAATTTATGTTTCTTACGTGCTATGGTTCTGTTTTGTGCATAGTTAGACAAGGTGTACCTCAATTGGTATTAAAACCCTGACACAAAGGAAGACTAGAGAGTGTGTTCAAAATGAGCATTTGCTGATATGTTGTCCTTGAATGAGCCCAGTGATATGAAAACCCAGCAGATATGATAAGGAATGTGAGCCCTTCCCTGAAACCTTTGCAATGGTGAAGTCTTTCTGCAGTTGGTTTAGAAGCACATCTGAAACCCAGGGAATGCAGAAGTCATCATTTACTTGACTTCAGAGAGGTTCCAATTAAGACCTGGGAGAGGGAATGGCAGCCTTTGGCAGGTATTGGAGATGTATATGGAATTTCTTCTTGGCCTTGAGTCACAGACATCTTCATATAGACTCTTCTGATTTTCTACGCTCTTAAGCTGGCTGTACGCCCAGCGATAGGCAAGCTGAGGACAGAGGAACTACAGCGTTCCCATCCTTCATGCACATTTCAAAGATGCTGGAATATTTATGTTCCCTGTTATGAATGTGTGTTAAATTTAGTGGAGAAGCAAGCACGAACTGCAGGGAGCATTATGTGTTGTTATTATTTTATAAAACACGGTGGCTAATGATTTCCTGTGAGCAAACATGACAGCTTCTTAATCTTCTGGGTTGCATCATAGCTAATGTTCCTGCACTTGGTGCTTTTCACTGTGCCATTCGCTGCTTGGTAATTAGTGCCTGCTCCTCCAAGGTGCTGGGCAACCACAGCTCCCATTTACTTCCATGGAAATTCAGGACATTAAGCACCCCGCAGAACCATGCTGTTCCACCATATGCCTGTTACGACACCGATGCAGAGTGCCACTTTGAGGACAAAACAAACAAACAGCGATATAATAAATCATTAATAACTCAATAGGACACAACTGTTCTTGTGAGGAGCTTCTATTTGTGCTGTGAAACCCATCCGGAGGCGCTCTTATGTTGCTGGCAGGGCTGTCAGCCAGGACGCCCTGAGCAGCTTTGTGCAGCGGGGTGCTGGACGCCCCGGCTGGGTGTCGGCACACTGAGCTATTAATGTCAAAATGCATCCCGGAGCCGAGATCGGTGATGCTGTCATCTCCCAACTCAGACAGGGGCTTCAGCGCTAGGCTTGTGGCTTTGTTCTTGCTGAGCCCACCAGGCAAGGCCAGCTCTTGAAATCAGCCAGCAATGAGGAGGGAAGCCTTGAGGCAGCTGCACAAAGCTGCTTGTGAGCACATTAGCAAGCCAGAACGTATCTGCATGCATACATTTCTCCTTGGTCTGCAGACAGCGGAGTAATTGTCTCACACTTAATTGTGTGATACACATGGCTAACAAGTAATACTCTATTTAAAGAAACAGGCAATCCTCCTTTCCAGAAGCTGTTGTAACACTGTGAGCAAATATTGAGAGGGAGAAATTTTTTCTTTCTTTTCCTGTCCTTTTTATTCTGGTATAATCAGAAGCACTGCAGATTCAGCCATCTATAAAAGCACGCCTCCAAAAGGAATTTGATTTATTTTTGTGAAATGAACGTGTGGTTTTTATTATGCATGGCAGGTATGGTTGGAATCCAAGTGTGAAAATCGTATTTTACACTACAGACCCTTGGGTAATGAATTAAATGGCAACATCAACATATCTACCATCCAAAACTGTCACAATATGAAGGGTCTTTCAAGAAAGGTAAGTAAACGAACTGTAGGAGGAAAGCAGGTAAGTTGGTTTTTTTTTTCTGTTTGTACCTCTATTATTTAGTGATATCTACATCTTTTTTTCTATCAAGGAAGGAGGTACTTGTTTTAGAATACTGGCTTGTCTCATCTACGCAGCATCCTCAGACTCTGCTCCTTCGATTGTCCAGCTCTAGCATCGCCCGGCTGCATCACAGAAACCACAATGTGGAAAAGGGGAAAAAAGTAGGCTTGGGACTCATCCTGGAATAGAATCAGGATGAAAGAAGGGTATGTATACCATGAAATCAATATATAGGAAGTTTTTCTGAGTGATTCCACATATGTTTTATCACAACCCTTTAGCGAAGGTTTGGTCTCTTTGGGTTTTTTTCTTTCTTGTGTGGAAAAGTTGTTATTTTTAAGCTGGTTCAGTTTTACGGTGACCCCCCAAAAAAAACTTATTTTCAGCAAATGAGCGACCGCTGCACAAGCACACAAAATTCCCTTTCAAAGCCTTTCACTGACCAGTCTCTTGAGGAACAGTTTTCTGACATTGTCGAAGCAGGAAAATCATCACATTCAAAATACCTAATGGTAAATGTTAGCGACAAGCCTGGCTGAGCCCACGTGCTTTCCCATTTCCAGGTGTTTGTAAGCTTGCAGCAGCGATTTGCATTTTTGAGGGTGTTTTTTTCACTGGCGAATTTAATTTCAACAAGTGCAACCTGGAGCAGACTGAGCTTATCTCGGGTCTGCTGCTGCTGGCAGTTCAGAGCCTTATCCTGAAACACTGCTGACCCCACAGCCTTTGGTGCCTGGTAGCTGGAGCAAGGTACCAGAGGGCACTGCTTTCAGTAAAGCATCCTCACAGCCGTTAAGGTATGATTGACAGCATGTGGCTGTCTTCCTTGTATCCACCTACCAAAGGAAAATTGTCCTCTTCCCTCTCTTGCCTGTAAGTGGACTACAGATGGTTATAATGGCAGCGTTACAACAGCATATATGCGTATGTCCCTCGATTTCTATGCTGACTATGGTGGCATGAGTTGGTGCTGTCCCAAAGTGCCACTTTGATCTTAATCATCAGTATCCTTCAGCAGAAAAGCAAAATTTTAGCACTAAGGTCATACAATAAGTCATTTAATACAGAATATTTCAACAGTGCTTTTCAGGTTGTTTTGCACTCCAGTGTTGGAGACTGTGAAGAGGTAAAGAAGCAAATAAAATTATGCTTTCTAAATTGTATTTTTCCACATTAATAAGCACGTTAGCTTTAGGAATTGAATACATAAAGAGCAGGTAAGGGATGAGTGAGACCTGAGACCACACTGTGAGATATTAGACTTGAGGCTCAATATGTAAATAAGAGAATTACCAGCTGAATCCTCCACTTTTCCTCTTGTTCCCATAATCTCCTTTCTCAGGCTGTTACCAAGGAGAGGTGAATGAACCAGGATTTCCCATCATAACTACTTGCCCTCTTTTATCCACTTACTTTGCAGGGAGCTCTGAAATAAATCTTAGGTTGAATTTAATATGGTAGTGCCACTTGTAAAAATTTGTGGGCAATCTTAACTCCACCAGCAAGCAGTGTGTATTCTTAGCTTTGCCCTTAATGGGAGCTTTTGGATTCTCTCTGGATAAAAGCAGCAATGGACTTCCCAACCATGTCTGTCCTTACAGGAGTATTAAGAATACATCACATACCTAACATTTATTAACCATACGGTGCCTTTTATCCAGGAAGCTCAAAGAGATTTTCTTCTTTTTCCCTACAGAAAATATAAGGAAATTATCAGAATATGTGGAAATGTACAGAGAAAATCCTAGCTGACATTCAAGTTTAATATTTCTCTTCAAATATATGGTTTTTATCTGTGTTCACAGTGGAACACCAGTATCTGATTTGATATGTGTATGTTTGGTACTTTCCATACTAAAACAGTAATAACATTATAACTATTTTATATACATGTATATATATTAAAATATTATGTTATATGATACTACTTATATTAATTAGATATATATAATGGCTTACAGCTTACACTGGTCTTCTTTATCATTCAGAGGAGTCGGGTAAATGAGCCAGCACAGAGCTTCATGCTGTAATGACTAGATCATTTCCAATACCCATCCCAAAACGCCGAGCTGAGCTGCAGGTTTTCATACAGGCCTTGACTACTATGTTTTCAAAACCTGGTTGGTATTTTATATCTGAGGATAACTCTTCAACAGCGTAATTGTCTGTACACACTGAACAGCTAGCGCATGTACTGTTCGAAGTAAGGGGGTCTCAGCACACTCTGGTGCTTGAGTCCCTGACGTTGACTGGGGGAGCTGTAAAGGAAGTCATCCACAATATACATTAATATAAAATTGGTCATTACTTATGTGTGATCATGAAAAGACTGATTTCATTACATGGAGAAAATAGCTCCCTGATTTTAGCTGTTTATTTTTCTTTTCAATTTTGAAACAATGAGCACAAGCTTTCGTCTGATTGCCGTCATATTTTCTGCCAGATATACTTATTTTGACTCCAAAGCAGACATGAGCCTGACTTCCAGACATGTCTTGTTCTTGATTTTTACTGTTAGCATTGGTCTCATTTTTATTTCTATTCAAATCCAAAGAGTAATTTTAATTATATATTGCAATAAATGATAATAAGGTATTTTAAAAATATAAGCATTCAACATTAGCTGAAAGGACATTGTCAAATGTTAGTCTTGATCGTAAAGCCAGAATTTTTAATTTTCACTCTGTGTTTTCAGTTTTCTCTGTAAGAGATTAGAGCACTTGGCACTATTTTAAAGTAATTTTTTTATTTCTACTTTCCAGGGCAATAGCTACGCTTCAATAAGTTCTTTTTCAAATGATTTACCAATTACAACAATATATTGCACGATATTTAATCAGAAACAGAGGGACGTTTTAAAAAGAAATATTTCATTCTCGGAAACCCCAATACTTGCAATTACCCAAAAAATGTACTCAGAAAGCTGTGGCAGTATTTTATGGAAAATAAAGAACAGGAGTCTGCTATTTCTTTTTTTTTTTTCTTTCTTTCTTCTTTTTTTTTTGTTAAATAAATCCCTGGATTTCTGCCTGCATACTGTGTTTCCTGTGAAGCATCCTCATCTGCCCTCTCATTTGGAAGATCAGTTCAACACAGAAGAGGTGACGTGGCACAAGGACTTCAACACAAATAGCCCTAAAAGTTTGTGGTGACATCTCTGCACCCAGGTTATGTATGCATGTGTGTGTCTAAAACTGTGGGAGGGAAAAAGAAAGGGGAGCATTTCTTTTACACAGAAAAGCTGATGCTTTCTCTGGAAAGCATTCTCATGAAAATATTAATTTTGTCAAGTGGCCAATTTTCTGTCAAAACGGTTTGGATCCAATGTCTTTGATTAGCCCTGGTGCTAATGAAAGTACAGTTCAGTAATTTGTGTAATGCGAGACAGAGCACAATCTGAGTCCTAGCTCGAGTTTGCAGTGCTGAGGGGATGTGGTTTCATTTTGTCAATTCATAATGTAAATTCAACAAAACTATTGATATGAAGAAGGCTGCTACTTCTAAATGCCTGCAGATTGAAGCTTTAATTTGAAAATTGAATGGTTTTGATCTGGAAATCATTTAGAATCAATAAGGTGTTATTTTTACAACCATTTTCTAGAAATGATCAAGTCTCAACATTTAGAACTTTTTAAAATATATTTTTATGACCATGCAAAACAATTACTTGGATTAAGGTGATGTGGGAGTGATTTCTCCAAAATTGCAGGTCTGAGCTTGAGCCAGAGGTGTTGGAACTGGAGGACCTGACAGTCCAACCGTACTCCATAGACAGATTTCTTAGGATAGTATTTGCTAAGGTCTAAGGAGACTGTTACCTGGTAACATCAACAGATCCCCTAGAAGTTCCCTGCAAAAAGCTTTTTCCCTCATGTGTCAGCATGAGTAAGATGGGGAAGCCAAGAGAAAGCCAAGAACTAAGGACCACCCTGACTGCACCTCATTACAGGAGCAGGGTAGAGCAAGAAGTGGTTTGATGGCTTATTGCCATTTTTTCTTGAGCTGCTTGCTTTCAGGTGTCTCCAAGGAGCTCAGCTCCTCATCACCACGGCCCCAGCTCTGGTGGTTGCACTGCCCTCTATGGTTCCTCATTCTCCTGCTCTTCCTCCTCTACTGGGACATTTTCAGACCAGGAGCTCCATGGGTGGAGCAGAGAAGAGACATGTCCCTGGGACTACTTCTGCTCAGCCTAACCTTCATCCACTTCCATCTCCCCAGCCCACCTCACTGGATACCATTTGCAAATGCCATGGTGCAAGGAAGATCTTGGCTCTGGGCAGAGAGGTGGGGTCTTCCTTTGATGGCATTGACGTTCAGCAGACGTCCAGCTCTTATCTCTGTGGCGTCTCATAAACTGCATGGATCTTCTCTCCTGTTGTCTTTATTTGATCTGTCCCCTCATTTCTTAATATGGCTGTTCTCTATGGAAATTCCCAACCCTTGCTTCTGACCTGCTTATGAGCCATTAAGCCTTTTTTTTTTCTCTTCCAAGTCCAGAGGAAAATTCTGCTTCCATAGCAATTTTTTCAGGTTTGGTGTTCATTTTGGTTTTTTTCCCTGTCTCTTCCAATCGCTATTGATTTTCCCAAAGTCTCTTGGTTCTCCTGCTGTTCTTTCCACTGCTCCCACTACATATGCTCGTGGTAAATACATAAAAGAAATGATGATGTAGAAGCAGATTTCCTAAAAATAAAAATAGCAGCTAATCCATTTTACTCACCTGCTCTCTGATCAGCTGGCTCAAGGTGGCCGCTTGTGAGTAATACAACGCGAGAGTCTCATAAGACAACTGTCTGCTTCTTGCTAGCTCCCCATATTAAGCCCCAATGTATTATTGCTCATTAATGAGTTATCTCCTCATCTGTGAAGCAAGAAAGCATGTCATTTCCTTCATTAATAACATTGGTCAAGAGGTATCACATTTAAAGTAATTTTGCTGACTTCATCCTGTATTTTAAATCTACACTGTCAGAGCTTGCAGCTGACCTGGCCATTAAGCTCTGCTAATATTTGTTCTTCGTGTTATGCTGAGGGAGGAAGGATTAAGGGCACAGAGAGGAGATATACGGGGCAATCTATCTTTTTTTCAATATTGCCACCAAAACTTGACAAGAAGTTTTGCAGAAAAAATGAAAATGTGAAATGAGCAGGTTTTTTCCCCACTTTTGCCAAAAAGCACGCCCCTCCGTCATTTCTGAGAATCCTGGTTTTAGATGTCACCAACCCCACTGATAAAGGGACAGAGATAGCTTTTGTTTCTCCCTGGCTCCCTTTCCCGTGTGGTTCAGCGGGCTCGTGGGGCCCTCTGTGACCTCCCAGGCGAGCTCAGCTTGCGTACCTGTGTTAGGACAGCTTTGCAGGGTGGGTGTTCCACCAGCCCAGCTACCTGACCCAGGGACCAGGAGCTTGTGCAAGAGTCACTGTTCACTAAGTGAGGAGGTGGGAGAGCTGGCCTTCAAAATCTGTGGATTTGGAGGTATTTTACCTCCCTCCGGTAACGTGTGACAAGTTCTGCCAGGGACTCTGGGTATCTGTTCAAAAGTCATTGTGAAATTCTGTCACTGATTATAGTAGTTTCTTCTTTTCTCCATCATGAAATCCAAGCTTTATCAGAAGACCGCAGTTTTGTAAACAAGCGATGCTATTTTAAGATGTGTTGGTGAGTCTGCATTGTGTTCAAACAGCTGCTTGATGATTTAGCTTGTAGTCATGCACTGAACAAACTAACACTGAGCAAATCATTGTTATCTGATTACCTTCACAGCTTATTTGCGTGATAATTTGGGAATCATTTAAATATGGTAGCCATTTAATCAACAATCATATATAACATGAATATGATGCTTTCTAATTTTGTTTTCATGTACAACTCAGATGCAATGTCTCTGATGAATGTGAAGATTAATTATACATTAATTAATGTCTATTTATAAAAAAGGTCATCAAATTAGTTTCTGTGACCTCATTACCATGTTACATGCAATTTAATTAACTAATACAAAGGCTCTTTCAAATGCCTACTATAATTTTAAAGTGACAGATTCTCCATACTGGTACATATGACATTTCCTAGACTGTTGCTACTCTAGCAAATAGATGGAGGCAGATTAAGAGCACTTACATCCCCCCCCCTCCCCGTTCTTCTTAGGGTGGTAAGAGAAAGTAAGGTACATCTGCACAGTGATTCAGATTCTGACTCTTAGGGCATATTCCTCTGAAAAAGTAAAATAAACTCCACTTTTTTTTTCTTTCAGAAATTTCTGATTTTGTGTATTCATCCTTGAATTTTTCTAGGTAATAATGTATATTGCTAATAATGCATGAAAAAATAATACAAGAAAATAAGCAGCCCGCATTTTAAATGAATGGTGAGATTATGTAATCTGTATAACCGATTCTATGTATCTTGGGTGCTTGAGCTTTAATCAGAATCTCACACATTTTTTTTCCTGTAGTTGTTATCTTTTTCAATTCTTATATGTTTAGTCTCAGGATGGCCATCTGTTAGGCCGTGACAGAAGCATATTGAATTGTGAAGAATAACGGTTATTGATGTGTAAGTGAATGGGGCAATACCATAGCTATGATAAGAACAGGAGACAAAGCTATTGCAGAGGCTCCTGCTTTACAGTGTTTAGTTAAAAAATAAAACAATACTTGTTCTACTGAACAGAAACAAAGAAAGTGGTCTCAGCCTCTGAGAGACGGATTTGGTGGATCTCCTTCAAGTCCCTTGGAAAGACTTGAATTTCTTTCCGTAAGCCTCTTTATATCTTCCTTTGCCTCTATCTCCCCCTTTCTTAAATTGCCTTCTGTGTCAAATTTGCTATTTGCACAGAAATACAATTACTAAGAGCAGGAGACAAAGGACTACAAAATCTGTGCAAGGAAACTTGTTAAATGTTAGAAAGGAGAGGACTGTTCCCCCGTAGGCTTTCTCTGGATATGTGTGCAACCGTATACTCATTTCTGTTTAAAAAAAACCCCAACAGCAGTAACACAGCATTACAAAAAAAGATATGTTATGGGCAGTCCAGCAGATCAATTTAGTAATATTAAATGTCTTGAAACTTGAGTTAAAGTCTTTGCATGTTGAGGCCATGCAGAAAATATAGCTGTTACTCAAAACCAGTGTATCCCCCAAAATAAACCCTCAAGAAAGTACTGATCTTCTTATCTACATTGGATGAAAGTTAATCTGAGCGGAAATGTATCTATGCCAGCTAAACTGTGCTGAACCCCAGGTGGATAATTTCACTTAGAATGCAAGTAAGTTTTTTTCTTTCTTCAAAGTTAGCTCATCTCAATGCAAAAATGAATCAAAGTGATTCTTAGTATGGGTGATTGGCATTGCTCTATCACAAGTCTGTGCACCTAACTAAACTTTACTAGCACATTTCAAACGTACATCTTCAGGTGATTCACAAGAACTTTTCTGAGTCTAGACCAATTTTGCATTTTCTGCCCATTGTTTCCTGAGACAAACGGGTCAGACCTTGTTGTGTGAAGGGGGCAAGGCTTTTAAGCAAGAAGGCAAAGCAAGAAGCTCCTGAGGTCTGAGCCCTTGATGCCCGTGTGAATCTCAAGGGCTAGTAGTACAACACTGCTTACACCACTCATGCATTCCCTTCCCCACAAAAGTTGGAGGCTTTTGCCCAATGAATCCCACTCCAGCTGTGGGAAACAACCTTCATGCTTGCAGTCTTTGGTGCCATTCTACACAGAGCCAAGAAATTCTTGGAAGCGAAGAAATTGTTTGCCAAAAGCTGCAGCTTATTTTCACCCCCAAACTGTTCACAGACTTAAGCTGAGTGCAGTTAACAACTGCAGCTGGAAATACTTTTGGCCAAGAATAATTGAGGCTGCGATCCACCAAAGGGCACAATAGCAAGGGCAGGCTTTCACCCAACGATCCAATGACTCATGGCACAGCACAGCTGCACAACTTCTCCCTGGGCATAAAGGAGGCTGAACCTCTTTTCCTTTCAAAAAAATATCCTAACTGCAGGTTACAAAAAATCCTGCAGCAGGGTTCTCTTGATTCCCTCTCTTTGCACCCTGTCTGACCTCTTCAAAAGCACTAAAATACTTATTGAGGGAGGCTCCTGAAGAGGCATGGCTCCATGTGGGGATGGTTGGTGGGGGAAGCATTGCTCGCAGTCCTCTGGCAGAAGCCAACAGAAGCCTTTGACTGTGTTCAGACAAACCCAGACCCAGAGCAGCAGAAATAACATTGTTCAGATTTTAGACATATTATTAGATATGTGTAAAGGAGCTTAGAATACCCTTCATCTCTGTCATGCCCTCATTTTTATAGGCAGTGGAGGAAAGTTCATGCTTGCCCACCCTTGTGTCGGGTGACCATGAGACCTAAAAATCTGGAGCCCATATTTGCTAATGGACCTCTACTGACATCATTAGAATCATGCCAGCAAATAATGTATCTCTTGCCATTAAATGACTCCTATTTTTCATTCCAGTGGTAATTGATGAAGGTTGGTTGTGAGAATAGGATTGTTCCAAAAAAGAAAAAATCCTGCCATATGTTGGCTCTTCCCCTTTCCTCCAATTGTGTAGATTGACACTGGACTGTTTAGCTGGTATGTTTTCAAGAGGTAACAGGAGAATTTGGTTAAGCAGTTAATCTGCTTGGCTGGTTTGCGACAACAGCATGCAACTCACAGAAGAGCAATAGTGAAGTGACACCATTGAAAAACAGGGTTTCAAAGGAGGAGTTACCTAAAAAATGCAGACAGCACCCGGTAGAGTAATAACACCTTGGCTCGACCCAACTTCAGAAAGGAAGCCTGTGATGGCTGCATTGCACAAATGATGTTGGCACCAGTACAAATGCAGGTGGGGGGTTTCTTCCTCATTTTATGTTTTTCTTGGCTTTTCTTCAGGGGTCATTTTTTATCGTTTTTGAATAATCGAAATCTTAACAAAGTGCTTGAAAAAGAAACAGTAAAAACCATAGCTGAAAGTCTGGATGGCTAGAGGACTTTTTTTCCTTCCACCTCCTTAGTTATCTGCATATAGCCATAGCATATTAACATATTAATACATGGGAATTCATATTAATAGCGCTCAGCTTATCTGCCAGGAGCAAAAATCAAATGAATGCAGCATATAAAGAAGTAACACTAGGTGCAGAATTCAAACCCATGTGCCTAAGAAGGAAACAACACAGCCTATTCTTACATCTGGTCATGTTGTCATATCAATGAAAGGAGAATTTAGCCCTTGCAATTTAATCTCACAGTAAGCCATAGACCTATCTTGGAAGCAGCCCGCCTTAAGTATTGAGAAGCTAGCCAAAAGGTTGTACAAAACTGTAAATTATTTGGCATTCTCATTCTCATAAGTTTTAATTTTTTAAATAAGGTATCTGGGCTTGACAGCCTGATTATATTTCTTATTAGAAGGCTCTTTTTCTTTGATAAATAAAAACTAAGGCATTCCTGAGATATTTGCTCGCTATAAAACCCCAACCCTTTCTGATAAAATCTCACTACTTTGTCAATATTCTTAATGGTTTGCATGAAAAAACAAAAGGAGGTAATCTCACAGGAAGATAAACTCTCCAAGTCTTCATCCCAAAGATAAAAGAAACACTCCAGTGTGCTGATGTTGTGCTGTTTCATTGCAGATCAATATACTGATCACAGCAATGATGGTAATTACAGAGTCTGTCTTCTGGGAGCTAAGCATCCTCAGCTCCTGTGAAATCAGCAAAAGTCAAAGTATTTGACATTGTCCGTAAAGAGGATGATTTAAAACAGTGAAAAGCAAGCAAACAAGTGAGCAAACAGACAAAATCCAGCCACTATTTCATAAGAGGTCACTCGATTTCTCCTGTTTCCATCTACACACCTTTGCTAGAGCTGAACTGCAGCATCATGGATAGTTTCCTTCTCTGAAGCTAATCAATGCAGAGACCATTTAAAAAATAACCTGTTTTTTTCTTTTTTCTTTTTTTCATCTGAAGTTAGTTTAGGTCCCTGCATTGTGCTTTTTGAGAGAGTAGGGAAAAAAACTCCACTCACCTATCTTTTTTGCCATTTTTTGAAATGTTATGAGAAGCTACATTTTGTTAAAACTCTGAAGCTTTCATCTTTAGGAGGCATTTGGCTTTAGATGAAAATCTAAATGGCATTTTCATTTTACTCCTCTATATTTAGAAACACATAAATGTTTGCCCTGTAAAGAAACACTGGATGTCCATGGGGACCACAGTATTGATATTGTGGAAAATCCTGTGTTTCCAAGTTGTTTTTTATCATGACTCAGAATATTTTGAGTTGCTTGCGTTTTTTTGTTGTTGTTAAATATATTCCATTTAAGAAAGTGAAGTCAGAAAAATTTTGACCAGTTCTACCACAAAAAAAATTCCTCCATGTGGCAGATTTCCCTACCACACTCTGAGGAACCATGTACTAGTCTATGGGGCTTCTCATCCACCATGGCAACCTGCTTTCTTTTGATCTCCCATGGTTTACATTACAGGCTCTCTGAAGCAGGGGCTCTAATGCTGAGTTTGCGCCCAGAAGTAGCCATGATCACTTTTAGAGCTATAAAAATAAATCTGATACAGTACTCTTAACAACTTGTAACCCCAAATATTTAGTTGAGGCTGGCAAGGCTTTCTCCCACAGGGGAAGAAAGAGTTTGTTAAACTAGTAGCTGTTGCAAGCAGTGAAGTAGTCTGGTATGTAGTGCCAGTAGCTAAATGAAAGCTATTGTAGAGGATTTATTTATCATGCTTTTTGATTAGAAGAAGAAGAAAGTGTAGCAGAACCGATATTTTCAAACATTTTCAGCAACTTAATTAGTTGTTTTTGATTTAAAAGCAGAAAACAGGAATTAAATATACATTGTCTAGATCTGTGTAAAGAATGCTTTCCAAAATTAGCAGGAGACAAATCTGAACCATCTGAGGCATTTCATTTTCTATAAGCTCCCAGTGTTATCTGATGTTAATCACAACTACCTTAAACCTGGTTACTTAAGAATACGGCTGCATGTTGCAGAGATCTTGTCTTCCTCCTGAATCTGTGCAGAAATAGATACCCTAAGAATGAATCATACAGAAGTATTTGAAAGGTTGTTTTTTTTTTTTGTCTAAAAAATAGGGAATGAGACACAGAACTGCATAAGAAAATGAGGAAAATGTCTTGGGCTGCTTCTTGACTTGAAGGCAGATGCCTCCTTTCTCTGCCCCTGGTCCCCAGCTATCCAGATCACAGACATGGACACACTGTTCCTCTGGTCTGTGGAAACCAGGGTTTGGAAGAAGAGACTGGGGTACTTCTGCTCTGGCTCTGACGCAGCATCAGGCTGTGAGTGGTGGCTCAGCTAGGGGAGGGGGCTTATTCCCAGACCCATACACTTAGATGCAATCTAATTTATTTTACAGCCTTTAGGAACTGTCACACTCAAACAAAATGTTATGGGTCTGATAGTTGTGCATCTTGGACCCCGTGCCACCCTGCACACATTCACACCATCTGTGCAGCACATTGGGTGCCAGTCCCTTCCCCCTGCCCCACAGCATCACTGCAGGTGGCTGGACCACAACAGGGACCAGACATTTTTCTCTTGCTGCTCTCTGAGAGGTTTTCTGCCAAGGAAAATCAGCCTTAGTCTCTTGCTAATGCTGTCATGAAACTCAACACTCAGTGTGCATTTATGATGAGACAAAAAGCCAAGGACATCTTGTCTGGGGTAGCTTTCCTCCCCCTAGAAACCAAGTGAGCTTTTGTCTAGATAACCTGGGTGCCTCCATACTTCACAGGAGTGTGCACAGCTATGAGGGGCTGCAAACACCATAAAAGATGGTCCTTAGCCTTTAGCTAAATAAGCACTGAGGTTTCCCCTTGCACAGAACTCGGCAAAACAACGTGCATCAACCTAGATTTGACAGGGAACTTTTAAATCACAGGTAAAGAGGCTTTTAAAAATTCACGAGGTGTGGGAATTTTTAGTTCCAAATTCTGTTTTAAAGAAGCAAATATTTAACCTAAGGAACTATCAGCAAGAAGGAATTAAGGCTGGAATGAGGTATGCAACTGGATGAAGAAGCACCGTGGCTGGAGGTAACACACACCATCGCTCCTGTGTGCCCATGTCACAGCTAAGACACATCATGACATCAGTCTCCTGTTTCACCCTCTCCTTTCCTCCTTTTTCTTCCATTGATACATTCTCCCAGAGGATGTCCAGCCTCCACATCTATTCTAAACATTCACAGTTTAGCAGGCAAAAATTGATTAACCGCCACATCATGTGCAAATTGATCACAGGCAAATGGTCATTTCTGGTGGCCTGGGAAGGTTTGTCTTGTTTCTCACTGGACAGCAAAACAGCATGAGGGAAAAGTCTCTGCAAGGCAAACCTCAAAAGGGAAGCACCAGGCTGAAAAAGAGAAGTGGATATAGCACCAAGCCCAGAAGCACCCGGAGCCAGGTCAGCACCAGCGTAAGGCAAGACAGCGCGAAGCGTGGCCTGCAGCTACAGTCACCCTGCGCTCTCCCCAGGTGAGCTCACGGTTAAATAAACATTACAGCTCATGGAATACTTCGAGATCTGAGAGGGAGACAATTGGAGGAGTTGGAGAAAAGGGCACCTGGTTTTGACCAATTGTTAATGGTCTTTTCTGAGTGCTCCCTTTGTGATTACAGTTCTTAAAGAGGTATATTTCCTTTTTTACTCTCCTTAAGAAAATACTAAAGATACAATCTTTTTTTCATCCTTAAGAAAATAACAGAGGAGAGGAATGGGAGAGGCTGGCATATGTTTACATCCTCCTGGCTGCGTTTTGTAATTTCATCTTGTTCTTTTCCCATTTTCCTCATGAAAAAAAAGAGGCATGAGAAAAAAATCCAGATCTGAGTGAGTAACGCTGGCTCTGACCAGGTTCCCCCATTCCCAGCAGCAGGCACAGAGCCACAGGGCCACGAGGCTGCCACGTTGCTTCGACTGCTCCTCAATGCCAATGGACTCTGCATGGTGCAATGCCATGGACATACCCTCCAACATGAATCTGCACCTACAGGTTGTGGGACAAGGATGACTTGGACTATTATTAGCTATTTAATACCTTTCTGAGAGCTTAGACCCATCACTTTTCTTTTTTCTTTTTTTTTATTTTTTTTTACCTCTAGCTATGCCCAGGAGCACCACATCTTGTGGAAGTTAGTGGGGGCTATGTTTCCTGGAGATCTTTGAAAAGTCAGTCATTCGATGTCTTTAAGAACAGCCTAAAAAGCATTTTGCTTCCTTAAGGTGACTAAAGACTATTTCCATTTACACGTATGTTATTAGTAGGGAAATGATTGGGAACATTTTTCATGGCATTCATCTATCGAATCACTGGCTTTTCTCTTCCCCATTAGGGTACAAGGCCATTTTGGGCAAAATGAATAGTGAAGTTTAATAAACAAAGCTCTCTGCTGACTCTGTTTCATGCAAGTGAGCTGGCAAGAATTAAATTCCTTAATGGATGTTTAATAGTGGATGAAATGAGCTTTCTCCTTATTAGCACAGTGGCTTATTAGAGGTGGTTGCCCTCTGTAAAGTGCTCACCTGACTCACCTCTCAAGCTGGTGCTGAGAAACCCAGCTCCGATGGGTAACCTTGGATTCCCTTGTCTAACGCTCTTACAGTAACACTTCTTTCAGAAGAACCGCAGCTGTTGTCTTCCTGAGCTTTGCAGTGTAATTTGCTATTTCATTGAAGTCATCACATTCTTACCTTTGATGTCTCTTTATGGGGAGTCTTTAATGGCCCCTCTTGCCATGAGTCAAAGGTTAAAAAGAGTCGTCAGGGTTCTTTGCATTTTCCTGCTCTGACGTTATGCTGTGTGTGTGATGCTGAATTTTTAGGATGTGTTTCCCTGCTCAATTCTCCTTCACCTGACCAGAATGCAACTATCTTATTTTTGGCTCCCCCTTGGCTTGAGCCTGAGGTAAAGGAGATCAGGATGGGACATAAAGATCTCCTAAACTTCTCTATATGATAATTGGGATTTCAGGGTTGTTGCTTTTTGCAAGGAACTGAAGAAGTGACTGATGTTCCCTCCACCATGGTTTCAGCATGGATAAGGAAAAGCCCTGGGGAAAGAAGGGAGGGAATCCGCAAGACTGTTGTGACACGCAGGGGGAACAGGCTGCTGCTGTGGGTCCAGAAAAGTCCTGTTCACACGCACACGTTTTCAAATCCATGGACAGCCGAGACTGACACGAGCAGATAGAGAAGAGGTGGCTGGGCTGTGAAATCAGCAGGACTCCACAGGTCTGGGTCCTGTTTCCAGCTCTGCTCTGCATTTTCTCTGCATGTGCTCATGGCTGGACCAGGCACTTGGCTTTCCGTGGCCCACATCCATCCTGGCCAACTTCGTTTATCAGTTTTTACTAAGCTGCGTCTAATCTGCACTTAAATACTTGCAGGTTTCCCCTGTTATTTGACAGAGGTAAAATATTACGGACCGTGAGGGGTTTGGAAACTGCAGTGGAGGCTGCCATAAAATATCTGAGTAGTAACTCACATAAAATAAGATAGCTAGTGATTAATGTATATGGTTGCGTGAATATAATTGCAGGTTCTTATTTGAGGGTTTAAATACAAGATGTGAAAAATCATGTATCTGCCAGCATGGAAAATACCTTCTTATGCAAGTGGCTTGTGGAAATCTGGGAGGAGATTTTTAGCTCCACCTGCAGTAACTGGAATTTTAACTATGGATTTCAGTAGAGCTGGATTTTTCCTCAGCTTTTTCACTGGATACAAAAAGTTAGATGCAGATATGTACATAACATTGGATGTGTAATTGGCCAGTGGCCTGCATTATATACACAACAGAAGTAGCCGTAGCTGTGATATAACTCACAGTTACAGCTTGTAGTCAATGAGAAGCACTAAGTCTTGTCAAATGAGCCAACAATTTTCTTCCTGTCAAACTGAAATTCAAAATTCAGATCTACAGCAGCTTTGGCATAGGAACTATTAAATGGTGCAGAAAGAAAAATATTTGTTAAACAAATTACCTAAAAAGAATATTGGAAATTTTCTGTGTCTCATCTTTTAAAGTGACAGTTCTGACAGAGACACTCAACAGCTTTTCTCATTTTAGAAAGGTAGCCTGGTTTATAAGATTATAAGTAATTGATATGTCTTAACATGTCCAAGCTTAGGAGTAACTGAGCAAGGTGTTTGTTTGTCATCATTACCTGTAATAGCTCATCTGTACCTCTTGGAATAGATGCATAGGCATAAAGACTTTTTCTCTGCAGCAAGACACAGAATACGTCATGTTCCTTGTCTGCCTCCCTCCCTCCCTACACTTACTGCACCGAGGCAAGACTTGCAGCTGGCCTTATCCATGGCATCAGCATCTTTGATCCGAGAGGAAGGGAAGGGGCTTACTGCAAGTGGCACAGCTCTCCTGAAGCAGAAGGGCTGCGGAGGTGAGCAGGGGAGGCTGGAGCATGCAAGGGCAAGGTCCGGTCACACCACAGAAAAGGCATAACTTTTGCTTAAAAAGTCCAGAAATCAAATATTTTTCTGTATATGAAGGGTTTAATTTTTTTAAGTCATCCTGAAACTGAAAGTTATTAGGGAGACAGTGTGCTACTGAAACATGAGGTGACTGGAAAGGCAGCAGAGGCTGGGAGAAATGGAGCTGGTGGGGAGTCCTTCAGCTGATGGCTTGGCTGGTGGAGGAGACACTGGGTGGTGGGAGTTATGTGATCACATCAGCTTGCAGGCAGGGGGATGGGAGAGTCTCCCTAGAGTGATCCACGGGGCAAGAGTGAGAACCTTCAAAGTGGGTGGCAGCATTATCTGAGACACTGGAAGAGCCAAGCACCCATCTGTGTCTGGGACTGGGAGGGTGGGCAGGAGAGAGCCCTGGTGGGTGTTTTTGGAAGGGACCTGGGTGGGAAGTGGGCATCTTTGCAAAGCTGAGCTAGGGGAAGTTACAGCAGCTGCGATGGGAAATGCTTGAAGGAGGCAAGGGGAGGGCTGCAAGGGATTTTTGGTGTCTGAGCAGAAGGAAAAGGCCAGGTATTGGAAAAAAGCTGTGGGAGAAGATGCTGCAGGCTTTGGGCATGGCATGCGTCCACAGTGCAAAGTAGCAGTGGTTTATTTACTTTGGAGAGGCTTTGCAGCACTTTTTCCTGCTGAGAAAATTAAACAACGTGAGTGTTAAGTACAAAACTGTGTACATTACAATCGCTTCTCAGGAGGTAGCAGAAGTGGCGTTAAATCTTGGCTCTACCTGCTCCTGAGCCTGGCGTAATTCTTCCCTCCCCACCACATGCACACCCCGTCTGCCTCTGCAGTCCTTTGCCAGAGGCTCTGGAGGGCTAAGTATCACGGTCATGCATGCGAGGTGCCGGTGGGAGCTGGCCTGTCCACCACGGCACCTCCAGCATCATGGCCCATGGTGGGCACCCATCCCTCCTCCAGCCTGCCTTGTGCTGCTTGGCCACACTGCCAAGGGACCACTGCTCCTGGAAGGTCTCCCCCTGCTCCCCTACGGCGATGGAGAGCAGCTCCTGCCCTGCCACATCAAAGTCTGTTTGCTCATATCAAAAGACTTTGGGGTCAATACGGAGCTATACAACACTTAGGTGTTGTCTGGCAACTTCCTCCACGGTGGCCGCCCCCCTGCCGTGATGGAGGGTGACAGTGGGTTTTGGCTTTCATCTCAGGGCCTTCTTTTGTCTCCTGGATGAATTGCGAGCTAACCTGAGACAACAGGAGAGCCTCCCTTAGGAGTGACACACTAAGCCACTGCATTCCTATTCTTTCCACGCTGTGTTTCTGTGATGCCGTGCTGCATGCATAATCTCTTAGGCTGTGTAATAGAGATGTTCAGTCCTCTGCTATGCTCCTGATATAAATTTCCATTTCTCATATTCTGTTAAAGCTACGCTGTAGTGAAGTACTTTTCTTTTTTTATATAGTATCACTCAGCAATTCATTGTGAAGCTCTAAACCCAAGTAAAATAATTCCCAATACTGACCTCTCAATCAGCATGCATGTAAAGGGCATCTATCATGGTTACTGAACTTCATAAATGACCTTATGAGATTACGGGAGATAACTCACTAAAATTATATTAATTTCTTCTATGACACCATTATTTTCTTCCATGTTGTGTGAAAGACGGTTAAATGAAGGTCATCTAAGGTCAAAATATCTATTCAGCAGATTTGAGCCCGTTTCCAAACACATGCTCTGTGAGCAGGGGTTATAAACATGACATCAATTTCAATTATATATACTGCTGCCTGAGAGATAACGAGCTGATTTATGAGGACTGTACATTGTGGTGGAACATATTTATTCATTCGTGGACTGTGCAGGAAGGTTACTGCCTCTAGCATACTGTATACTTCTAAAATTTGCACATTTCAGGATAGAAGCAATAATACAGAACTGTAATGTCAGTGTAATGCAGTTCAACTTTTGTAATTTCTTATTTAATCAATGCTATCAGCGATGTAACTATGAACAGGCATAAAAATTAAGGAATAATTAGTAAGTCCAGTTATTTATGAACAAGAGATCCACAGTTTGGGAACAGCCGTCCTTCTGGTTATCGGCCACTCTCATTCATGAAAACAGCAGAACCAAAGAAGTTCCACGTTAGAGAAACCAGTTTAGATTTGATGACATAAGGCCATCACAAACGATGAAGACCTGGCTGAATTTGCCTAAACCCAGCTTTTATTGGGAATAAAACAGGATTTTTCTTTATTGGTAATTCAAATAATTAGACCTATTTTGATACATACCCTTAGAAGAACAAACAATAGTGTTGTTCAAATAATCTAGTTTACAGAGAGCATATTTTCACCTTATGTTAATTGTCACAGCTACAGTGTTTTAATTTATCATAGCAGAGGATCTGCCCTGGTATTTCTGAATTCATAAAAACAAAACTGGCACTGCAAAAGTAAGCTGAAGTTTGATAATGTGTTTTCTTCTAAACCCTCTAGTATTTTTAATCTGGACAGAATATACAAAACACAGCTTTTTATAGTTCTAAACCACCATGGTTTAAAAAACGTAAAAAACATCAGGAAGGAAACAAGGAGGGGTGAGGAAGGGAATAACCACATAACATTTTATTCCAAATTTCAGGAATGCTTCGGGTATTTTTTTTTTATCTTGAAGTAGCAGCTTCTAAAAGTGGTTTCTTTCTCTGACGAACTGCCCCAAGAGCTATCCACTGCTGCACTAAAGGCGCTTGCTAATAAAGACAGTTCCCGACGGTAACGAACAGATAACCTGGCTGATTGTAATCGAGGTGTTGGTACTGACTTTGCCGACTATTATCTCATTTTCTGGTGCAGGGGGAGAGAAAACCCCTCTATCCTTTTGCCAGCAACCCCTAACCCATGAAAAGATAAAAGAGAAGCAGTAGCACTTGGTCTTTTAGTACTGAGGATCCACCAGCCAGTAGGCTGCCAGTTTGTTAGATGGAAAATATAGGAAACACCACCTTGCTGAAGAAAAAAAAAAATTCTGAAGCACGCTATCAACAGAGACAATGTAATCACCTACCCAGATGGATTGCTGAGACACCTTCTCTGTGTCCCTAAATGCTGGGAAAACCACTTCCAAGGCAGTGATGAACTAGCCCATTAAAGGTGAATGACCACCAGCCAAGACGCTGGAAGGCTGGGATGGCCGGATGGAAAAGAAAAATGCAGGGAAAATGAAAACAGCTTCAAATAAATAAATAAAATTCCTTCCCAAATCCCAACAGATTTATCCCACTGAGATGCCATGTGTCATTTTGCCGGAGCATTTCACAGTTTGCCTTGGTAATTATGTATTGCATTTACTGTTTAAATCCCCTATTTTTAAATACAAAAATCCAGCAAATAATTGCCTGTTTGTTAGAGCAGTTGCCTATCTGAGAGGCCCTTCCCTCAGCAACTGCTACCAACAACTGTCAGAGATAGGGTATAGAAGAAGGTGTTTCAAAGGATCGTTCTTATGCTTTATGGATTTTACAAAAGATTAAAAAAAAAAAAAGAAAATTATCATATTATTAATACCATCATATCCCTGGAGGAAGGACTGAAGACCTCTGCCACCATTCCTCGTGCACTGACAACTTGCAACTGTAAATCATAATTAACAAAAATGACAAGAAAACACCATGCCTGAGCCTTTCCATTTAGGAGGGAAAGTAATTGCATCCCAGTAGCCCTGCTTAGTGCCATGGAGGTGTTGGGCACATGAGAGAAGCTGTGACAAGGACCTTCCAGCCCCAGCAAGTGTACCTGACAAAGCCCCCCCTCCCCGATTCCCAGCAATGCTCCCACTGCATATTCCAGCAGTGGATTTGGCTCACTGGTTTTCACATAGTGAAAGTCAGGAGCAATTATCACCCATGAAGGAAAAGTTATGTTGATTAGTATAAAAGAAAACTGGAGGTTTTTGCTTCAGTAATTTACTTGCAGAAAGATTTGAAGGTGAGGAGACCCCGCAGGAATGGGAAGAGCCGGCACTGCCCTGCTCAGAGATCTGAGGTGATGCTTGACAGTCCTAACTTTTTTTGCTGGCTTCATTAGTTTCTCCAAGTTCATCTGAAGTCAGCGCAATAGTCTGCTTGAACAACAGTAATAAGAGAACTAAGCTAGGAGAGATCATGCTGAGGCTCAGATTACTCACTTCTCTTCCAGCAAGGATTTAATGCACAGTTATAGCCCAAACTGGGCTGTCCAAGAAAAAAACTAATGCGGTTCCCATGGATTTAACATAGATTTTGGCAGAATCCATACTAGACCAGTGTTTAACACTATTGTAAACCCTGCACTGAATTGTTCATTACTCAGCTGCGATGTACTTTCCCCTTTGGAATGGTTTACCAGTTGCACTCACGCTTCCCATCACTGCCATCAGCACTGGATTACTGCTGGCATCCGTCTCATGAGACACAGATGCTGCAGCCCAGATGTCTAATTGCTGTTGACTGAGGTGTATCCCACCTACATTTGAACAACCTAACTAGACACCATCGATTCCATGTGGTAACATGAAATTAAGAATAGGCTTCAAAATAGTTGGGCGATTTGCTTGCTTTGAAATTTGTGACGTGCTGCTCTCTTACTGTACCTCAGGGAGCAAGCTTAAAGATAGCTTGGTACGTCGACAGAAACCGTAGTCGTACCACCAGACTGCAAAACAGACCTGCCCTTCGTAAGCCCTAGATACAGCTGATTAGGTGAGAGGAGAGGAAAACATGAAAAATCTGAAAATTGTCTTTTTGGCTTTCAGGTTTCAGAGGCTAAATAGCATCATGCAGACAAAAAAACAAAACCAAAACCAAAAAATCCCAACAACAAAAAACCAAACTCTCACAAAAAAATCATTCCAAGACAGAATTTATACTCAGCCTTGTGTCCTTGTTCTAATCAAGCAATGCAATAGTGTTCAATGTCCAGCATGCTTAAGGTTTTGTTATGTTTCCTACTTCAAAACAGTATTGCTTCATCATGAAGGAGAGCCAGTGGGCTCTCATGTGAGTTGACTCAAGGGAAGAGTGGATTGCTGGATTTTCCCGTCAAAATATAGTGTATAGGCAACCCAAAATTGTCCTTTCATTTACAACTCCAAGTCGGACATTTCATAAGCCTTGCCTTCAACCAGCCCAATGCAAAGATGACCCAGAGAAGTGTGATCCCAAATATTTTTCCCCTGTTTTCTACCAAGCACATCTCAAGATTTAAATGTCGGCCTATTACTGGCAATCATGGGCCTGTTCTTGCCAAGCGGGAATGGTGGGATAAGTGCCCGGCATCTTCAGGGCCACTGGACCCACTTAAGAAGGAGGATCTGGAGACGTGCTCTCACCCCCTGGCCTCAGCCTGGTCATTCCCTGTTTCCCGATTCGAAGGGAGGAGGAAGAAGATGGAAAGTCGGATTCTGCCAGGTCCCTGCCTGGAAGGAAGCCTCCCAGAGGCTCTCTGGTGCGGTTAGGACTCGGGCAGGGATGTGATTTGAGGCCCCGTGGTTCCCCCACCCTTGCAGAGGGAAGGGGGTGTCTAAGCCCAGCCCTGGACGCTCCCTGCTCCAGATGTCCCAGGAACTGCTTTTACCCAGTGTTTCTATTTAAAAGACATTTGAAACAAGCTTAACATTGCCAAAATAAAACTAGTTACAGGATTTTTCTCCACTTACACCCACACAGAAATCTTTTCATTTGGAGGTCATTGCAATGATATAATGGTGCTTGACGGGGTTTTTTTCACCGAATGTGGAACCAATCTGATCTCAGTGCTTACTTATGTGTTACTGGGACGTATCATCATGTGGCACTGAGATAAAGTTTGGCATTAGCAAAACCAGAGGATTTCTATTCTGCCAGGGAACCCATTTTCCCCTCTTCTTTTGTTTCCCATAAAATCCTGTTAGGGCAGAAAGGAGTTCTTTAAGCAGGCTGCAAATGCATTGAATCAACACGATTTGTGCCTAGCTTTTCTTCCTTACACTCCATTAGGAGGTGAAGCAGTCACAGCAGAAAGTACGACAAGAAAGCAGAACACTGAAATTTTACAACCAAAACTGATTTGTGGACGTAACTCCTGATGATCTTTGAAATTTCCTGAATGGGAGGCTGTATTGAAGCCAACACTAGAGCTGATACCAAAGCAAAAGGATTGTTTTGCAAATGTTCTTTTACTTGTGCTAAATAATTTCCTTTTGTGTTTTATCCTGCAGTCTAATAGCAAATTAGCTATTGACATCCACGAGATCAACCTTGAAGACCAAGCCGATGCGTGATCTTGAATGATATTTTACAGTTTTTACATGCAAAACTGATCAAATCTCCACCTTCCTAGAGAGATGCTGTGTAGATTGAGTTAATTTTGACAAAGAGTTTTTATCACAGAAAAGGACTGTTTCAGCAGATTCACCCTATAAACAGCATGGCCTTGTTCCACCATAATACTTTTTCCATGCAATCCTCTTTATAAGCAACTTGGAAAAAATCTACCAATAAAAACAACCATCCGTTGCAATTTTGACTACGCAAGTAATGTCTAGCTGCTCCATCTGTATAAAAGATGTTGTCCAGACCTCCTGATGATGTATAGAGCTTGCCTTGATTGTAATGGGAAATCATTGGTTGTGTTAAGGAGAGGGAAAAGACATAATAAAATTTTTAGAAATTCCAGTTCCGTGATGCACAACCTCAAAAAAAGGAGTTTGCCTTTTGCTTTTTCATCTCTGGTCTCTGAGCTGTCCAGACAGTCTCAGCAATGTATTAATTTCTGTTTGCTTGTGACAGCACTACAGGAGCACTTAATTTGTGGGAAACATGTATTTCCCAGGGATGCAGCACCAGTCTACATCTCCAGTTAGAGCAAGCAGGGTGAACCTCACCTCACCTGTCTGCAGATGTGCACATCTGGCCTTCTCCTGACAGTGCTTTGCAAGGATGCGTGCGGTGCTGTGGGTGACCACAGGCAACACAGATCTCTACATGTCCCCAGAGCTTTTAAGAGGTGAAATGTAGTTTATCGCTTGAATTATAGAAGTTACTTGTCACTGTTGTCCAGCTATATCAATCACTTTCTTTCAATGACTCTCAAGAGAAAAATTCAAGCTATCATCCTCATTAATGAGGCAAATGCTCCTTGGGGCAACTTATAGTTGAAATATGGTCTTATTTGTCCTGCCTCCTGTGGACATTAAGATGTGTTTCACTCTGCTGATGTGGATTGTAAATACATGTAAGCACATTCAAAGCCAACCTCATCCTGTAACTTTTTATTTCCAGACCTCTTAAAAATGAAAACTCCTCATTTTGAGGAGAGTTTTTAATGGCTCCAGGGTCCATCTATCACAAAGAGAGCTTACTCAGTCCACCACCTCTGAGCTGTCAACCATTTTGAATAGCCTTGTGTATGTGTCCTCGGATTCTGTAAGAGACAAAACTGCAAGTGAATATTATGCAAGATTTTGTCTCCATTATATGCCTGTTTTTCTTTCACTGTCTTTTTAACCTTTACCTAAAAGCTGCCTCACATCCATACTTACACATATTTTCTTCCCCAGATAACTTTTTTTTCTGGCTTAGCACTAAGCACACTTGATATGGTATCCCTGCTCACTTATTTCTTCCATATAAAATAATCACTTATCCATAAAGAAAAAATTCTAACAAGTTCAGCCAATCAACAGAACATGAATGATTCTATTATTCTATGAATCTGCTCTTTTCTCCTCACCTTCTGTAGAGCCTGGGGAAAAAGAAAAGTCAGAAGATCTCTTACAGATTTTATCTGTTACAGAAAAGTTGAGAAATCCACTTTTACTGAAGTCAAAGCAGAATGTGTACCTCAGCTTTTGGAGACCGGACACCCATCCTGATGCTGCTGTTGCTTTCAAATGGGACAGACAGCCCATCACATGGCCTCTGCTCACAGTCCTGGCTTGTGCGCTCGGTTCCACGTTATGTCAGGAGCACATGTCCTTCTGCTGGAAGGCCATTGTCAAGGAACATTTCAGTGAAGTAAATTGAAATACTTCCTTACAGAGATTTACCTGAGCCGTTTCCCCCACATCATTACTTCCGCCTCCCCTGCACAATATTTCTAATATATTCCAAGTGCATTTATTTTCATTCCCTGCTTGTGTTTGTGAGGACAGGGCAACCTCAGGGAGAGGCTGGAGAGCAGAGCAAAGCGTTAGGCGCAGAGGTACAGAACTTGCAGAGGTTCACAGGTGTCGGGTTAGCGCTGCTGCTCATCTGAATACTCGGGTCTGGAATATTTGCCCAGAGCTACTGAGGTATAAACCAATGACAAACTTGACTTATCATAAGAATACTTGCATATGGTTTCATAAGGCTTGGGACACTTACACAGGCATGATACAAGCGTCAAGTACAAACACCCAAGTTTAACAATTTCCATCTAACTCTACTATAATGTAAAGCAGAAAGGAAGCAGAGAAAGGTAAACAGAACACCCATCCCGAGCATTTTCCCCTATGAGAGGGATTCACCACTATCTCTCAGGTGAAAAGGTATTTATCAGCAGCTAACACTATGGTAAAATTTGGCCATCATATCAACATTTAAAAACTAGCAGTGAACAAATCTCTCTGCTTAATGACTCATACGCAATTTGAAATGGAAATAGAATAATATGTTTGAAGTCTATATTATGCATTTAAATAGATTAAAGAGAGGCTAAACAATTAGTGATAATATGTGTCTGCATTAATGTAGGAGAGAATCAAGTCTTTCAAGTCTTTTAGATTGCTAAGAGGCCTCCCTGGTTTAAAACTGGGAGGAGAGCTAGCTCACAAAAGGATTAAAATACATTATCCTACAGGGTAAATTCATTATTCCTAATGCACCAGGATATTTTTGATCCTCAGATGAAAGTTTTGCAGGCTTAGATAAGTAGATCGTTTTGGATCTCTGAAGAATTAAAAGCAGATTTGTCCTCCAACAGAACAGAAAATGAAGCACAGAAGAGATCATCGATGAACACCAAACAAATTGGCTCAGCCCAGCATCTGCTCAAGTTTGTGGTTTTTTTTTTTGTCCAGCAGCACCTTTCACAGGAATAAACTATGTGAGATAAACTTTGCTTTTGGAGATCCAGACCTGAGGAGGGTTTGGGCAGAGGGTCTCCTGGCTCCTGTGCTCAGAGGGAGTGGGATGTCTTGGGCAACAGTACTTGCCAGAGCTTTAAAATCAGGTAGTGCCTCACTGCGGTACATGCATTGGTGGTGGTATCAGAGATGGGGCAGGTGTCTCCAGGACGCTGCATCCTCCCTGCTGTGACTCTGGAACACGCAACTGAGTTACATGCCGTGGCTTCTTCCCATCCAGAAATAGACAGGAATGGGCTCTGCCTGGCTTGCATCAGGGAAGTCCTGACTGAAGCAATATGGTAATTATTTACGGTACAGAGCTTCTTAGCAAGTGTTTTGCTATAAATATTTAGTTGTAACACTGCAATTCTTTCCCTAGCTACAGTGCTGAAAGCTGTAGGTAATCTTCTGTTATTGTTATTTTTCCCCTCTCGAGAGAGCTGCCCAGAATAATTCAAAACAAGTCTTTGTGAAGAAATGATTGTTTCACTACCTAAGAGGAATGCCATAATTTTACGCCAGGTGGAGGAAGCCAGGTTCTGATAATCAAGTTGTAGTTTGTAGGCATAGGAAAACAGATACTTTTCAGCTTTGGGAAATGAGTAAATTAAATTTGCAAAGGCCTGATCTTTCTCAATATACTAAAAATCTGAACTGAAGCTTTGAATGGCATTGCCAGATATTTAAGTTTGGTGGTTTAAGTTTGACACCAACCTCCAGTTAAAGGCAGTGTGATTTTCAAAGGTGGCCGCATGGGTTTGGGGGAGGGGGAGGGAAGAAAGAGGTACAAAAATTTTCCTCGGATGTCTCAATAGGAGCCTCATTTAAAGAAGTACATTTGAACTTCAGCTCAAGATTTTTAAAGTATCTTGGGGTCTGCACCCGTACTTCAATTAAATTACTCTGTAGTGTGCACCAGAGGCAGACCCTCAGGATGCAGTAAGAATTTAGCTGAGGAGTTGTTGACGCTAGAAAGCTTGGAAAACCTGGACTGCTTTGGAGGGTGGCTAAACAAGGGCTTTGTTGCTTGAGTTGCCATGTCATGTGACAAGTGTATCTTCCCGGCCCCCCCCCGCCCCCCCCACCATCCCCCAAGATATTTAGGTAGTGGGATCAGGCCATTTTAGGCTTACTGATAATGCAGCCAGTCAACTCCTGGTCTGACAGGACCTTGCCTTCTCCCCGCACACCCGACACATCCCCTCTGGGTGCCCTGAGGTCCCCATCTCTGCCCATCTGATTTCTCTTCCATTACTGAGGGTACTAAAGTCCCCGTATGCCTGAGGTATCAGTAACATTCCTTATTAGACCTCTGCCCAACAGCATTAAAACCTGGAGAAATATATTCAAAAATAGAACAGGGTTCACAGGCTGGGGAAGGGCAGCTGCTCCGAAGGAGCGCAAACACCCAAGGAAGGAGCCTTTCCCATGTGCTAATGTAAAACCCCTCTGTAAACAGATGATAATTTCTACATTAAATATACATGTACGTACTGTTAATCTGTTCGATAAATAATTCAGTGTTATAATGCCACTGAAAAAAACAGGGCACTAAGCATGGATTTGGTAGTGCATTTTATATTGTGTTCAACTTCATCTTTCTAGATATACCAAACCATCTTTCTTTCCTGTGTTTCACACAATTTTTTTTTTTATAAAGAAACCTGAAGCAAATTGCTCTTGCTTATTTACTCCATTATCAAATGCAAACTAGTCAACAGTGATTGCTTGTTCATCACTCTGCTATGAACGATAGAGAAGTGTCTATCAGATTAAACTTTAATGGACTTGAAGTCCTTTAAACTGATGGGGGATCACATGGGACCTTGCTTGTAGTGCTGTGATGAGCGTTTCCCTCCCTTCTGCCCCAGTCCCCCCAGTGATGCACAAGGACTCCCCTCTGAAGGTGGGATGCTCAGCCCACACCAGGCCATAGGGACACATCCCCTGCTTGGGACAGCAGCCTTGCATGCAGCCACAGCTGCAGAACCTACACGTGGCAAAAATAAATTGCTCTGCCATTGGTCTGGCGTGGGAGCCATCGCGATGGAGATCAAGCTTTTTATGTCCTGTATGAAATCTCCTTTGTTATGGAACAGCTTGTCCTGCTGGGGAAAGCTGGGAGTGAAATAAATCATCGCATGAGAGAATGAGGGCAGTGTCAATATTAGTCTGGGTTTTTAAGACCAATTGATCTACAACCCTCATTCAGTAGAGCAGTTTGTTGGAAACCACCTTTCTGAGGATGGGGACTAAAGACGAAGCTGGCCGAGAGCCTCTATGACGTTAGGAAAGATGCAGCGGGCCACACGCCACAGCCACCAGCTGGCTGGCTGCCTCCCGAAGCCATGGGGGCAGAGGGGGACTCCTCCCCTGTCCTTGGGACTGAAAGGGGAGAGGTGGTCCTTTCCCACCATAATGGGGGAATATTCTTCATCGTTGGCTGGTGGGGGTGGGATCACCATCTATTGAAGTGCCCTGTCGTGCAGGAAGATTACATAAATCAGGGCAGAATCCTGAAGACGTTTAAGGACATGTAATAGCTTTGCTTTCCCCTGGCACACAGAGATTTACCTCTTGTCCTAGACACGGCAAATTGAGAGTGACTGCAGCCAGAGATGCTGCAGCAGTGTTTTGGCAGGCGTGTAAACCCCCAGCCTTCAAAGCACTGGCAGAAATGGATGCTGTCAAACCAGGTATGTTTTGACATCAGAGAGCTGCCCCTGGGTGCTGTTTGCAGATGGAGGATGTTGACCTTTTGATGAACAGCTTTGATATTGAGTCTATGAAGAGCAACACCCCTTTCTTTCTATAGAGACATCTCTCCCAAACCCAGTGCTTGGCCTTGCTTCTCACTGAACAAAATTGTACCCGTACAACAAGCAAAAGGGCAAGGCCCTCTTATGAGGACAACCTTGATTTATGATTATGTTCCCAAATTAAAATTATGAGTGATTCAGGCATGTTGCCATTTCTCTATGAGGACTCTAATCATCAAGGGTTTGTGAAACCTGAATGTTTCAGGGATTGCACGATGAGTTATTATCCATCAAAGAGTTTCTATCAGAAAGTATAATTTCTAATCAGAGCTTTCTGTTCCTTCTTCAGATGCTTCAGTCATCCAGGTGGGACAAAAACATAACATGAGGTCAATGGCTAATCACACAGCCACCCATGAGGCAATCTTTTATTATTCATCCAAACTGTTCTGAGCATATCTATTAACAAATACCTGCTATCATGATCAGCTCACCAATGAGTCGCTTCCAGTCTGGATAATTTTCAGAAGAAAGGGAAAGGACAGTGGAAGAATTGTAATTGCAATATGATGAGAGTACCTCCCGCCTTCCCCTCCCTTGCCACTACAGGAGCTCAAACGGGTAATTGGATATTCATGTAGGAATAGCTTTTTTGAAAAGGCATCACAGTTACTGAGATGGTTCAGAAATGCTACAGATGAACGTGAAGAGGAAGGAGCCTTTGGAAGAAACAATTATCTGCACAGGACGTATCAGTGCAAGGGAAATTTGTCCATGCATAGCATAAGGAAAGTAAAATTACATAGCAGGAACAGGTGACATGGAGCACATGAAATCAAAAGCTACCTCCATGGGTGGTAATATTTGGCATTACCACCAATGTGAACTATGCAGCCAGTTAATTGCCATAATAGGCTAATACGGGGGTTAGCTACCCTGTCAAACATACAAGTTACTCAAAAGAATAAGCAATTACCTCAAAGATTTAGGTGTCTTTCTGAGGTCCCTGTCAGTCCTTTATTTGTGAATATATTTTTGATGTAAAAGTTAACCCTTTTCTTTGTAGAGTGTCAAATGATGAAGCGATTCCTATTGTGTACGGTATGCAAGAAGTACTGCAAATATTTACTTCAATGCTAAAACATGATTTCCTGTTTTTCCACTGTGATTAACTGAAAATACACTAGGATTTTACAAAATTGACCTCACAGTACCACCATGATTTTTGTTGTCCATGTCTGCATTTCCTTGTTTCGTATTACAGGTTTTGTGCAGTCATTTCCAGAATTTCCTAACATGGCTGTTTTTCTTCCTGGAAGACCACTGTACCTCAGTGAGTTGAGTTGCAGGACAATATTCCTTAACCTGAGATCTGATCAGATCTGATCAATTGTTTCTGATACAGAAACAAGTCTTTTCTATGACCAGTAAGAAAGAAAGACCAGGTAGAAATCATTGGTTGCATTAGAGTGCATCACAGAAATTAACTGAAGCAATGAGGCTAGAGAGAAGAAAAGGTATATTGGGCAAGCCGGTTGTCTCTAAGCCACCCTCCTTTCCTTTTTTATATCTGATAACCCTGAAAAGTTGTTTCTCCGTCTAAGCACCAGCCAGGTACAGCATAAGCAGAAATCGGATGAAGTGTGCAGCACCTGGCGACATTTCTGAACCTTGAGCTGAAATGACAACTGGGAAAGGACCAGAAGGGAAGGCGCAATTTCTACAAGAGAATCCCTGTCATGCCTGCTAATTAATGCCTCCAGCATGTGGACCCCTGTCCCTATCACACTGGGCAGGAGCTGAAGCTGTCAGCTCGTTTGGGGCAAGTCGCTGCGAGGGTTATGAGGCTGTAATATCCTCTGCAGGTTTTTCATGTTGTTTGCAACCCAGGACAGTGTTGTCAGTGCATGGAAATGCTAAAGGAGGGAGGCAAAAAAAAAAAAAAAAAAAAAGTGTTGGAAAACAAGAGAACAGAAAAGCAAAATCACATAGCAGTGAGAGGTAACAAGAAACACATGAAAATGAAAACTACCTCCATGTATGTCAATATTTGCCATCTCCAGCAGTATGACCTCCAGAACAAAGGCGACGGGTTCCCTGCTGCCTAGTGACAGAAACGAAAACAAACATTTCCTACAACCCAAGCCTGGCTGCAGTGCTTGCAAGTAATCTCTTATTTATATATTCTGCTCAGAGGATAACCTTAGCTCCAGAAACGCCTGGCATTTCAGCAGAACAAGCCCCTCTTTGGGAGGCGCACAATAGCTGAGCGGCAGGCGTGGGGCTCCCTGCTGTGTGCTGCAGGAAGGGCTGTGATTTCCCTTCTTGCTTTTTCTGCATTTGCAGGGGTATTACTCCTTATTCATGAAAACAAAAGAAGGAATACAGTGCATATGTTCCCACCTTTTTCTCCCCTACTTCAGCGTATTTAGCAATTACCGTGAGATCCCATGCTGGGGAGATGACTTCTCGCCTTCATTCTCCTATCGAAAATGCATTTGTAGGATCATTCCCAGCAAATTAGTCAAATCAATGACTCGGTTGTCATTAGAAGAGAATGCAAGACAAAATCTCATTATTTTTTACATTGGTGCCCAGAAACCACAACTGCCTGATGAAAATGCTTTCAATCAAATAGTACCTGAGGGTTAGATCTGGTGGTACTTCAAACAGACCCTCATCCCCCACCCCACGGTCCCTCTCTTCCCTGTCCACACCTGCCCACTCCCCCAGGAGCACTCATGCCACGGGCAGCTACAAACCTGTGTCTCTTCTTGGAAAAGATTAGCTTTTGGCTGCTTTAGCTCCCTAACCTGCCTCAAACCTAGCCACGTGAGCTGTAGGACATGTGGCCAAGGGACAGAGGAGCGTGGGACAGCAGTGGCCCTGCCTTGCCCTGCCCCACAGTGCTGAGGGGCGGCACCTCGTGCTGCGTCCACAGCTCTGCCTGCATGGCCCCAGGCAGACTGCTTGGCCTTGGCAGCTCTGATGAAATTCAGGAGAAGGGTTGCTCCCCAGTCTGCGTGGGAGCCACTGCTGTCACGCTGAACATCATGCAACAGTTATGCAGGCTCCTGCTCGCTCACTCCTCCCAACGTGGAGCCTCCCACTTATTTTACTGCCGTGCAAGACACACAAAGTCTTTCGGCATGTGTTTCCTAAGTGCTTTTCAAGGCTGGGTATGGAATAAATAATAATGCCGTATAAAAAGTGGGTGGCAGGGTGAGAAATGAAAGAAAAATACTTCGTTTCCCCACTGCCCGAATTTCTGATTTCCGAGCAGCCCCTGCAGCGTGTCCCCAGCGTGGTGGTGACATGGATGTGGGAGATGTTTGAAGAAAGCTGGTCTCCGTGCATCAGCTTTTTTCTGTGCACCTGCCCAGGGTTGGCAAGGGGGTTAGGCTAACTTCTCCATTTGGGATCAGTTCAACCAGATGACGGCCCCATTGGTATTCTTGTCACCCAGGCGTTTATTCCTCCACCTCTCAGGGTGAGGGACACCTCGACTAGGGGCAGATGCTGCCCTAGGAGGGCTGTGCACAGGGCAGTCGGGAGGATGCCCCACACCCGGTGTCCCTCAGCTCTCTGCGCAGGGGCAGTGTGGGAAGGTGGATTCATTTGCAAATGTAAATACTGGCTGTCAGAGAGGGCAAGGGATTAGCTTTACATATGAAGAGAGAGGTGGCACTGCATGCTGTCAGGCTCATTAGGGAAGCAGGACCGGTGTAGCTGGGCCGTTTGGTAATGATCTACCCACTCCATCCTTCCTTTGTCTCTCTAACAGCCCTCCTGCTCAAGCCAGACTCCCTGGGCTTTGACGTTTTCCCTGCAAAAAATTATAGCCCTGATTCCTTTTAAGACAGGTCAAGAAATCCAATACACTTGCAAGAAGGATCTGTACAATATGAGTTGTACTTATTTTTACGGTAAATCTAGATGTCTGTCAAGCCACTTCAACACCGAAAGGAAAATACCACGGGTGAGGGTGCTCACCGCGCACACACCACAGCCACCACCCATCACGGGTCATCCAGTGGTGTGTGGCAATGACACATGGAGGATCTCTGCATTGTCTGGCTCACCCTTCAGCCAAAGCAAGAGTGAACAGGGTAAAATGCATGGAATCAAGCCTCTTCCTCACATCCCTCGCCTAGGTCCAAGCTCTCGGGGAAAAGCAATTCAGACAGGAGATAAGACGGCCCTAAAGGCACAGCTTCGTAGCTCAAGCAATCAGAGATTGCTGCTGCTGAAAGATGCCCTCCCACGCTCCTCTCTAACCCTGGCTGTACCCTTCCATCGCCAGCCTTGGATCAGCCATTGCACTTGCATGTTCGTGCAACAGATGGGATCAGCTCACAGACCCAGCCAAAAATCAGACCTGTGGATTTCAGCAGGATCAACGGGCTGATTGCACTCCTAGCACAGCCACCTGACTGAGCACAAAATATTCAGTGTCAACGCACAGTGGGATGTGCGAGAGCGCCGGTGGGAAAGGGTGGAGAGTCTGCAGTCAGCATCAGGTGACTACATCCGGAGACATACAGCAAAAGCTATATTACCTTGACAGCAACTCACATCTCGGGCCCAGCGGGTGCTTCAGGCCAGAACAGCCGTGGTACAGAAACACACCTGGGAATTTCACCATCCGACTCCTGAATCTAGCCCATAACTTTAGCTAAACCCCAATATTTAAACAAAAAATAATATCGTACTCGTTACCAGTAGAGCTGTGGAGCACTGGCTTGTGAAAGAATTACCCTGCCCTGCAGTTTCTTTCTCATTAAAATCCCTTACTTCTCCACAGGTATTTACACTAATGTAAAACCAAAATTCTCTTTTAAGAGGTCTTCTGTAAAAAATTAGCTGAAAACTGGGCAAAATTCAAATACTTTTGGATGGCACACATGCACACTCACCACGCCGTGCTTGCATTCCCCCTTGTCACGAGTGCACGCCAGGAAGCCACGATGGAGGAGGACTTTGCTTTAGAGCTCCTTGGAGCCTGCCATGGGCTGCGCTGGAGGGGCTCCAGCTTTCTCCATCCGGCTCTGCTGTTTCCACCTCATCCCTGGTGGGGCTTGAATGCCAGTTTCCCAGTGATTTATTATACTAAAAGTAATATTTATCCCACAGCTTAGCACCTTGCAAGCCGTTCTAGAGAAGTATGGGTACACACATTACTCGCTAACATAGTCACTAACAGTCTCACTAATATAGTGACTAAGAAAGTCGCTGCCTTTCTGTCTTTTATTCTCTATGTTTGATATTGGAAGAGTTTATATTGAGCATGCAGTAAGTGCTGTGCTTTTAGGAGGGGTTTCTCTGGGGAGGGAAATGGGTGCTGGATGAGTTTCTGTTCTCCCTTCCCTATGTAACGGGAGAAGATTGCACTCCAGGCTTCTCTGCAAACCTTTGGTTTTTAACCGAGACTAGGCTCTTCATAGCATGAATGCGAGGAAAAGAATTAAAATCTTTTTTTCTAGCCCTTCGATAAATGTGTGCGGAACGTTTTCTATTAAAAATCCCTTTCCACATTCACAGAGGAATTTGCATTCACATGCTTCCATGCTCAGGAAGCCCGTAGTTCCATCACCTCATCTTTCCGATTGCGAGAGGTGGGGTCATGATGCCCAGGTTTAACTAACTGTAGCTTCTCATCCCATAAGAGAGAAAGGTTCATTATTTTTGTTAACAACAGCACATTTGCGTGCAAATACCACATTCAGGCGCAAACAATAGTATATAGCAGGATATAAATTTTCTATAACAAGTCATGCGAACAAGACATCATTCACATTAGAGCTCAGACAAGAATACATTAAAATACAGGCAAAACAACCAAGTGAGTTGTAGATTGCTATATTGATGGGTTTATTTTATTTATTATTCCTTCCACTCTGGCTTTGAGCTCATAAAGCCCTTTTATGCACCTCCCTGCACTGAGAAAGAAAATAATTATGTTTACTAGGAGAAAAGGATACTATATGACATCCCAGACCACCTAAGACATTTTCCTGTTTCTGGGGGTTCTATAAATCGACTTTATATCACCTTGAAAATATGTTAATAGATAAATGCATAAAAATTATTCTCTCACCTGCAGCAAACATCTTCATCTTGGCAAAAAAAAAAAAAAAATCTGCATGCAATAGCTGTGTTCTCTGAAGACTGCTAAGAGTCTGGATAGTGCCATTGCTTTTGTGAGAGGAGACAAGCAATGAAAAGGTCAGAGATGTGTGAAGAGCACAAAATAAATGGAAAGCATAGCAGTTCAAGGTTTAATCTAATTTTCGTTTAGTTTTTCCTATAAATGGTAAGAGCTTCAAAATACAATGCAAGTTTGTCCAAGACTTGAATTTAGCTAATCTTTAAAACATACGATTATCTCTTCTTAATTCAATGACTTTTCACTCTCATGCCCTTCTGTTCTTCTGGTCCTTGGGGTTCAGCATGCTCCATTACCATGAGGAAATACAGAAGCAGGAAATATGAGGAACTTAATTGAATTGCAAAACTCCTTAGAAATCCATGCAATCTACTCTTGCAATCCAAAAGTCATTCAGGACTGCGCCACTCAGCTTTTGGATCCATATCTCAAATGGATACTACCATTTTCTTCCATTTTGTCATCTGCTAGGTTTTTTTTTTCCCTTTCCAATCTTCCTTTCCTGGAAGAGGAGCTAGGCTTTCCATACAGTGTACAAGTAGCTTTTCTTGGCCAGTAAAATGCAGCCTGGGTTTGGTTTCATTTTGGTTTTCCTGAAAAAGTATCTGTTTTACTCAGCTGAAGAGAGATGGAAGATTTTTCCAGCATCCTGTCTTTTAAATTCAGGAGGTTTGCTAGAAATTCAAAATTACAAAACCTGAGCTAAGTGATAAATTACTGGAGTGGTTCCTATATCCTGGAAAATTAAGCAGCATTTTGGTTTGGTTTGGATGAATTTGGCTTTCTAAGTGGCATCTTTGCTGGGTTTTGTATTGTTTCACAGAAAACCCTTCTGTTTTGGGAAAGCACTCTGCACCAAGGCAGTAATGGGTTGCCACCACTGTGCCAGCACAACACTGGAATAAGCTGTCCATCTCCCATCACCTGGGCTGCCTCCCCCACTCTCTTTTCTGTGTTTTTCTGCCAGTCACTGCCCAAAGTTTAATGGAAACTATCTCCTCTTCCCTAGCCACCGCAGTGAAAAAGGGGAGAAGTTGGTCAAACTGTGGACACAAGAGCTGGTGCTCTCCAGCGACCTGCCCTCCCACAGCCAGTGCCGTGCTGTCCCGTACCATTGCCACTATTTCATCTCATCCTCCAGAAGTATATAAAAGCAAGGCATAGTTTTCAAGCTTTGAACTTTAATTAAACAGGTGTGGGCTACACAGCGCAAATATTTCCTTTCACCCAGGCCACTGGCTGGAAGAAAGTGAAATCTAGAGCAGGTGTTATTTGTGCTCTCCTCCCTTTAGGGCTTTTCTGAAACTGTTCAGTTTATTCCATCCACTCTGCTCTGCTATCAATAGCCATAGTTAAATATAAGTCTTCAAGACTGAGGAGGAAGCCTTTTGCACTGGGGAGGCTGGTAGACTCGCTGGAAAAACAAACTGATTTGGTGAAATTAATGTTTGCTAAATATCTTACTGCTGTAAGGCTATGTGATCACAAAATCTTAATAAAAGCATGAATTACTGTCAATAATGCCAAAACGTCTCTGGGGTGTCCTCTGAACCAGTGTGTGTGATAGGCATCCAAAGCCAGAAATGATCAGATTTAATGATGACATGGCTTATTAGACTTACATTTCACATGAACATCCCTGAGGAAAATAAAGATGCAGGTAACTGCTTCTGTGGAGCATCCTGGGCCAGCGCACTATAAATCCCAGTAAAATCCACATTGTTTATATGTGGCATTTCAGCTCAATCTGAGGCAAATAAGCATCTTTACATGCACCTGACCCTGCCCAGCACACCTGAGTAAATCTAGCCTGTGGGTCTCTGCATCCTGCTGCAATCGGGCCAAACTCGCTCAGGGCCACATCCTCAAGAGGCACAGATATTTCAGCAGGAATTAAAGACTTTCTGCACCTCTTAAATACAAACTTTGTTCCTGTTCTTATACCTACCTGCTCTTACAGTTTTGGAGGGTGCCTGGGGGCAGGGGGTGGTTTTTCAGTGTTGAGCAGTGGCATAGTTTCTATTTGTTTTGTGAGAGATGGTAAAGATAGGTATCAAAAGGGAGAACTGACACTGTCCCTGTTTACTCATACGTGATGCTTATCTCACTCTGCATCAAAATGATGCAGATTCCCTCATACGAATGCCTTTTGAAATGAACCATAATCTAGCCCTCCTTGACTTTTAAGCAAAAAAGTTAGATAAGATTGGGAATCCAAGACCATTCAGGGTTTCTGAAAATCCCCAGTATTGATAAAAATCACCTTTTCTTTTTTTTTTTTAATTTGGCATTTCAAACAACAAAGTTTGAGAGCCGACCCCTATGTTTCCTTATTCACCAGTTTTCAAAAGCAAATAACTTTAAACTTATTCCCTGTTAAATAAAAGTTAATCCTACACAAAGAATAAAGACTTGGCTGTGAAAGTGGGTTTTGCCCTGCTTATCAGGCTCCTGGGGGAAAAAATGTAATATAAATGTGTCAAGAACCCAATACAAGAGTCTAAGTCTGCAAATACCTGCACCAGCACTTATATGTGAAAAGTAAGATCCTGGCCCAGCAAAAATTGGTGGGATTTCTGCCCTCAGCTCCAACAAGGTCATTGTTTCGCCCTGTGAACAGTCAGGCTAAATGAGAAGGACTGTACATAATCAGCTACGCCACAAATGCAACTATTTGCAAGGGATTGTGCCCATGTTTTTAATTCTCTCCTAAATTAAAGATTAATTATATCCAAGTGTCAATTTTATTATCTTGCTAATTTGTCTATGTATGAATCACCATGCCAGCTGGCCACATGATAATGTAAGCACCACTCATTTTAAAAACGGCTCAACCAAGCAAAATGCTGAACATCCTTTGCAGAGATTAAGTTCTTTGAAGGAACAGAGGCGGCTCAGCAGCAGCAGCAGCCGGTGGGGCAGCCAGCGTTGAATCCCCAGCCGTCCCCAGCACAGAGCTGCATTAGTAAAGCTGAAAGAACAATCTCCTGGTGTGAAATTCTGAGCAAGTTTCTGGCTGAGACATTAAGAGCAAAAGGAAGAGGATACCATGAATTTTTTCCAGTTTACATTGAAAGGGGATTGTGTTTTCTCGTTTAATAAGCAGGTAATAAAGTGTTTGCAGAGTCAGGAGGGAAAATCACAAGCAGTCTGCTTTCATTGCATGAAGTCCAAGTTGCTTTTCCCCCACATCTTTATCATTCACACACTATATCAGAAAAAAGAGTGGTGATTGACTTAAGCACATGCAGCATTAAAAGCCAGAACTGGAAACCAGTGCCATCCAGTCGTGCTCTGCTGTTTCCCAGATGGAAACTGGCAGAAATATAATGCCTTCATCTTCAGGTGAGCTGTGAAACGTGGATCAAAACAGGCTTTGGGGGAACTATCATCATTCCTGTTTGTGGCAGAAGCACCGAGCGGTTTGGCAAAGTGAATCTTAATTTAGACAGATCGAATCCAACCTGGCTTTAAGAAGGAGAAAAACTAGATTCATGACAGTTTAAGTTTATTTTAAGTCATTGCCAGGCCACATCTCAGCATTTTCCTTAAAGCTTTCATATCAAATGGCATGTCATGTGCTGTGTTTCACGAACAGCTGCAGCTTCCCTGTAAATATTTTATATGACTTCGATTAAACATCTGTTTTGTTGGCGCGCTGCAGCCCATGCTTGACCTTGACTCCTGTCAGAACAATGTGCACCTCGGGGCATTTCAGTTTCTGAAATCGCATTCGAATAAATCACTAACTTCATAAACGGGGACATCTCACCATCGGGTATGAATGTTAAATGGATCTTCTCCAGGAAGAGCAGTCTGGTGGAGTAAGACTTCCCCTTACACATACTCACGTTCAGCTTCAACAAACATGTGCAACACATACGACAGCAATATGCAGGAACAGAAGGTGTCCATCTTCTTGAAGAAGCAAGGCCTGAATGGGAACTGACTGGTGCAGGTCTCTTCCAAAGAAAATCAAAACAAGCATCCAGAATGTGAGAGCTTCAGAAATAGCATCTTTCTGCTGCTCGGCAGGGAGTGAAGTTATTTGCAGCCCCCGTGAAAATTACCTTATACTCTCACTGTAATGGTTTTGATATCTTTCTGCCCAGGTGAAGATAAAGTGGATTTTTCCCCTCCCTGAATTTGATGTAGTACCAGACAAAATATTTAAAAGTGGCAACACTCACGCTGTGTGTATCAAAACGCAAACAGAGGAAGAAGCGATGAGTTCTATTAGAGAAGAATAAAAGATTACAAGAGGAGAGTTGTGAAAATGAAGAGAAATAAATGGGATGCAGACCCAGTTTGCCACAACAGGCAAATCAAACTGCTGTCCTCCACAGCATTAATCACTTGGTATTTGTCCAACTGAATTTTCCCAATAATTCAAATTAAGGATCTGGATTCTTATTTCAGGACTCAACACCTCTATAACTGTCTGAAAAAATACTCTATTAGATCAGCAGAGAAGATGGAAACTGTGGATCAAGGATCAGAGCCGGCTCTGCCCAGGTCTCAGAGGTGCCTGACACAGCAGACACATTTACAGAGCTGGTTTCACAGCCGGCACACAGAATCAGCAGGCAAGTCGCAAAGAGTTAGGTGTCAAGACCTGAAAATCTGTAAACTTCAGAAAATAATCACATGCTTAACAGCAATCCTGAATATACTTAAAAATAGATGTTTCTCTGACCTGGAAGCTGCTGAGCCCCATGTCTGTAGCTTGGAGCCTTCCAAACACATTCCCAATTAAAGCTGCTGTTAGCAGCAATGCAAGCACAGGCTCAGGCATTCCGTGAAAATGGACCAAAGACACTGTTTTTCTTATGACGATGAACCCTCATTAACTCTTGCTGATTGTGATGGAGAGCCAGCAGAAAACTTCACTAAACTTAGGGGGAGAAAAAGACAAAGAATGAAAAAGAGGCATATCGGATAGTCTCTGGTAATGAAACCTCTCAATTCAGCTTTGGTGACTTGCATGGAGGGGGAATTAGCCTAGCAACTTACATAAAATCTTAACGTGCTGCTAACAAGCAGAGGTAAGTTGAAAAAGATGACACGGAAAGGTATTTTGCTCCATGTTTTATCTCTGAATCCCATCACATCTAGTGCGTGGAGTGAAGCCCGGTGCTACCACGTAGCTGGTTCGCTTTAGCCGTGCCCAGCCACCGCCGGCGTTTACTTACCGCCCCGCCCCGTATCGCTGTGCCGAGCCCTTAGCGTGAGCCTGGCACCTGCTCAAAAACTGCTTTTGTGTTTGCGTGTGGGGTGCATCCAGTAACAGGGCCGATGGCTGTGGTCTGGGAAAGTAATTACAGCTATTGCGTGACATCACCAGTTAAGATTCCTGGTCATTAAAGTCTAATAATAAAGGCCAGGTTGTTCTCGTAGTGGATTTTGCCTAAATCAATACAGACATTATTTGTGACCTCTCCTTCAGCTTCCACGCAACCTGTTTCACCTATTTAAATCTAGTCAACAACGTGATGGCAAGGGAGGTGACGAACCGCACCACCCTCAGCTCTCCTTTCTTTCCCCAAGCCCTCCTGGGGAAATAAACGCTGCAAATGCCGATGGAAACAGCAAAGGAATCACTCGTATGGAAAAGATCCCTCCCTCCAAAGAAAAATATGCTTATTCAGAGGGAAATTCTGCTATGGGACTTCTCCTCAGAACAGGAGGTGCTAAGTGGAAGGTGAGCAGTGTGAATTCAGTGAGGCTGGCAGGTCAAAAATTTGAGTTATCCAAGAACAGAGGAGCAGTTTTGGGAAATAATCCAGTGTCACTCTTTTACTTAGTCGTCAGTCAACTAAGCTCTCTGATCCTAGTAGACCTAGCCAGGTCCACACATGAAACTCATAAAACACCAGGCAAGGGATGTTGCAGGCAGGACTCCCTGAGGATTGGTGGTGGTGGTGGTGGGGGGGTGGCAGCAGTCTCCAGGTGGTCCTTTACACATGATGGGAAGGTGCTGGTGCTGGGGCTGTGCACGCAGCTGGGCACACGGCTGTCCATGGCCATCCCCATCAGCTGTCTTCCTCCTGCATTTCAACACTCAGGAGTTCACATCTGCCCTGCTTGTGTGTGCAGAAGAAAGGTGAGAGCACTAAGTCCTAAGAGATGAAAAGGAAGAGAAACCACCTTCCTGAAGGAAAGCAGCCGGGAGAAACTAAAATTACTGGTTTCTGCAGTGCTGGAGAGCTCAAGCAGCCTCTCGGTTGTGGTCGTTCTTCACAGTTTCTGAGAGCCGGCGGTAGGTGGTGCTGGATGATGCTCTGCTTGCCATGCTCCTCTTTCATGGACGGTTTCTGGGTGTATCCCTGTGTGATACTGTGCTTTGGCCCTCTTTCACCAGCCAGGTGACCATTTCCCCAGAAAAATAAATGACCACTGAGATGTCAAGAAAACACTTCGTTTTGGCCCCTTGGAGAAGTGTTAATGGGCTGTCTGAAAGGTTTTACCACAGAGCAACACGGGCTAAAACAGTCAAAGGTTACCCCAGGCACACGCTAAGCTTTACCCGCATGACGTTACTGCTTCCCACTGCCCTGCCTGCACTTTTGCGCTGCCTGGATGGTAGGCTCAGGGGCTGCTGCCTGCTGGCTCAGCTGCCTGCAAAGCCTGCGGCTTGTCAGCCTCCTCAACCTGCCTTTGGCTTGCAGCAAATCATCAGGTTAATGACTTCATGAAACAGGTCACGCACTTCTGCAGGTCAGAGGCGAGCAAGCCTCGGCAGGGCTCTGCAGGGGAAAGTTTTGGGCTGCCTGCCTGCCTCTTTGGGGCCTGGCTTACCTTGGTGTTGATCTTCATCTCCACTGGAAGCTTAGGAGGAAACTATTAGAACATCTCCCATACCGCTCTCATTTTTATTTTTTACTTTTTTTTTTCTTTAATTCCTCTTTTTTATCACTTTAATCAGAAATTCCTCCATGGGCACGTTGGGTTTTTTTACTGGAGGGTCACCTTTCATATTTTTTGAATAAGGAATAAGGACCTTTGAATAAGGTCGTGCCTCTCCTTCCTAGTCTGGTAATGGGTACAACCATCTCATTGGGCAAGTCTTTCTACAATCCTTGGGTACTGACAGGACACATTCTTCAGCTATCATAGAGCAGGTTAGAAACTTTTCAAGTGCTGTGCTTCCTACTTGTCGTAATTTTGGAAGGTATAAGGTCCCGAGTAGACGAGCGTTTCCACATCGAGTCCTCAGCGCCTGCTGCAGCTTCAAATCCCCAGGAGGGCAAAGCCCCGCACCACAACGGGGGCTTTATGAATGAAACAGCTATGGGGATTTCAGGTGATGAAAGGAGAGATGTGCGTACTTGCCCCTGATGTTATATGGTTATACACACTCTTGCTAAGAAAGCTAGATCTGTGTTAGACCTGTTCACAGATTTATGGCTTGCTTTGCAATGCTGTAGGTTATTCGGAGCACAGCACAGTAGCTTCCTGTGCTGTTATTTTGAAGCAGGTTTTCTGTTACCATCGATCACAGAAGCCGTCTGTAAGCTGAGATCTTTCCAAGGCTTAAGTCTTGATGTGAGGGCTCAGCCAGACCCCTACATCCAAGGAAAGATATGTGCTCTGCCCTGGGGGGTGGGGGGTGGGGGTGGTAAAAATAAAGTCAACATAAGCTGTTTGTCCTTGAACAACTTCAACAGTTTCAACTTCCTGGCAACAGAAAACTTTGCCCATGACAGAAATGACAGTTGCCCTTCAATTCAGTGAGGAAATGGTTCCTCCGTGCTCCAAATAAGATTTGTATGCCTGTGCCCTACATTCCTATAGGGTGCAATATACCACTTTAGGGATGCTCTTGCTAATCAGTGTGCAGCTGCAAGTACAAGTGCTTTCACCTGGTATCTTGGAAAACATATTGTACATGTAAAATGTATACTCAGTCTATATCCTAGAAATGCATTTCTGCCTTCAAATGTGTATCTTAAAAAAAAAAGAAAAAAAAAAAAGAAAAAAAGAAAAAAAGAAAGAATGAACCTTAGTATAAAACTTTGCTGAATATTTTCACATCCTGGTTAAAATGTTTTAGAAAGATACAGAAGAATGGCAGCATCAGAAAGACCTACAAAGACAGGGTGAATCTTTGTATCTAAGTGTTTGTCCCCTTGAATTTTTTGGTGGCAGAGCCTACATTTCCAAAGTAGGAAATGAATTTTTTCCTCATGGCTGGTTGAGTGGGCCCAGATACTTTTTAAAAAACATTTTAAGTCAGTGGGTCCAAAATCAGTTCCTTCTAATAATCTGCCTCTGTCCTTTGCTTAACACAGGACAAATGGATGTTCCCAGTTCTTACACATCACATTTTATAAGGGATTATTATGAGAAAAGCTTATTAATCTTGTCAAGTTGTTCAGAACAGTGTTTGAAGGATTATTTAACAGCAGGTTCTCTCTTTCCCCCTCCTCTTATCCACTTTATGCCTTTTCTGTTTGCTCAGCAGTTTACAACCTTAGTCATGGTACGTTGCACCTCCCATAGAAATGACAGTGCTTTCAGTGACAAGCATTTGACATGCTACATGGAGCAAATATAGGAAAAGGTAGGGCTAACAGGGTATCAGGGCAAAGACAGGGACAGCTTTGCTTTTCTTCACATGCTAGGAGAGTGAAGAGAGAATTTTAATTATCTGAAGTTTTTGCAAATGAGATTTGGATTAGTTTTGGTGGCAGTTTTATTAAGGTAAGCATTTCTCTTTTTTTTTTTTTTTAAATATATATATATCTAGGCTGTATATGTGTATCTTTCTGCAGGTTTCTGTCCTTTCTCAGCTCTTTGGCTGTCCTATGTATCTTGCAGTCTGCCTCACCAGTAACTCATCTTTCTTCTTTCAAAAACACCCTCCATCTGGGCCTTCTCCCAAACTACTTATAGTCTGTCATGGGAATTGCATCTAATAGTTTCTCACCTTTATAATGTGCCAGTTTGAGAGGGTTCATTTCTCATATGCTTGATAAAGCTGGTTTCAACTAGAAAAAAAAAGAGATTGCAGGTTCACAGATACCAAAAGGAGATGTCATTAGGTGTGCTAGAATTGAGATATATTAAAAACAACCGGAATCTTTAGCCACACTCAGTTATGATCTATGAGGATCCATAATAATTTTTACCAGCAAGAAAACCTATGTCTGTAAATGAGCCGCAGCAAAGTCAGAAATAGTTGAATATCTGAATGTAGAGTAACATTAATTTCACTGTTCTATTAATTAAAGACTAACTGCTATCACCCTGTGTTCAGGAAGGTGCTTTGATCTAACTGTATGTCTGAGATATGAAAGTTAAATGATAAACGGCATTTAACACATCTGATAGTATGTTTTACAGAGAAGAACTACAAAGCGATTATAGTAATAATTTGTGTTTCCTTTCTGGTGTGGTCTGAAATATCTTTTATGGTGGGAGGTGTATGGTAATGGAGAAGGGCTAAATACTGCTGTCAATTCATCATCAGGTGTCCTTCCTGCCTGTCAATCACAAACCTTTGTCAAGAAACTGAAGAAGCAAAAGGAGTTGGTAATTGCGAAAAAACAACTATCATGTAAAGCTTTTAAATAGCATGGGTATCAGTGATGGATAATTTTATCCCATGTGAGAATGTGATTTGATCATGCTGTAGAAAATCAAAATGTATCCTGGTGAGCATAGATGGTTGCCTCTCAGGTGGTTTGGCTGGCCAGATCACATTTCACCCCAAACCTAATCAATATGGCTGTGTGTTTACCTATGTATGTACATATGCATGCACATCTGTATGCATGTGTGTGTGTTTACATACATATACACTCTGTAGACAGAACTCCAGCTCCTTAATCGGTGAATTTGTGTTACCCATTGCCTTCTTCCTGATGATTTCTTCTTCTTCACCCATTGCACAGAGGCACCAACCCGCCAGGTCCAAGAAGAGGCAGTGGGGAAACCAGGTGTCCACAGGTCCTGCCCCAGCAGTTCTCCCCCACTTTCACCAGCCCAGCTCCTCTGCGATCACCCCGCTGCACCCAAGCCAGAACTGCCTGCATCTCCCTAAAATACTGAAATTAACTGTGGGAAAAACCACATATATCCCAAAGTCAGAAGACACCGAGTTACTGATTTGAGAGCAGCTTTTCCTGTATCACCTTAATGGAAGGGAAAGAACAAAAAAGGTTGCAGATTGTTTTGGCCTCAAGAAATAAATCTGATGCTTTATAGATTTTCATGAGGTCTCCTGTTGTTCTCTTTTTGCAAATTACTCTGTTTCTGCTTTCTGTGGAGCTATACGTACATTTTTCCCTTAAGATAGCCAGCTTTTTCTTTAGTGGAACTAAGGGGTCATAACTCTAGCTATGTGGCAAAGAAGCAGACAAATATCTGAAGTCCTCTGATTAATATACATATATCGCTGAGTTTCAGGCCAGAATGAGCATTATTCAAAATTACAAGCCTCCAGCTTAAAGAATAGCTAACACAAATGCTGACAGAAACTAAAGCTGTTCTAATAGCAAGAGAGTGCAAAGAACTGAAAATTTGTATGCCCTTGAACTATTAATTATTCTGCCTTGGAAGGATTAAAAAGGACTTCTAACTGACCCAAGTTGTGCTTTGAAAACAGAGAGAGAAATACAGTATCCCCTGAGTCCCTGACTAGTTTAAGTACGTATTTGTTAAATTTAAGACCTGCCAAAAACCAGCTATTATTTTCTAGCTGCTTTGTACCCAGCAGCTTCTTATAAGAAGTGACTTATGGAACATTTCAGGGCTTTTATACCAGCAACAATAACCATCATAAAACTTGTGGAATATGATATTAGACTGAAATATCCGCAGCATATGTTCTGACAACATTTTGTATAACAGCAGAAGTCCTATAAAGGGTTTTGATACAATTAACAATGCCATTAAAAATCCCTGGAATAGCGTTAAATTTGATAGACATTCTGTGAATAAAAATAATGTAAGTTATTGTTAGCTTTCATTATTAAAGTCAAGAATTATTTAAAAAACTTGTGCAGACTTTCCTGGTAACACAAGAACTGCATATAAAGAGTTCCATGTCAGCGAAGTATTAGGCTCCTTTTAATCTTTACAACAATTGAAATCATTAATTTACTAACTCATTTGGACTATGACAATTTCAGCTATTAATCTCACTCTGGTTTTCATCTGACTTTGAGTAGACATGTAGCAATTTCCACCCCAGAAAAAATAATAATAATTTAAAAAAAACACCCTGTCTTGAGGAGGGGGTTCGGTAACAAAGCCCACACTGGCTTAGTGGACTGTATCTGAAATCTGTAAGGGAAGAAGCCCCATGTTAACGCAGTGCAACCACTACAGCTGCTGCCACAGCCCCATTCTCAATGGCTTTGGAAAGGTTTGGGCTGACTGACTGGTGGCTGCACTTGTCTCTGAATCTCCCACTGACTGTGAATAAAATTACGGTAGGAAGAACTGAACTTCTTGCAGAAGAAATGCAGAGACCATCTTTGTAGCTGTGATGACAGAGAGTTGCCATCAATCACGAATCAGTATTTGTATGTCCTGAAAGGAGTTAGTTAGCCTGCTTAATCAGGGCTGCGATGGACAGGAAGGAAGATTTATGCAGCTCTTCTTTGGCGTGTGGAATTAAAATAAAGCAAACAGGCAGAAATTGATTTCCAAGACTGACAAGCAGTCTGGAACACTGTTTAAATAAATCAGTGCGTTATTGATACGAATTGATTCATCAGCACAACTAAAAATAGGTCCAATCTTCAGCCTTCTGCAATTCCTTTTTTTGTTTGCTTGTTTGTTTGGGTTTTCTTTGTTTCGTTTTTGTTTTTTAATCCAGGAATTTTCTGAAAACTAATTTTTGGCCAGAAAACTAGAGATGATATTACTTTTGATACAGGCTACATTTTAATTTTATTTGTTTATTTATTTATTTATTTTACACCTAGTACTTCAGCGCTTACACAGAGACAGCAATAAAATGAATAGCTGTGCTCGGGAGCATCTGCCCCTATCCTCAGGCATGGCAGCCCTTCCCCAGGCAGCAGCAAGGCATGCGGGTGGGCACCTGCCTCCCACCGGGCAGGACAGACCCTCAACCTAGCCCCAGCTCCCCATCTGTGGAAATTAAGGCAAGGAACTCCCATGACCGAATGGGGAGAGCATCGGAGCCAGGAGCCACCGCAAGCCAGACGTGCCAAGCTGGGGCAGACGTGCCGAGGCTTTGTGAAGCTCAGTCTGGAAACAAGCTGTTTCTTGACCCATCGAGAGTTCAGAAGAAAGCTAGTCTGTTAGAAGGGGAATCTCTGAAATTATTCCTCATCTGGTACAAGGTTTTGCTGTTTAAATGGGAGCCAGCTAGAGGGACACAATTGCAACTACCTGTGTAGGCATACACATTTAGCATGGCATGAGACTGAGTTTCAGCAGTGGGTGGCTGGGAGGAGAAGGGAACCTGGCTTCATGAACATGGTCCACAGCTTAATTGCAATGGTGGCTGCTAAGTGATTTTGAAGAAAAGCTGATCTCCGCTGGACGTCTGTCCCCACCACAGCAGCTACCAGGGCCGGTGCTGGAAGCCTCACCACCACTGAAGGTCATATTCAACCATGAACAAAAGATGTTTCCTTTTGGCAAGTGTTCTCCACAGCCTAGCTTTGAGGCCCATGAATAACTAGATTAGGACTAAACAGCAAAACAGCAAAATGCTCCAGGTCCTCTATTCACTAGCAATAGCACAGCTGCTCAGGCCGTAACAGGCGTGCGGGCAGTACTGTCAATAAAGGTCCAGCATTCTGCCAAACCATTGTAAACAATAGATGAGATGTATACTGCTGCACTGGGACTGACATCACCTTGGCATCAGCACAGCTGGAGAAGAGAGGCAGTGGTTTTGCCTGCCGTATTGCACCTCTGAGGCACGAGAACACTTCAACTTTCACAAAAGAAAGACGTGCACCCTTCCAAAGAAGTAATTTTTTAATGGTACGGTCCTCTCGAACCTTATTTTTCTCAAATGCTTCTATGTTCACCCTCTTTCTGCTCTTCCCAGGCAATGTGAAGCTGTTCTAAAAGAAAATGGCATTTTTTCCCCACTGCTCTGAAATTCTGGGAAGCGTTTTTTCTGTTTCAAAAATCGCTTGTTGGGATTGTAAATTCAAATTATTGCCATGCATTATGGCTTTTTTTGGCAGCGGAGCAGAACCACAGAGCCCAGTAACATATTTCATCCTGGGGAACATATCAAACATATGTACAGTAAGCTAGCTGTGAGAAAAATTGAGCCCCTTTGTGTGCCACTAGTCACAATGAACATTGATGTGCAAAAGGAAAATGTTTTCAGAGGCTCACACGAATGAGGAACAGTGGTAGAATGGTATTGTGGAGAAGAGAGAAGTTTACTTTCCGTAGATCCTATAAGTAACCCTAACCGGCTAGATGAACCATGCTATATCACATACCATGAACGAGACAAATTGATGGTAAAAGCCCTGGTCAGCATGAGCTGTTTGGGAAGGCATTTAAAGCAAACGCAGAGGGAAGGCTTCAGCTTTGAGTGGGTTTGCTCTGTGGGAGGTACAGTATTTGAACAAATTATTAAGGGCCCAAATAATGAGGAATAAGGCTGTGTTCAGGAAGTTATGTCTGGAGGCTTTTTAAGGGGACACACAGGGAGCCCATCAGCCCTCAGCTGTGCCCAGGGTAAGTGCAAACTGAGGGCCCTGAGGGTACCTTTGTGGAGAGAATGGTACAAATAATGTGAAGGGCAAGAGGAGAAACCAATAACTTATGAGCTATTGGCACTAATAAAACCTAAAAGAATTCAAATGGAAAAGGAGCCTTTGGCCTCAGTCCACGAACCTCATGTCTTTATTTATGAGAGGTCATTGCTAACTGAAACTCACCATAAAACACCTCTTGCCATAGCCAGAAAGGGTCTAGCAAACCTCATTCTCTCTTCACAGCCTGGAGCACAGAGATAGTCTCCCTACAGACACACTGGAGACCGTTTACCCTAATCAAATTCCCTGCATTTTTATCCCTTTCCTTCAGGTTTAGTCAATGGCTTTCAGTGGATGTTAAGTCTTTTCTGAGCAGATGTTCAGCGTACCTGTCTGTCACGTGGATATGCTGCCAGCAAGTATTTGGATGCAATGGTAACATTCTTTTTCTGTTCTAGATGCTCAGAAAGCCAGTCCTGCAAATCCCTTGAATGCATGTAACTGGAGTGATTTATCCCTCCAGATAAGAGGCGGGATATCAGAGTCAGATAAGAGAGTTTTCATAAAACCACTGGACAACGTCAGGGGTGACCTAGCTTTAACTAAGGAAGCCTAGATTGCAGGAGAAAAAACACAGTTGCCTATGATTACAGTGCTTTGTCTTCTGCTTGTGGTTCTTTTTTGAATAGTGAAACCGGCTTTATAGGAAACAGTTCATTATTCCTTATCAACAGCAAGAATTCAAAGGGATATCGAAGGGTGGAAAGTGGCCAGCAGGTTTATTACGTTCATCCTCTTTTTTTGAGTGAAACAGCCCTTTTGCAGCCTCGCCTTCCCAGGCTACCTCTCCCTGCAGCACGTGGGGGTGATGAATGTGTGCTGCAGACACCAGCGCCAGGTAGCACCTCTAGAGAGGTGTAAGAGAACCCAAGGAGATGCTCCCACCTCCTCCAGCTGGGGGGTTGCCATCTCCAGCTGTTCTCCATCACCAGTAAGGAGTCAGGAAGATGAAATAAAGCCATTCTTTGGCTATAGTTTAGGTGATGTCCTTACTCGGCAGATATGGTCATTACACAGGAGTCATGCCCATCCTTATTCCATTTCTTGTTACTCTTAGCTGCCCTGGGCATAGTTAAGGGGTAATTTTCACACTCTAGTAAATGGAGAAACACTGAGTGTCCCCAGGAATCACTGAGGTCACAGAAAGGTTTTTAAGTTACCAGGACAGAAAATCGGATGGGGAGTGGAAAAGGTACTCTGACTCTTCCCTTCACCATCAAGACTATGCAGAATTTAAGCTGCCTGGTTTTTTCAAGTAGGATGCAGTCATTGGTCTCATGTGATTTATCCCACATAGGATGAGAGAATGGATCACAAGAGGAATGGCTTCAAGTCAGGATCCCAACCCAACTGTTTTTCTAATTCAGTTATCAAAGCATTTTATTCTTCGGGGCTTTCGAGCCTGCCATAGCTAGGAGTCCCAAATCGCACTTGTGGTAAATGCATTTTGCATCTTTGTAGGTGAAACACCGAACTACCATTGAGCTCTCACTCTGATTTTTCTAATCCCAGAATCTACAGAGTGATGGGATCCAAGCATGGAGTCTGGGGCTGCCCCAGACATGGTCTCATTGGCTCCGGGAATTTGAAACCTGCAGAACAAAATAGAAGTCATTACTGCTACAGCATTTTGCTATTCAAACCCCATATGGCTCAAACACTTTAGGGCAAGACATGGCCAGAAGGCAGCATGGCCATTTCACAAAAGCCTTGGCTATGGACTGCTGCTCATCAGTCCTCTGTGTCTGAAGAAGACCTGACCAACAGCAGTGCCACCTGTGCAGCACTCAGGAATTGGATACCCCGTCAGTTGGCTCAGTGAATTTATGACTATCCATCCTTCTTCCCAGGATCATAATTCAAGTCTTTCTGTCCTGTCCTAAAATGTCATTACGATTAGACAGATGAAGGGAATGAAAGTAGAACTAGAGCCATAGAAGGGCACAGTATAGTTGGAAAGTAAGCTTAAAAGTTATGGGTCTCCTTCAGATTTCTGAGAACTCCAGTGATACTCCCTCGTTCGGCCTCTTGCTGTTTGTAAAGTTAAATGATTGGGATATAATATCCAGTGTTATCTACTCTTATTTTGGATATATTTCATTAATCCCCTATTAATGTTTTAGAGCGTGACTATTCTGAATAAGAAACCTTAATTCTGGTGTGGGAAAGAAATACTAGTGGAGTGAGACATATGTGACTTCAGCTCCAGCAAGCTGGACAACACGCTGTGCCATATTGAAGAAAGTAGCTGCTGAAGTAAAACTACCTGTTTCTACTTGCAAGGTAAAACCAATCAACTCTTTTTAAATGGCCCACACAAGAATATGGAAGTTTATTTTATGATACTTTGAAGCTCATGCAATCAAATTAGTATCAAAGGAATTGGCTTGATATTAATGAAGAAAAACAGAAAAATGAGATCTACAGGATCATACCTACTTAAACTAGGTATACCTATTATATATGTTACTATACATGTATATGCATCTTTAAAGAAGCAGGCACAAATTCACTGAACCAGCACAATATGAAGCACTGGCACCTCCATTTTATACAAGGAGAGTGAAACTGAGGCACAAGGATGGTGACATCTTCAGTGCCGCTCTGCAGCGCAGCTGGTAATAAGAAAAGGTTTTACTAAGCCTCCTCTCATACTTACCCCTCTCACATGGGGAGTGCTTTCTCTTGCCTTTTCCTCAAATATTTGATTAATCAAGTTCTGCTGCAGCCCTGGCTTTATTAGCCTATACAGAACATCTTTGTAGGTACGTGTTGTGGAATACCTTCGCAACGCTTCAGTCAGGAAGGATTACTCATTCTTATGGCAAGGCAGCAGACTTGTCGCTCCTCCAGCTCATCAAGACTGCTACAGCAGCACTCACCGCTCTCCCGGTTATGAGTGAGAACAGTAATAAGAATAAAAAATTTTTAATCCTGTCATGGGTCCAGATGCCCCTTATTCAGTGTAAGCAGCAACGGTGATAACTTCCAAGTTATATACTTAAATAGACACATTTTGTATCTTTAATAGATAAATTTGCTTTCTTCTGAGGGGGACAGGATTTAAATCTCACTTTATGCTCCCCAGAGAGGAACTGAGTTAACTTCTATTATAGATGGATCTGGTCCTTCATGGCTACATGCATGGCCCATCAAGTTACACAAGAGGAACTAAATGGCACAGTTGTATCTAAATCCTGTAAAATTGTCAGAATAACCAGCAAAGTACAATTATTTATGATTCACAGTTTGTTTATTTACAATAATGTTTTGCATAAAAAATAACTGAGAATGTTGAAATCTGCGTGTGAACAAGTCCATGGGTATGAAAAGTGGGGAGGCTCATCCAATAAATCATTTACTGTGAATTATATGTTCATCACCAGTACTAGAAAAGCAAGAGAAGTCTTTATTTGCAATCCTTTTATTTTTAATTGGTTTTTAATGATGGTTCTAAGCTATAAGCGTACATGTAGATTTTAAACATCTGTGAGGGATTGTTTTCACCCCTGGAATTTTACTTCCATCTATGATAAAAATAGGAAATACTTTGCAAAGTTGTTGTTGTTATTACTACTATTATTATTATTATTATTATTATTACTATTATTATTATTTTGTTATTGTTGTTATCATCATCATCATCATCTCTTTTGGATAATGGGAAAAAAATGTATGCTCAAAATCACCAATTTATTGCTACAGATCATTAAAAGCCAAGCATGTTTGCAGGTTACTGCTTTATCTTATAGCGAGAAGCTGAAGTTCCTGGGCAGCACTGCTCCTGAGGAATAATGACACATTTGCCAGAGGAAAAAAGGGTCAGAAGAAAAAGCTGTTCTGTAAGACACTGTGGGATGCTACCACTAAAAGAAAGGACCACCCCAAGCCTCACCTCCAGCAAGTGCGTGTGATGATTTTTTGATTTGCCTCCTGGTAGCAACACATAACAGCACATGCGTTTAAAAAAGTAGTTCTGCCAGAGTACTGTCCTGCATGCACAGTTCTTGCCTCGGAAGAAAAAAAGGATAAAAAAACCCCTCATCTGACAGCTGTTAATGATGTAGTTTAAATGAGTCATTGGAAAAGATGAGTTTACTCCCTCTGAGGGCCAGGTAAGACCCGGGGTAGTCAGGAAGCCCCAGAAGTTCAGGCTGGGGACTTCATGAATACCTCCTGGCTTGAACACAGACCCACCAGACACGGGGTGCTGCTGATGGGGAGCAGAGCCAGGGGTAACCATGCTTTCCAACTGCTCAGACAATGATGCTGTTTTCATGAGCCATGCAGTAGAAATCACCCCTATTTATCCAAGACGGAAAAGTGCACACAAAAAAAAGCTCCTGGCAGAGTTATCCAAACCCTGAAATCTTAATTTTGTGATCTGCTGCAAGATTTCTGAAATTTCAAAGGAGCCAATAGTTTAACCCAGGTCAAGTGACTTTGTTTTTATTTACTGTTACACAGGAGCTTCTTTTTGGAGAGCAGTACAGATTTTTACAAATATTTAGTCCAGGCAAACATTTGATGATAATTGCTAAGAAAAAAAATATTATCAGAAATAATTTTCCCTCTCCAGGGGAGGAAAAAAATAGAGTAGTTTTATTTTTGTGAGAAATAGTTGAAACATGAGGCAAAAGTATTAAGCGTTTTGTTTTTTAAAGCTATCAGAAATGTGGTGTTTTATTGCTTTTGGCCCTAGCATACATTGTTTTCCAGCTCCACCGCTCATGTTTCAGCACATACAACCTTACACAACATGATATGTGTGTAACTTTGGTATCTTATGTAATATGAAATTCCCGAGAAAGAGGATGGGATGACTCAGACAGATGAACCACAGCCAGGAGAACACAAGAGGACAAGACAGCCACAGCTGGCCAGGAGAAGACAAGCTCTCCTACTTCTAAAACATGGTGCACTGTAACACTCCTTGGGACTACCGAGGTCTCAAAGCTCGTGAGATGTATGGTGGCTTCTCCTCGCCGCAAACCTCCTGCAGGACTGCGGGGAGGCATTAGAAGTTTACTTGTTTTGCAGTTGTTGCTCTCTGCAGCATCCTAAAAGCAGGATTTCTGAGGAGGACAGCACAAGTCTTGCAGCTTTCGATGTAAACAGCAGAGATCAGCTGTCAGCCCTGACCACGGTCTCTGCAGTAGTCAAGGCTCAAACAAGAATTCACGTGTTTCATAGGCAGCGGCTTATTTCTGGGTCAACCGTAACCTTTTTCTGCTTGTAACAATGTCAGCTGCTCTGCACTTATCTCCAGCTGAAGAGGGCTTGTGCATATTTTGCTTCAGTCTGTCACTGCATGAATAGAAAATGCAGTCTGCAAGTACAGAGCAAAAACGTATGTGTTGGGTGATCTGGTGGAAATGGGGCCAGCTCTATTATTGGCTTTGTTATTGGTGTTCTAGTTCGAGAACAGAATCTTACTTGTTGAGGCTGATTTTCATAAAACATTTTTTAATTATTTATATTCCTTTTTCAGGTATTGATTTAAAGGACTGAGAGAGGTTTGGGCCATTGCATTAAGTATATTAACATGTAGTTTTGAGGATATTTCTGGGCACATATGCTAAATTTGAAAATTCAACGTACTTGCAAAATTGCAAGTATAAATCAAATAACAACTAAAGTGTTTCCTTAGGCCAATGGTTTTAAGTGCTCTCAACAGCTGGAAAAAGTGCAGACTCTTTGCTATGCAGAATTGGCGTGTATAGATTTGGAGCACAGACAGACCTTTGCTAAACTACAGCGATTCGTCATGTTTAAATGTGTTTGTTGTTAGCAGGGCACAAGCATGATTTGATTACCATGGTGTTCTGAAAAAAAAGAAAACTGTGCTCATATTGGGAAAGGCAAGAAGAAAAGCTTTTAGAAGCTAGCTCAAGTTAGAAGGGGGAGTTGTGGTGTCATCTCCAGCATTTTCTGGTTTGACTTTTCAGAGCTTTTTTTTTGGAGAAATGGACAAGAAATTAGCAAAATATTTAAGAATTCACGAAAGCACATGACGTTCAGAGTGAAATTTAGGACTGCAGCACATGAAGTTTTTTAAATTATTTATTTAGTTCACTATCAATCTTAGCAGTTAAAAATAACTTTTTCAACATAAATCCTGCTGCTCCACCAAGCGTGGATCCCCCACGGGGGCTGGGCTGTGGCTGCAGCCCGTGGGCATGGCAGGAGCCGGTCCCCACCTCTCTGTGACCCTGGGGGTGCCATGGCCCCAGGGCACTCAGCCAGGGAGTGGGGTGAGGGGGAGCTGGGCTGAGAGGGGGTTATAAAGCTCCCCGGGTGAGGAAGACAGAATCATAGAATCATTTAGATTGGAAAAGACCTTTAAGATCATCAAGGACTGCCAAATCAGCTGCTAAACCATGTCCTTAAGCACCACAATTTTAAACATTTCCAGGGATGATTCCACCACCTCCCTGAGCTGCCTGTTCCAATGTTTGACCACCACACGGAACAAAAAGGAAGAAGCTGTGAACTACCAGGCGATTACCAATCCTACTTCAAGTCTCCATGGTATCTCATGTAGCTGGCTAGATGAGAAATCCAGCCAGCTTGCAGAATGAATTGGACTGAGGCTTGCTAATTTTACGGCGCAATACATAGTCTGAGGGTCACTCTCCAGAACGTCCAACTCTTTCAGCTCTATTTGCATGATTCACCTGAAGCAAGAAGTTTGCCTGACTTCCACCAGAAGAGTTCATTAAGGCGTGCCAGTCCAAAAAAAACTTTTGAGTTCAAATGATCAGAATTTTGTAAGTATCTACTCAGTCATCGATGTGTGAGGAGAGGACCTGGGCACCACGCAGAGTGAGCCCCCATGCAGACACCCTTCACCAATGAGGTGCAGAACCTAGACAGAGAAAGGCACACACCTGCTGCATGCCGAACCTCTGCTGTAGGTATGATGCTGTGGAATGATTAGCAATTGTCCTGAAGCCAGAGAAATCAGCATGTGACCATCAGTAAAAGGACTCAAAGACCACAATGGCACAGCCAAATGGATCTCCGGTGTTTCCCAGGTTGTGCGGAGAGCGCGGTGAGTCCTGATGGAGGAGCTGTATCAGTAAAAAGCAACAGGACACAACTATTTCTGCCAAAGGGAGTGGGGAGAAGAGAGGGACATGGGCACAAACTTTTAATGAACTCTTGGATATTAAAGCTGCCTAGGTTTTCTCTTGACAGAAGGTGAGAGTGGTTGTCGCCTTCCTTAGAGGGCAGAGGTGCCCATGAGGAGAGCTCTGCACAGGACTAGCATCGCAAACCACTTCATGTACATGCAGGACGGCACTGCAGCCTACTTACTTTGGGTTTAAAATAATGATGACTACTTCATTAGCCGCCATGGCCACATATCTCATCTTCACACAGTGGTCATTGTACTTGAATTTAAGAGACACTTTAACGACATAGATTAATTCATTATCAATAGTTCTACACCCTGCTTTAAAAAGTGAAAGCGTGTGTGCTTTCTGCTCATAAACAAGCATGTTCATAATGAGCAGACGGTTGCTGGAGATGAAAGCAGATACTAAGTCAAAGATTTTTTTCTTCGGTTATAATGCACACGGGAATTAGGAATAATGAATATGTCCTGGCACTTTGATAGGAGTCTGGGGAGAAAAACTGCCAAATGCAGTACTGAAAAACAATGGCAAAATATTTATCATTTTCAGCAACATGCATATGTTCAGTTTGACTATGTAAATAACCTTAAATACAAAAGTCTTATGTAATAAGTGAAAATAATTCCTGTATTCTTATTGTCAACACAAACAAAAACCAGATAGTGAGCAGTTCTGTTCCTTTCTTTATTCTAATGATGTTTCTAAGTGCTACAGGTATTCATCTAAACTTAGGGGGCAAAAAAAAAAAAGAGCTTGTAGGCAGAATCCAAGTAATATCTTCATTTTCTAATAGATTTTCTTTCCTTTGAACCTTGACAGTCATTTGTTTTCCTTTCCAAGATGTAGCTGTAAACCAGTTTAGCAGATACAAATAAAATTTTCTTAAATTTAGCAGAGGACAATAATGAATTGGTTTTATATGCCTATAAAACAACCCAAGTCTGTGGGCATTTTGAAATAATGGTGTCAATTAGGATCTATAATGTATTCCGGGAGATATCATAAGAAATGTGGCAGCAAAATCATTTTTTCCTTTCAAAATTATCACCTGCAATATGCAATAAAATGCTAGGATGTACTCATAAAGGAGCCATTGCAGTATCCTCACTAATATATATGCAAATATTTCATCACTTTGAAACTCTGAGGCACACAAGAAAGCTGTTAGAAATTAACATCAACTTCCAGTTGCCATATAAATCAAATCAACAGCCCTTCTCTAAATAAAGTACCTGCTTAGGGAAGTAAGCTACTTTGATTAAATGCTGATGGGAATCGGCCCTGCTCGGCACCACTGCTGTTGACAGGCAGAGGCTGGCTCTCATCCTTTGCAAATGTCGTGACGTCTGCCATCACTGCTAAAACGCCTTGCCATGTTCTCACCTTGGGACCTTCACCTTTGCAAGGTGAGAATTTTTGCAGTTTAAAGGACATTATCGCCCTCTTTGGTCACTGCACTAAACCAAATACATTGTTCTGGGGGAAGCCTAGAAGTTGAGAGTGGATTAAAATACCCTGGTTCAAGCCCTTTCCAAAAACCTTCTCTGAAATCATAGATAGTGACTTGTTCTCTGCTCTTTGTACCAAAAAGCACAATAATTCTGCAGGAGACTTCACCTCTCACAGCAGCAGGAGGCAGCAGGATGCCTACCCACATTAATGCATTTCTGAAATAAAGCAGCCTGAAGGAAGTCATCAACGTTTTTCCAAAGTTAAGTTGGAAAAAAATACATGTTGTTCTCTAAAACTGAATTATCACAACAAAATGATTAGAGAGAAGGTTGAGCAGAAAGTTACGAAGGTCAAATTACGTTAGTGCCCACTGTGATGCTGCAATGGGCAACGTCCATTTAGGAGCAGCAGTTGCTCAAGTAGCAACTTATTTTTCAAGGTGCATTAAGTATTCTTGCCCTCAGTGGATGGAGAAAACGACCATTAAATCTCTGAGGGAAGACTGTAAATGAGAAATCATTTGTTCCCAACCAGATGGGAAAGCACAGAAAAATGGGACATTTATTTTAATAGGTGGCAAGCACCAAAATATAGAGATAGTGCATCAAACTCATTTTCAATTGTCCTCCTGTGTATGCATACTTTTCTATGCATAAGCAGCCTTTTTATTCATCCCCGCCAGATGAATGTTGAAAACAATATCTAGTTCTGTACGGAACTCAGAAACTCCAGCCAGCTAATGAACAAAGTGGTTTTGCAACCTGCAGTTTGTCCTGCCTGCTGTCTGGTGTTGCCCTGCCATCCTCTGTTTCTTAAAAAAACCTAAATGGCATCATGGGTGTAGAAATGGACACTGCAACAGCTCGTCTGAGCTCCTGCCCTGCTAATGCAGACATGCTCCCTATTGACAAGCAAGTGTATTCTCCTTCTAGTCTAAGTTTAAATGTGTGAAGTAGTGAGGCTCTGGTTTATTTCACAGGATAATTGATTTCATCGTCAGAAACAGAGCTGAGAAGATAACTCATGGCAAATGATGTATTCAATGAATAAAGTTTCTTCCCTTGCCTGTGCTCATCCTGCTAGCAGATCATGAGTCCCTTGACTGTATTCAGTCTTCAGAGTGTTTTGTACACTGGTTTGCCAACAGGCAGAGCGCTGCTCACTGCAGGTGCATTCTTCCAGAGCTGCTTTGGCTGGTTATTCACATTTCCTTGCTGGACACAAAACGCATACTCAGCAGGAGGATCTGAGCAAACCACTAAGGCTCATAATCTCTCAGGAAAAGAAAAAAGAGGATGAAACATGAGGGAAGAGCCAAAGGCAGGAAGAGTCTTATTGGTGAGGAGCATACACATGGGATACGAGCTGTTCTCCAGTGCCTCCACTGTATCTTCACCGCCATGAAGACAGGTGGTTTGCTGAGGCAGCCTTCTTGCCATCCAGCAACATTTCTTACTGAACCCCTGTCATTGTGCATCATCGTCACTCCTCAGTTTGTGTGAACACTGTACAGACCCCGGAATTCAGTACTACTTCACATCTATTTTAGACAGGGTCCGTAATTACTAGACCCTGGATTTGACTCTCAGCTCTTTTGGCCCATAGTATTTCTGAAAATGTTCAAAAGCACATGTCAAGACAAAAAAAAAAAAAAAAAAAACAAAAAAACCAAACCAAAAAAAACAAGAGAGAGAAAAAGAAAACTTCTGCATACTGTGACATTTTAGAAAAGGAAACATTTTTGCAAACTAAATGTTGAACATTTTAGAGGTAAACTCCAAGGAAAGTTGCACCACTTGCTGAAGTTCTACTCTGGTTTCTGAAAAAGATTAAAAGCAGAGATCTACTTTGCACTGGGGAGTATGTTTACATATTCTCTGTGAGTTATATAGCATAGAAAATGTTGCCCATTAAGCAACTGTCATTGAAAGATCATGACTGCTCTCCAGGATCTAATGTTTCTTTGCTTTGCCTCTCTGGGAAAGAATTTATGATGTGCGTGCTCCCCACACAAGCCACGACATTGCTCGTTCCTCAGATGAGATACCTTATTCTTGGGCAGACATAAGGGGGAAATGGTAGGAGAGCAGCAAGGTTGCCAGTACTGAGGAGCAGTGTCTTTAGATTTAGCTTGGTCTTATGAAAAGCAAAACATGCAGGAGAGGAAAGAAAGAAGAAATGCAGATCTTGGGTGCAGCCAGACAAGCAGACGTGGTTTATTAGCCAGTGCAGAGCCACAGCAATAGGAAGGAATAGCTGCTCCTACCAGCAACATGGAAAGTCTGGCAGTGTAGTGGCTGGTATTAACTGCTTTTATATTCCTTCATGGGAACAGCTCCTATCTCAGTCCTGCTGATTGCAAAAAATGGGAATTTCATGCTTTGAAGAACTATAATAATGCCTTTGTATGTGCTTATACTAAGGGGGAAAAAAAAGGAGAAGCAAGCTCCTTGCTTTCAAGTTAGAGATGAGTGCTGGGTAACTAGAAATGGATACTGGGGAAATAATTCAGGTGATACATTTTGTTCCCACAAGGATGCCTTGTTTATAAATTACTTCTGGATCTTGCACTCCTGTGGTGAATTATCTACTCTGCTTAGCCCCCAGAAACATGACTGATTAATAGGAGCAAGCTCCACCGTGGCCTCCAGTCCTCTGCTCCACTCCCCACCTCCCATGTCCACCTCTGGTGACACAGCCCTGCTGCTCGGCAGGGAAGCACCAGACACAGGCTCCACTGGCTGGAAATTCTAGCAGGGAGGCAGGATCCATGGAAGGGGCTTTTGCGGGTGGTTTAAGGGCTGAAGTATTTTAGGGTATTTCCATAGAGTGGAAAAAGCTGATGTACACAGCAACAAGCAGGTGCTACCAGCCCGTTACTGGGCAGCAGCTTGCATTGTTTAGTTAGGTCCCCAGTGTTTATTATCTACAGTAGCACCCAACATGCACATCCCTCTTCCCAGGCAGTCCTTGCTGTGTGCAGCTCATAACCAGACTGACAGATCAATATGCAGACTCTGAGAAGAGAAACTATTACAGGGTCCCAAGAGTGAGACAGGGGTAGCTCCACCCTGCACAAGGACAGGGGAAACACAAAGTGCTGGTTCTCTGGACTGCTTGTGGAGACCTTAAGAACCAAAAGGACAAAGGTGTAGCAATGAATTTGAAAGACAGTTTCACATCTTTTGTTCTGCTTCCCTTTTATTAGATAGGTGTCAACTATTTGAAGAAAGATTTTTGAGTAGGCACATCTTTTTCTCTGTATACCCACCAGGGCTTGTGCTGGCACAACACATTAAGTGTGCATGCAGACTGTAATGTGGTGCACAGAGTGGCAGAAAGAAAAAAATCTACTCCTTCCATGATGTTTTCCCATTGTAACAGATCCCAGACTTTTATACTTTTTAGTACCTGTAAAAGACACCAGTTTGGATGAGAAAATCAGAATGCCCTCACTTCTTCCCCTGCACTTGAAAGGTACCAAGTCCTTGACAGGACAGGGTACCGAATAACAGTGCAATATTATTGCCCTGCATGGATGTTGGTAAGGTGGCTATGCCGGAGCTGGAGCTCGGTAGCAGTCCCAAAAGGATCTGTGAGTAAGTGCAGGTTTTTGTATCTGTACCCTTTTGAAACCTGCACAAGCAAAATCCCACCTGCACGATTCCTTCTAAAGACCTGCTGTTTATAAAATCCATTGAGAGCTATGAATTTCAATGAGAACATTGTGTTGTGTGCTAGGCAGCCAACACCTCACCTAGCTCTTCAGGGATAATTAAGCCAGTTAGCTTACCTAATGGGATGGCTGAACCCAGAGAGTTTAAAGGGTATGTTTGGATAAGCATATAAAGCTTATTCCAGCTCCTGAGCTCCAGCTCCTGAAATTGCACTCCCAGCCTTGCTAGAATGATTGTTTCTAGCTCCTGGGGGCTGGTCACATTTTCTTCAGCATCATCTTTCGTCCAACTACCCTCTAAACAAAATACGACTGTGAACACTTGCAGAAAGTCTAAATCTAGCACATCTTCCGAAAATTACTAAAGCTCTAGTTTGGCCCCAACTACCTCTTTCACCACTAATCACTAACCTTTGACTAAGTACAAAAAGTTCTTCAGTGTTACCCACTGTGCTTTCTGCCCCTGCCCTGCCTTGCTGTTTACATGTGATTTCCATTGCAGTGGATCAAAACAATCAAGGCAATGGGAAGAAGTGGTTTATTAATGTGGTACCCATGGCATTTAAAAAAAATAAACAAGTGCCTGAACAAAAATCAAAAGGTGGAAAAAATAACAATTTTTTATTGCAGGAAGCACACAGATGAGGGAAATAACTCTAGAGGAAGCATAAAGACATATCATTTTTAGAGAAAAGAGGAGACATGCAATCTGCTACATGATTTGGGGCTTTTTGTTTGAATGACGCTGAGCAACCCTGCTTTTTAGCTGATGCCTAGGAATACAAATTGTCTACTAAATATCTGCAGCTGCAGTCTGTTCTGCTATTGAAGTGGCTGCAGAATGTCACTGCTATTTGCTTTGTATAGAAGAGCGAAGGGGGAAGGGTTCAAAGGCAGACAAAGACCACAGTAGCATTGCTGAGACCTGTGTATCAAGCCTGTGGCTTTTAACATTTCCCCTTTCAGTTTACTCTGCCCTTCGCGGTTTGTTCAGTAAGAGGAAGAGAAGTGGCAGCACAAGGATAACTGAACAGCCTGGGCTTGGTCAGATAAGTACTCATTTTCAGATAATTATTATTTACTACTTGCAATATAGTAGGATGCAGAATCTCTGGTCATGGCCCAAGATCTTCTTTTTCAGGGGACAAATGCAGACTAAGGCAATGTAACCTTTTAAAGGACTAAAGATTTATTGATTTTTTTAAGAATGTCTGTAGTATGCAAAGTGTATTCCATAATGCAGCAGATCACATTATAAATAACACGCAAATAGCATACTGGAAGCCAAACAGAATGCAAAGCACAGCTTTATCAAAAGCTAGAAAGCATCATAGCACACAAAAAAGATCACACTGAGCCTCAAGATACGAAACTCATATGACCCTCTGGGATTAGGCATGACGTGCATCTTTCACCTGCAAATATCAATGATTAGCAAGAGGAGTAAAGAGAGTCATAGGAAGGTTATATGCTGTCACACTGCCAAAGTTAGGGCTTTCTTGTGAGTCCATCTTATCTGTAATTCATGGTTGCTGGGAAACCAAAATCACTTCTTTTGAAAAGAGTGAATCAATTATAATACAATGTTAGACAACAAGACAAAGATCAAACAGTCACATTTTTAACATTTTTCTATAGTGATTTAAAACACAATAGCTGTGTTGGGCCACACAGAGGAATACTGTCCCTTTAGGATCATGTATGCATGTGTGTGTGGAAATCTCAAAACACACGATGTTCCTCTTCAGCTCTGATTTCCTTCATTTAATATCAAATAATATTACGCACTGTTCAGTCCTGAAGAGTGTGAATCCCACTGTCTTCCCACTGCCTTCATGGGGGACAAGGGCTTTGTTGTGTCTGACTTTGAGGGACACACTTGCCCATAGTACCTAGTTGTCTGAATAGATGGATAAGAAGACAAGGTGAATTACTTCAGGAAACAGACACATTGAATCATTTTAGCTACCTGTATTTATCAGAAAAAAATTTAAATAACAAACTTGCAGTTAACAAAAATCTCTCCAATTCAAGGCACTCCTTAGTCACATTTTAAAATCCAGACATTATGTTACTCAGACACACTTGGAATAATTTTGGTTGTGTTTTGAACAGCTAATCAACTAAATGATTATACCTGAGTTCTACAAATTAAACTTAGAGTCACAAAAAAATACACCCCAGCTGCATCATGCACGTGTTACACTTCCAGTTGGGGATATTATGATTAATAACAGATATGAATGTTCATTTCCTTTATTTTTCATAGTAAACATATTATTGAAATATATCTAATCAGTTATGTAACATATGCTACATGTAGTAGCGTGAGCACAGATTTTTGCAATAAAAATGACAGCTGAAGTGCTATTGCCAGAAACGTGCAGTTCCATGAAAATAACGGGATGTTTCAGACTCTTATGTTTCACAGCAGGAGAAGAATGGGAGTAAAGAAGTAAAAGAAAGGGATGGCTTAAATCAGAGGTAAAAAAGACACACAAAGCTGCTGAAAGGTGGGCAAATATATTAAAAGAAAACCGCAATGGCTTGGTAAACATTAGACTAGTCTCTTGCTGTTGAATGTAACATGTACAGTAACAGGTTGACATGAATGCCCATTTCCTGAAGCTTTTTCTGGTTTAGGTGAGTATTTGCGGATATACTAGTAGCATGACTGGGTCAGGGTGGTATCATTGCTGAGCACTAAGTGCAGCCACTGATACGTGTGTTCATTTATGCTGATAGAACAGGGTTTGACAAGTTTCACTGTATTTTGGCTCTATCGGTTGATTAAGACATCTTTGCAGAAGAAATCATCTCCAAAGTGATTGAGTGTGATTTGCCCGTATGCCACCGTAGTGCAGTCAGTATGAAACTGTCCTCGTCTCGCACTACAGCGCTCATCTCCATCCCTGCCCTGTCTGACCTGAAGGGAATCAGGCGAAGTTTTGAGAGCTTCTCTCTTTACGGAGGGTATTTCATCGTCCTCTGTATTACTGCACTTGAGAGAAGTACAAGAAAGACAAGGGAGCCTTGGAATATTTTACTGAAGAAAGCATGTAATAACAGCAAGAATTACAAGTTTTCTCTATTTTTAAATACATTGCTTGTTGCCAGTAATATTTCTTATGGTAATATTAGGAGCAATTCTTAAGCCGTTGTAATTTGCTAAAATGCAGCTGTGAGCTGTTTTTTCCCTCTCCTGCAACTGAGATTTCTTTTTAATATTAATAGATTTTACCTTCTTTTAAGCCCATGAGAACTGCAGAACCATTCATAAGTATCAATGACCTGATTTCTGAGAGCAGTTACTGAAATTGTGCATAATTCGGGATTCTGTGCCCACATGTGTCTGAAAGCCATCTTCAGCCATCCAAAACTCAGGTCTGCAGCTGCAACCACCTCTGAGAGTCCTCTCTGTAACCAAGTGAAAGAGTTGGGCACCTCTAAACGCCAGTGCAATGTATAAAATATACCCAGAAGTGATGCATTGAAGGTGCTTACCTCTCCCTGTGACTACAGAGAAGGCTGGGACATGAGTGACAGGGAGCCTAGGCAGCTGACTTGGACTAAATGTTTATTTTTTTAGTGCTTTTGAATGTTAGAGGTAGGTGAGGAGTCACACCCTAATTCACCATATGTTCACTTATTCCAAGATAGCATAAAAGGCGATCTGGCTGGAATAATAGTTCTGCTTTCCCGTCTTGTGTATGTGGAAATCTGCACTTAAACTTACCTATTTTATTACTTTTAGTGTTTTATTTCCAATATAATCATGCATGGCTTATATCAGACAGGTACTAAGCATTTTATTAAACTGCATATGGAAACAGTTGAAAGTGCTTATAGGTGACACACTGAAAATTGATTTATTTTTCCTTAGCTAAAGGAAAGCAAAACAATTACTGCTATAACTATTGAATGTTTGAACATTAGCATGTTCTTAAAAACATACTGTTAGTTTATGGGGTTGCTATTTATCTCAGAAAGGCAATTCTGCTGGCAATTTGGCTATTAGAAGCTGCTGAAAAGAAATTAAGATCTGGTTTGAGCAACATTGAAACAAAATCATCTGAAGGGATTAATTGATTCCACACTGTAACATAACTGTTCATTCAGCAGCTCTTTTTCATATCACTTCTTTACAATTAAGACTGAATTTCAGCTGGCAAAGTGAATAGCTCACAAGAACTGCAGAATGGCCTGCCTGGGACTTCAGGGACCACCCCAGCGTCAGGGATTAAACTCACCTCTAGCTTAGCAGGGATTTGTATGGGCTCCCAGGGTGCAGGGCCAGTGTCAGCATCTTTAGGGCAACAAGCTGCTGCTGACACTGGGATGCTGGGGAATATCTGCGGCTGCTACTGCCAGTGCACCCTGTCAAGGAAATAGCTTCTCTTTATTTGAAATAAACCCTGGTGTTATGTTACTCCACAGCCATATACTTTGGTTGAAGTTACAGAGCACTTCACATATCTGTGTGTGCTGTTTACAGGTCTTTGATTTTATGTGGTGCCCAAAATAACCTATACAAAATGCTCTCTTACAGAACCTGGCCCCATCAAATCTGTTGAATGGGGATTTCTATCAAGCATAGCTATATCTTTGCTTCATGCAACAAGCGATTCTCGTTATTTTACCTATCCTAAATAGACATATTTCACATATGAAATGTCAAACTGCTCAGAGCAACAGCATCCTTCTGTTGCATGAAGTACTTGGATATTTTGCCTTACACTAAAAGAATGGAATGGGTAAAATGTCTGGATCTGGCTTATGAAAAGTTTTTGACTGCAAGGCAGATATCTGTAAATATGACACTTGATGGTTTCACTTAAATAAAAAATATTTAACAATGAATAATGAATTCTGACCCATCTATTATATTTTTGAAGTATTTTATAAATTAACCAGAAAACATCACCATGTAACTTAAAAACAAGTCAGATAATTAAACCTGGTAGAAATCGGTCAGTCTGAATGTTCAAACAACTTTGATGTTACTGACAAGTGTACCAAAGCTGCTTTTCAACTGAAAATATTAGTTTTATTGAAAGAGTGACTTTCTGAAAAGATACACTTTCTGTTGAGAAAAAAAAAAAAGAAAAGCATATTCTGATAAACCTTCATAACCCTTTTCGTTTGCAGACTTTTGGACAGGGGTGCTCTGGGGCTGCTGCCCACCAGACCCCACTGCTGGCCGACCTCCCCCCGCCCGACTGCTGAGGTGTATATCCAAGTTAAACCCGGTGTTTTAAAACTGGGTTTCCTTCTCTTTGCCACTTTTTTCTGCAGGTGTTTTTCCCTAGTATTATAAGAACTTCTGTTTATTTCCCTTTTGGATTTTAAATCAGCACTTTGGAGCAGAAACCATATTATTTGCTCCACTGATTGGCTGCATGAAGCTGTTACAGACATTTTATTCAGTAAAGGCAGCTGGCTAGGCAAAGGCAACGTTAACTACTATCATAGCTATAAAAATAAAACAGAGTTTAAGATCGTAACTGTAGCAATAACCTTGCCCTAATAGTATAAAACAAAATAGGACCCATTATGGATTTTTTGTTTTTATTACCATCTGTCACAATTTCCATTTTGGATGATTCTGGAACAGTTTCATAATCTCTTCACACTAAACAAGCTTGGAATAAAATGCAAGTCAGAAGGAAATGAGATAATGTTAAACCAGCTTGTCCTGGTAAGTGCAAACGTTGGCATCATCATCTTGATTTATTTCTTCCTATCCTTTAGGACAATGGCATATGGTCTCCATTCCAGTGACAACGTACAAGTCGGGAAGCGGGGAACAGCACAGAGGCACAGAGCATTTCTGTTTGAATAAATCTTGAAATCACACCAAAACAGCAGTACAGAAAGTAATGCATCTTACCTCTGTCCAATACCAATGGGCATTTCTGAAAAGTTTTGGGTTATCCTTCCTATTACCTAGGATTTGTCTTTTACATTATCCTTCCTATTTCTTAGTTTGTCTTGTTTTCCCAATATTTACTGATCACCAGAGATCCTCTTTCTTCCCTCTATGCTACTTACAGCCTTTTCCAGGCTTTCCATAGTGAGAAGGTCCTTCAGGTAGGAAAGCTCAGCAACAGGATCTCCACAACATGTCAGAACTACTTTTAGTGTCACTGTGAAGGTCATAGCAGAGAATCTGAGATCTCTGGGCAGCTAGGGAAGGTACTCTGACTCTGGACCAGGGTAAGCAGAGGTATCAAAAAAATTTATGCCAGAAGAGACTTACTTTTCTAGAGCTCTGCATTTTATACCAGAGGTAGCTAGAAAGGATGTGATAAAAAGACCATATTATTCTATGAGAAACAATATTCTTTTGCTTTTAAAATGCCAATACTGTTCAAAAGAACTACGTGAAAACAAGTGAAAGGATCATGATATAGTATGTTGGGAAGGAGCCAGCCTAGCTCTTGCAAATGACAAGTATGAGCCATGTGTCTACCCGAGTTTTGGAAAGGGTGGTTGACAATGTCACTGAGTATATTGAGATGAATGATCTGGCTGGAAGAAGAGCAAAGGGACAGCTTCCACAGCGGAAGAGGTCCCCCTGGATGTGATGCTTTGTTGTATCCCCATTGTGATTTTGGGGATATAATTTCCCAATTGATACACCAGCACTGCATCCCACCTGGCCGCTGCTCTGGCTGCACCAAAAAACTACCATCTGCACCTGCTTTGTGAAGCAGTCCAGATCACACCAGGGACTTACCCATTCTCTTTATTGTCTACAGCTTCATCAGTCTTTGGGCCACCTGGAGACCAGATTTGCCATGCTTTTAAAGTTCACTGTCCAAATCACTGTTACATGGCACACAGCCAAAATTTCTGGCCATGCTCTGGCTGCCCACTGTGAAGACCCACAAGAAATCCTGCTGCTAGCGATGAGACCCAGCTTGTAATTAAAGAGCTGTATCATAGCTATCAATACTGACCCCACTTCAGCCAAGGCCACTGTATAAATTTCTGCCATCAAATCTATATCCATTAAGAGTATGTAAAACTGGCTTGTGATTTACACTTACACCAGCTGAAGAGCCCAGCGTAGATCGAATTATACTCTCTCTCTATATAAATATATATATCTAGGTTTAAATTCGATCTGGTTTCCAACTACAGGAGACTGCAGGCTGCTGTGGGAAAAGCATAGCTGGAATAATCTAACTACAGATGCAGAGTTTTTTGATAGCATGGCTAGGTAATTCTAGCTATGCTGGCAATTTTTTTGGGTGTTGGTACAGAAAGGCTGTCACAGAAGGTGAAAATAGTCCTTAGCAATCCCCCAAAATATGAAACTGAAGGATTTTAGTATAAGCATTTGTCACCAGATTGAAATGTCCTCATCTGGATAGGTCCCTGCAATATTTGTTTATTTCTGTTGAAATTATTTTAACATTACAAGGTTTGTTTATGAGAAATTATTTTAAATCTGAGATTGTTTAGTTGTTGGCAAACTGAGCTATAGTAAGTATTTTTACAAATTTTTACATATACTTTTAATTAATGATTTCACTGATTCTTCTTTCTCAAAGAAAGGAATTAATATACTGTAACTGTAGAGAATTTCCTTGACTCCTTGACTTTATCTTTTCCTTTTCAAACAAAATCAATCTGGAATTGGAGAATTTGTTATCACCAGGACGAGTTTTCAGGTACCACTAAATGCAGGAGTGAAACAGAGCATTTGGGCAGAGGTCCCTGAAACAAAGTAAAACAGCTGCTGACCTGTCAGTATAAAATATCCTACAAATGCATAAATGTGTGACATATGTTCACTGGAACATTTTTGACATCATTTTGGCTCAACATACTGTGCATATCTTTCCCTAAATGTTATATATAAACTCTTGTTTAATATTCACAGAATTGTGTATCATTTCCCAAAAGCATAAATTAAAAAGACAATATTTCTCTGTCATTAAATGTTTATGTCCTAAAATAAGAATTCAAGGTTAAAATCATTTCCCAATTGACACACCAAAAACATCACAGAAAATATACATACATATATATTTAAAAAGTCAGTTAAATGCTGTAAGTTGCAGTGGCAGAAGAGAATTAATCATTTTTGTAACAACTGAGACAACTTGGTGCTCAGTTTGCAGCAGTTGTAGAAGTTGAGGGAAAACTGGCTTCTCTTTCTCTTAAATGATTAATTGAGCAGCATTGTCAGCATTACATCTAGCACACAATGCTTTCTGAAGAAGGCTTGAAATTCACTTCTTCCTGCAGAAAAACTCTATTATTGAATAATTTATCTCCTTCTCTACAAGTTTCAGTTTGCCCACTCAAAACAGAAAAATGCTCTGAAGAACCAGGTATTTCCACCCAGCGACCTCCTTGTTCCGAAGACGTTGACTGATCACAGCTATCCCCAAAGTAACCCAAACAAATCCCCAAAGTATGAGGCAGCTCACAAGCTGCCAGTACTCAAAAGGGGCAGGGCGGGAGCAGAGGGGGAGAGGACGGGAATTCGGAGAAGAAGCCTGATGACCCGGAGCAGAGCATGCTAGCGAAGCTATTCCAAGGCACGCTCCCCATGCCTGGCAGAGGGGGCCAGTGTTGCTTACATCCATCACAAGGAGAGTCCCCTCACTCAGATTGTCACTTCTAGCTTGGCTTTGACCATGGTTTAGTGCTATCACCCAAGCCACAAGAATCTTTCTGCTACCGGCGTTTGCAATGGGTTTGCTCATAGGAGGAAAATGGCTGGTGGTGGCCAAGAGGTGCTTGGTGGTGGGGTGCGGGGTCCCACAGGCTCCCTGACTTACACGGGGGGTTGGAGGCATAACCTTTTTCTGATGGCTGCACTTGGCTGCACCCAAAAAGCCACTCCTCCGAGGTCTGCTGGCAACACTTGCTCCCGACTGGGAGCAGGGGCTCCATCCATCCCATGCTATGCTCTCCCTCTGCTGCTGCCACCAGATCAGGGCTCTCGGGCTGTCCACCAATTACCCCTGACAAGGCATAAATAATGCATTATTAACATAGCGAGAAAATTATTTGCATGCTGCATGCCAAATTTTATTTGTTTACCTTTCCAGACTCGAGCTGAATTTTAACAGCCCATTTCACTTGGGACTAGGAAGCCTTGTCAGAAAAGTAGCAAGATACATAATGTGGATCTTCTGAAGGAAGAAATATAAATTTTGTTCGGCACTTTTTTATGTTCTAAAGATCTTAATGTTTTACAAAGTGATAAGTTACATACTATTAATTTTTATATGAGTCATGACATTAATTTTTGACATAATGACATAATTCACATACTGGTGAATAAGTCTATGTCCAGAAACTGTTTCTGAATCTACTGTTATTTATCCAGTATAATGTTATTTCAGCCAGGAGCAAAGCTGTTACAGTACACTATCGTCATCAATAAGTTGAATCAGTATGTGTCCAAATCTGATTTCAGAAACTGCAGTTCCCATTGCAATTTTTTGTGGATGTTTTGGTACAAATTTCACTAGCAGAAAGAGTGGCACAAATTGTGAGAGCCAGCAGGTGAGTCTGGATCCATCTTGTGGGTTTGGTTTCTGTGCTTACTCCCAGGCCATGGCTGGGACATGGGAGAGTGACATTTGTGCAATGAGAAGCATCCCTGGAGCATCAGCACCTTCACCTGAGCAAGAATATAGCCTTATCTAGGTGGAAAAAGATAAATTAAACCCTTAATTCAAGCAATAACTGGCTTTTTCAATCAGGCCACACATTTGTGATTTAATTTGATACAGCCGCAAAGTTCTCTTGTCGTTTATTAGTTGTGGAACTTCCAAAAAATGCACAGAATGAAAAAGATACTGAAAACTGCTTGCAGCGAGTAGAAATACAATTTAATTTTATGTTGGTATAGGATGTATGTGTCATTCAGTGCCAATGGAAGATTTTATATCTTTTCCTTTCATGCCTATTATTAAGAAAAGTCAGACAAGAGACATTATTCACAGAGTCTCATTCAGCTCATACTGCCATGAAAAGCAAGATGACAGCAATTAAACCAGGTTGATGCTGTAAGTCCCCTTCTGCTCACTGTATGAATAGCCAGCAAGCAAAGTCATTCCTGGACAGCACATGCTCCAGAGGGCAAATCTGGAGAAGGACAGCTACAGCAGGAATATCTTGTTTAAGGAAATGAAACAAAAGGAACAAAGAAACAAACAAAATTGAACCTTCCCAAAGCCCTCTGAAAATAAGAATGCAAAATTACTCTGAAAGTCAATTTCAAGCACTTTGGAAAGATCTAGAAGGAAGGTAAAATCCTCTGCAGCCCTCATTTGGTCAGCATTTATTTACTTTGACATTTAATTGCTATATATTTTGCATATTTATTACTCAGCTAAGCTAACCAGTAGCATTTCTAGACAACAGCCTCCAGACACTCTGCAGTCTTCATTGTTCTCAGTGCAGTAGGCAAAGCTGGTGACAATCTCTGCCCATTCATAGAAAAAAACATGGTTGATTATTTTTTTCCTTAAGAATTTAAGAATTATTTTCTCCTTAAGAATAAGCTTTCTTCACAGCAGAGAATATGCTATATGCTGGAAGCAGTTGCTAATCACCAGTTTCCGTAATATTTAGAATTGTTTGTACTATGTTATACAGTTGATTGCTAATAGTAAAAAGTAACTAAAATCTCTTAGTGTAAGCGGAGGGCTAAAACTAATAAGACAACAGAATTCCTAAACTCTTTTAATGGAAAAAAGAATGTGCAGGGGGTCAAGGGAAGAGTTAAAGGATGTTGTTCTCTACCTTACTGCAAAAGGAATGAGATAAATTCTGATTTTTGAAGATTGCCTAAATAGCTGTGAAGGTTTATCCATTCTTTTCTTAAGGTTTACTTCTATAGAAAAACTGTCTTTTAAGGACAAGCGCTTGCTGGAGAAATTGCAGGACGAAAGCAGAGAGCCCATGTTATGTAGCAGTTCACATTCTGTGATCATTATGGTCCTTTCTGCTACTAAAATAAAGCAGTTAAATATTCTCAGATTTAGCAAGCGGTTTATGAAGTGCTTTGACTGCCTCATGTAGCAAAACTGTAATGAAGATTTTCTGATATTATCTTAACAGAGATAGACAGTGATATGGCCGCATCTACACTGAGAGGTGAGAGTGTGTATCACACCAATCCGTGCTAATGAGGGTCCTCGGGCTTCCTTTGCCCTTTGCCTTCTCAGTGCCCAGCATTTCTCCTTCTCACCCGGAAATCATCCCTGAAAAATTCAAGGCCAAGGGGAACTATGTGCTAATTGAAAACAAAACCCCATTGAGGAAGAGGATCAGTACATTTCACTCAATTAGAGTCTATGCTTGACACTGTGAGCCATAATTTATCTGGGAAAAATGTGCCTGTAGTTACACAGCAGCCCTTCAAACTGATCTACATCCTTGGGGAATGAATTTTGTTCTTGCATTCCTTTGAATCTATCTGCTGAACAGTGCTGACGGCACGAAGGAGAAGTTTGGGGACTGAAGCTCTTTTCATTTGTCTCGACATTGTCTGCCGTAAATATTGTTGCCCACGCGGTGGCTGTGAGGCCACTAACCTCAGGAGAGGCCCCACAGCCACAGAAGAACAGACTATAACAGTGACCGTTAACAAGCTGACTTCTCAGCCTCTGTGGGCTATAAGGTCAATTTAACAGAAAAAAGGGAATCAGCAAAACATTCCGTAACACCTAAATATAGACTTGCTATTTGAGGTCAGTTCACTGTCAAAGCACCGCTTTGTGAAGTCACCACTTCATCCTCTGACTGATAGAGGTCGTCAGGACCTCTTCTGAAGCTATTACTTTCTCTGGTCCCACTCTTTAAAGTATTTAACACCCCTAAATCTCTAAAAAGCACACTTATGATATCTGCTGCTTTTCTATCAATATCCTGTCTCTGTGGTTGCTTGGAACTGGACACCTTTGGGCATCTGGCCTTTGTAATACCAGTTATATCAGTCACAGAGGGACACCCGCACCTGACATGGGCTTACGGTTCGTGCAGCAACACCTCTAGAAGATGAGCTGTCAAGCTCCTCAGTGCCTGAGGGATATCACCTATGCCACCAGTACAGGAGCTGAATATATAGGTGTCAGTTTTTAGCAGCTGAATCAAAGGCACTTCACCAGTTAAATGACAACAACGTGTGGACAGAAGTTTCAGGATTGGTACGGAAGAAAATTTCATGCTCAAGATATAGGTAAATGGCAGAATAAGTGTACACAGTTACTCGGGAGAGTGGGTATGAAGAGCTACATTTTTGCTTTGTAAAGAAATTTTAAAGAGTTTTCAAAATTTCATTCAAAGTTCAGCTATACCTTAGAAAATCTACAGCTTTAATTAATTCATAAGCAATCACATTTGTCAGTTTTTTGTTAATACAAAACTCTTCCCGAGCACATACATTTCCAGTATGGGAAAAGGATCAGAGGCTGAAGTTATGTTTAGGTGGCAGAGGGAAAGAGAGGGTTAACCATTTCTTAACTTGTCACGTGCATGGCACGAAGGCTTACAAAGCTCTTTAGCACATCACTGGGTTGGTTTTCATCTCACATTTATTGTTTCTGGGGTTTTTTTTTTCCCGTCTAATTACTTTTTTTAGATGAGGGTAATATTCTGCCATTTAGCCTACACATTGTTCCCATTGATGTCCTACTTATCAGGAAGGGACAGTGTATTTAAGAGTTAAACATCTGAGCTGTTATTCACATATCCTTCCTGTGTGTTGGCTACCTCCACACCCATACATAATTTTCCCCTTCTCTGTACCTTTTCCCCTCCCTCATCCTTTCTCCCCAGTTTTCCTGTTTGATTCCCTTTATTGTCCCATTTACCAGTTCTCTCTGACTCACTCTCAGGCTCATTTTGTGTCACTGAATAGTGAAAAAACATTTGCTCCTCACACCATCACCTTCACAGAGCCCTTCACTGTTAGTGTCCACTTGGCGGCAAAAGAGACTTTTAGCGTGAGAAGCTGTGAAGCCACCGTAACCAAACCAGCGCTCAGCCCACACGACCACTGCCTTGTAGTGGGGTACATTCAGGCTTAGAGTTTAGTAAAGTACTTTACTTTGGAGGATTTGAAGTTTTGCTGGACTGGGAGTTCTGGGAGGGCAAGAAGCCTTGGGTTAGCAGGGAAAGTCTCATAAAAAAAAATAAAAATTCTTCACTGAATGGGTGGTCAAGCACCAGAACAGGCTGCCTACAGAGGTGGTGGAATCACTATCCCTGGAAGTGTTCAAAAACCATGTAGATGTGGTGCTTAGGGACATGGTTCTGCGGTGGACTTGGCAGTCCTGGGTTAATGGTTGGACTTGGTGATCTTAAAGGTCTTTTCCAACCCGAATGATTTTCTGATTTTACGATTCAGTAAAGCATATTCACGCACCCTCATCCTGCTCCTTGGAGCTGGCTACAGTAACTGGGAATTATCTCCATGTGTTCTAGCTAATATGGCAGTAATTTCTTCACTGGGTGGTGGAGAACAGACAACTGTAATTTATACATCAACAGATCTGAGGGTTTAAGTCATGGAGCTTAGAACAAGGGATGGATTGTTTTGGCCAAACATTTTTAGCAAAAAAAGTAGGCATCTGTAGCCACAGTAAAATACTAAGTGACCTTGCACTTGAAATATGTGCTCCTTCAAAAAGAAAGACAAAACCCCTCAAAACATAGAAAAAATAAAAAGCTTCACTTAAATATAGGATCAACACACCTGTGTGCCTTTCATTTTTTACTAGGTAAAGGCTGAAAAATTTCTTGTTTGTTTTTAAAAGTGATCCTTTATATGGCATGTGGGGTGCCACTGCTGCTGGTGCTGGCGACAGAAATCACAAACATGGCCTGTTCAGAAGAAAAACAAAATGGCTTTACTCCTCGCAAAGTTCATGGCAGTCACCAGGATCCCACCACCACTGTCCATGCCATGTGTTTTTCTGCCTTCGCAAGGAAGGATTTCTTTTCCTGTTCTTCTCATCCATTACCAGGTACATCAGCTGTTGCTCATTGCCATCTTCTCCTGTGAACTCATACCACAAAAAGCAGCTTGCATGTCCCTTCAAGACTTCCTGACAGACTCTGCCTCCTTCACCTGGCGCACCCATCCTGTTCACTCCTTTCCCTTCCTTCACCTAGGCAATGTCCCTCCCTGAACCGAATGGGCTCCAAACTCTGCTTCGCACCAATAGAAGTAAAACTAGCTAACATTCAGCAAAGAGAAAGAAACCCTAGCAAGGGCCGGCACTACCACAGGCAGTCTGTGTGCTCGACCCGCCTGTAGGTCCCTCCTGGGATTCAGTCACAAGAGGCAAAAGGCCGAAGGTTGGTTTGTGTGGATCGTTAAGGTCTAGACCTGAAGCTCATAAGTCTACCTGTAAAAAAAAAATTTCCAAAGATACCATGTTTTCTTTTCCTGCTTATGAGTCTGCTAAGGCCTTGTTGGAGAACCTGTGGACATGTGGCTTCTCGAGGGGACCTGCTCCCTGTCAGGTTCTAGTGGGCTGGTAAAGAATCCAACTCCCCTGCTACGCTGCCTGACAAAGGCTCCCCACGGTAGAGTGTCAGATGAAACGCTCACCATATGATGAAAAGAAAATAAATGTGCTCTATCAGTCCATTGTGTTTATTGATCACACTCAGGTTGTGCTGCCTTGAAGACAAATGGCCCAGAAACCTAAGACAAGAACAATCTTCATACGTCTCTGTATATATGAAATATAGATTTGGAAACTTCATATATATAATGAATACTTTATGCAGGTTGGACACTATTATTCCTAGTCTTGTGGATAGCTCTCCTACTGTAAGCAGCTGCATCCCTTGCTGCGTCTCCGAGAGTAAATCACACAACCCTCAAGATGATTTTATATTTTAACAATCCTCTTTTCCTGTTGTATGGCTGGGAGGGACTTCCTACATTTCATGTAATCAACATGCAAATTTGAGAGCTTCCGATAAAATCCTGCAGTAAACAGGATATGTTTGCTCTAAACAGATTTCATCCAGTAACAATTCACTATAAATTCAGCTAACATCAACAAACTGTTATTTTCCCTCATGTTCCTCTAACATCTCTTTCCTGGTGTAGAACAACAGGAGAAAATTGCTGCTATTTGTCCCCAGATTGAAGTGTTTAAGCAAAGCTATAGACACTGTCTACCAATAATGACAGTACTCTGGGAGTCAACTACGTTCGTTTTCATTGTAACTGTAAAGTAGCAAATGGAATTACAACTGCAATCAATTGGATTCAGTAAGAGTTGTTCATAGGTATTGCAGAAAACTGAATGGGGATAGGTTATTAGAAGTTTACTACTTGAGATAAAAAGCAATTTCACAGAGGCTATGTTTGCTGAAGTGTACTAATGGAGTGTAGATAATACAGATGTTTAGCACGTCATTTAAATAATTGTCCCAAAGGTTGACCCTGCCACTATGTAAGAAAGGAAAAATAAATTAAAGGGGAATTTCCAATTTTACACATGCTGAAATTCCTACCTGCTAGTTCTCAGTGATGAAGATAGGGATAATAACACAATAAAGAAGCCATGAAAACAGCAAAAGAATCTTCACACAACAGATTTAATACTGTATAAGACTGGGACATGGCAGTAAGTCTCACTAGGCATTTACAGAATGCAGATTAAAAAACATTCCGTCCTGATTCAAAAGCTGCTGTTTTGAAATACTTTCAGAAACACATTTTTTTAGTTTCTAAGTGGTCTTACCAAGGGGTAAAAGAACAAGGTAGATGCTCTAAGAAGATGTCAACAGTAACTTGGGCACCAAACCAGCGCCACATTAAGATGGTTTGAGACGGGGATCAACAGTTGGCAGAGCAATAAGTGGGTGACAAAATGGGTTGATTTATTTTAAAGAGAACCTAAACATTGTGTTAATGTTGACAGTTGACAGTGAAAACACTGCTGAAAATTGAGTGTGAGACAGAGGTTTTCTCGATAGCCACAGGATGTCCTTGGAACGGAGTCTGCATCTCAATGAGCTGGATGCCACTCGCAGTACATCAGAAAGAAATTACTTAGGGTTGAATGTAATTATAATGTCAGGGTGATTTCTAGTTGGAGATCCATTGTTGCGGTTGAGACCCATGTCATACTGAGGAAAAATTAGCTTGCTTACAAATGCACAGCAGATCATTTCCAGACCAAACATGATGCTTCTCTCCACCTTTCTTCTTCCTCCCACTGTTTCTTTTTGTTTAAAGCACAGCTATAAAGACTCACATCTCATCTCAGCTGCTTTTGTCAGGACAGCTAATGAGTTGGGGCGGGATGAGAAAAAAACACAGTGGAAATGGGGTCACAGAGAGGTTAAACTTCATGAATTTATTCATTGGGATTCAGCTCACGCCCTCCTGAAATGAGATGTCATCATTAAAATAGTGGATGGCACCGCTGCACAATGATGCTTCGTGACAAGCTGTTAGAAAGACATGAAGGAAATAGTTTTCGTTTAGACTTTAATACATCACTGTGATAAGAAAACAAGCCCAAATTGAACAAACAATGTCAGAAAAGTCCCGAAAACAATCCATCTGTGTAAGATGTTTGTAAGGGAGAAATGCTCCAATTTCATTTAAAAAAGATTAAAAAAGCAAAGAACTTGACATTCTTTTCTTTTCTACTTTTCTGGAATTACAGTTGTGAGACATGAATAGCACAACTATCTTGGAAATAAAAATATTGTTTATTTCATCCCAGTACTTTTGATATAGCAGAAATGTTGGCTGGGTGTTTTTAACAGGAGCAAAGAACCTAATTGTTTGAAATGGATAAAAAGAAGTGTTACAATCAGTTGTGATGGCGTCTGAAAAGTACAGACTAATTGGAGGTATGACCCTGAGCTGAGCTAGCCTGTTTCAATGCATGGTCTTCACAGCAGTGGATGGTGACTCAAAGGACCATTCTTTCCTCTGACCCAAGGCAGAAATCAGCCAAATCTGGGTCACTCCTGACGGGTGCTGTTCTGGCTTATTCATAAAGGCTCATCATCTTCTCCCAAAAAACTGGTTTAGTGCATTGTTATCTTCTACTGTTAGATGCTTTTCAAGTAACTAAATGAAACCTTCCTTGCTGTAACCTTGCTGAGACCATTACTTCAAGTCTTATCCATAATAAACACTTTCCTCTTTGCCCTCTGTATATTTAGAAGCTGTTGTCTTATCCCACCCTCAGTTTTCTTGCCACATGTCTCTCTCAGGCACATTTCGGGGTCTCTCCGGGCTCCCATTCCCCTCTGAATTCACCCTTGGTTCCCATCTATCTCAAAGCCACCACTGCAGGCAAAGTAGTTTTTAGCTGGACCTCACCAGAGGAGAGGAAAGGTTACCTGTCTCACAGCCTAAACCCCTATTTGTGCAACTGAGGATAGTGTTTGCACTTGTGAAACAACCCACTATTCACCTCTGGTTCACCATCAAACAGGAACCATTTCTGCCGCACTGCTGCCCACCAGCGTGCTCCTGACTTGCACTTGCACAGCTGGCCATTAGCTTGTTTCAGTGGGTTAACTACCACTTGTCCCTGTTGAACATCCTCTTATTTGCTGCAAAACCATACCTGCACTGTGGGAAGAACATCCTGAATTTGAATCCCATCACTTCCAGCCCTTCCTGTCTGGGAAGTGCACTCTGCAAATCTAATTAGCCTACTCTCTATTCATATACCCAGCTTACTATAACTGGATGTCTCAGTTATGAATGGTATTTTTCCAACCATCCTTGAAGGCTGCCTTTCTTTTAGAGAATTTATGGGACTCCAACTCTAACCAAGTCGATCACAGAAATGTTGTTAGCTCATCGGTGAGATTTACAGTCTGCTAACTCCTCCGTAATAAGGTAAATACAGTACTGTTGGGCCACCGAGGAGTCTGCCACAGCAGAAAACTGACAGAAGTTTCTGTTCCTTTCCCAAGTCTCTTTTCTCCTGCTGTGGAAAAAAACCCCTACAACCCAAAACAAAAAACAAACCAACTTGGTCTGTGATTTAAAGAGAGAGTTAAGTTTTAATAAAATGGAAATTTTCCATTTTAAGGTAAAGCTCAAACTTCTAGTGCTATGCTTTAAACATAGTTGGTGAGCTTAAAGGAAGTCTCTGAATAAATACTGTGGAATGCTAAACAGTATTTCCATCAAACAATAACAAAATGCCCTACAGAAGAAAGTCTGCTTGCTGATTATTCTCCAGTGCTGTGTAATTACCATCCATTTTATCATAACTTTCCAATTTGGAACAGCCTTGATTTTACAACTGAGAAAACAGCATATAGGAGAAGACAAAGTCCCATGAGATACTGATTTTATTGGCAAGGAAGGGAAGCATGCACATGTCCAGTTGATAAACTAAGCTATAAATTAATTTTAATGGAATTGAGATTTCCTGGAAAAAAATCTTATCATTTTCTAGCAGAACTTATGGCACTTTCTCTGCTCCTCATTGGTGTGTTTCTGCTTCCATTTTGCATTGCTCTGAAATAGATTGACTTTCTGGGTAGCCCTTGACACCACATTTCATTGTGTCGCAGCATTTTTGTACTCCTAAGCTTCTGAAGACATTGCTGTACACCTACTACTGGATCCTTTCTCTTCTAACCAGCTACCCAGGGAAAGTTATAGACTGTAAACCAAATCTTCTCTTCTTAGAGTGAAAACATAAATCCTGAGATGATGAAAAAAACCCATAATTCTCTGTGACATTAGCTGCTAAGTGATAGTGTATCTGAATACAAGAAACTTTTTAATCAGAGCCCATATTAACAGAGCTCCAACACTGAGAAGTACAAAGTACCAGATGGAGTGCTCCTGCCTTTGGAAAAAGCACCTCACACACTGAGAAGAAGCTATTTTTCTCTCATCTCAGTACATTTACTGACTATAATTGCATAACCTTCAGTAAGATGGCCACAAAATGCAAGTTCTGTTAGTAGTACTTTGGCTTAGGTGACTTTTTTTCAGAATACTGTATGAGCTGGGCTTTTTTAGGCTCAAGCAAACAGATCAAAAAATTTGGTGCAGAGAGGCAGAAGTAAAAACTGACCTAGAAAATATTACATAAATGGAGCTGCAAACGCTCATCTTAGTGAAAACCTGGAGGGAAATGCCAGCCAGAATTACACATTACCCTGAAAAGAACAAAGCAAATATTTTTTTCCTAGAGCTAACACAGTACCTATTCTGCATCTATAGGAATATGGTATGTTTCATATTCCAGGTGTCCTCAGTTCAGTCACTTCACTCCTGAACTTCAGACATTCAATCCGCAATTTTTTCCATACAGGTGGACAAGTGCAAGCGACAGAGTTATGCTGATTGTGACAAATTAGTTCATTTGCTTGCAGTTGCTGTCAAGTATTACATGGAGGCTGAGGCAGCTGGAAAGTTGAACAGCAAAGATTTTCCAAGTAAGTGGCAAAAACTTGTAGACATAAGCATGCAAAAGCTGAACTGCACGGTGGCAGCAGGGGTCAAACTGCTACCCAAAATACTGAAAACAACTAGGGCAAGGAAAAGGTCACGTGTCAAAGAAGAAAATTTTGGGGAAGGTTAAGGCTGAGATTCTCCTGGAAGACCTAGTTCTGCCAAGGGCTCTGTTTGAAGTGGGCAGCTGGTAAGTAGCGCGTGAAGTGACGTACAGGAACGTCATAAAATCACTTCTTTATTTTGAATAATTGCACTTTTCCCACAAAAACTATGTTGCTTTTAATGCAGCAGGCGTTCCTACGTACCAAACCAGAGCAAGTCAAAACCAGCAAAAGCCCATATGCTACTTCCTCTGAGAAAGGCAAGATAAGGCTTTTCATAACCTCATTGCCATCACCCAGTCCCTCTGAAGGCATTGCTTGTGTCTTTTGCATTTTAAACCCTGTCCTTATTTCAGGCACAGCCTGTAGGGACAGAAGGAAGGTAGTTGTGCTATGTGGCTGTGGTGCGATGCCAAGGTGAGGCTTTCTCTTCTGCTGCTTGATCGTTCAGTCCCTCGCTGCTGTATGCTGATATTAGGTACAGAACATGTACATTGATGTTTAAGTGTTTCACCAGCCTTTCATACTTTGGTAGAAATTACATCTATGCTACAGCTCCTGACCCAAATCTATAATCCTGATCTGTGTTTCCTCCAAGAGGGAAAAAAAATGTTTGCATAATAAAGATATGCCTGACCTCAGATCTTAATCTGGAGAGACAAGAATCAGAAGGCAGGGCTCTGGAATGACAAGAACTAGCTTATATTCTCATTTCTGGCCACAGCTCATTCTGTGACTGAAGGGAGTCGTTTTGTCCCTGTGTGCGTTGCTTTCTCCATGTAAACAGAGGTAATAATGCTTACCCTCACAAAGGTAATTTGAGGTCTATCACCAAAGGCTGCTATAAACATTTATAATTGCCTGGGAAGGCTTGTGTTTTGTTTCCTAGAGAATAGCCAGGATATGCAGCTTCTACATAGCTTTCAGATGTTTACACATGGCTGTCCAAATTAGCCCATTGTTAATACAAATCTTATGAGGTCTTTGGGAATGTCCATATATTTTTTGTCCTTTGGTGTGCACTATAATTAAGTGCAAATACAGGCAGAAGCCCCTGTTTGGAGCTCCTGCCACTGTTTCTGTTACAGTGAATTTCTACACCAGGTGCCCCGTTGCACCATAGGGGACCTGCCTGGGAAGGGCAAAGCGGGAAAGAGACATCTGAGCAAAGACACAATTTCTTACAGCCCTGCTACATCTCTCTGGGAACCGGGCCCCTAGGGGCAGACCCTTCTCTCCATGCTCAGGTCTCCTAAGGGAGCTCGAGACCCTCGTGGGCTACGTGGTGCCTCTTCATGATGCCACCTGGCTACCAGCTTGCTGTGGCCACTACCTGCTCTGCAGCTCAGACTTGCTCTCTACTGTGTGAATCTGACCTTTTTATCTCAAAGAAAACTCCACACATCTTTATCCAGGGGAATATTATTTACCTAGCAGAGAAGTGGGCTGATGTCTGTGGCAGTCCTTTGTCTGTTGACTGCTGGTGGCGATTCCTTTCTCAGCTGCTGCAGTCTGTTAGGACAGCTAGTCCTGCCTGAGTCACTAACCCCAGGCTGGATATACAGGATGCAAACCCCGCATTACAGGAACTTTGTCAGCTAGGTACACAGTCTTTCTTCTTTCTTGAACTTTGAAGTGGTTTTGCGGTCATACAAAAGCTCTTTAGTCAGCACAGCTTCCCTGCCAAGCAGCAAAGTAGTTTTTGGAATCAGGGATGGAGTGTCAAGAAAGACAGAAACTGCACTTTTGCATTCGTTTGGGAATTATACGTTCATCTGTTCGTATTCCTGCAAAGTGGGAAGCGTCTCAAAATTCACTTAGAAGAGCCATCATCTTCGGCTGTTCCCATCTTGGACTTTGAGTGCTGCACTGACCCCAGCCTCTGTGCCTGCAGCTGTAAAGCAGAGCCGAGTCAAGAAGCTGCAGCTGGGGGTACGGGCAGCCAGCACACACAGCAGAGGCTGCTTCCCCATTGCCCTCCCTCTTCTCTGCAGTAGAAAAGATCCCACACTCCAATTTCTGAGTCCCAAAACCTGGTTCTGCTTGTGGAAATCACATCATCCTAGGTCTCACTAAATTATGGACCCCGCTGCTTCCCTTTTGAGGGCTTTCTGACAAGGCAAGCAAATAGGGCAGACTCTGCAATGGCTTTGCTATGTACAGACATTTCTATCAAAGTCAAAAGGCATATGCAGATTAAGAAAAAGTAACAAAGCCTGCCTGGAAAAGCATTTTACTAACCCTAAACGCCCATTGAGTTTAGAGCAGTCATTTCAGTGGATCCATTTGGTAGACCTCCTTACTCAGGCTCACCTTTTGTCTAGCTCTTATGTTGAGATAGATCCCCTCTTTCTAAATTTGCAGCGCCTTTCATCAAACAAGGCACAGTGACTGCAAGTCCCTTTAAGGGATCCGTACCTTGGTTGCTGGGGAGAAAAAGAGAAGAAAATAAAAAAGGAAAAGCTTTCTTGGGTAGATGTATTGAGCAATACCGGTGCATTTGACTATGTGGTTTTCCAGGATTGTAACACTTGATCTCAAATTCCAGTTCACTTTTGTAAATGTTTGTGAGAAGTTTAGTTGAACAAGAAGAGGAGGAGTTAAAAAAAAAAAAAAAAAAAAAAGGAAGAAAATAGAGCTGCCCATTTAACACTGCTTGCAGAGCAAGATGGAACTTTAACCTGAGGAAAGTCTCCAAATTCCTGGCTCTTCATCTAAACATAAAATACCACTTCTATCTATAAAATTAATATGTCTTTGTAATACTGTATTACTTAAGGATTGATTCATGGACCAGAAATGCTGCATAGTTCCTTAGGAAATACATGCAGGACCACAGAGTTGGTTGTTGTGGCAAAGAGCTGATCTTAAAGGCTCAGAGAAAAAAGATGAAAATGCAGAACTTTAGTCCCAGTCTTTTAACTCAATCATCTTTCTCATTTCAAATGTTCAAGAAACAGTCTCTTTTTTATGTAGCTGATTAGTCAATGTTTCTGCCGCATTATAATCTGTGATGTGATATAGATTTATGTATGAGAAAGCTGTCCTTGTGCAGTCTATGTGTGTGAAAGCGTTGAGTAGATTCATTTACCTTCAGAAGATTACATTGGCCTAATAAGTTCACATTTACAACAAATTCATTCCACTTGATTTTCAGGACAGCCAGATTTTTACACATCATTTTTTTCCTTCTCAGCTTGGCTTTTCTCTGCTTGCCTTTTTTTTTTTTTTTTTCTTTCTTTTTTTTTTTTCTCCCTTGGTTTATCAGTCTTACCCTTTCCCTCCTCTCCTCTTGTCCTTCCCCCGTACACACTGTCCTCACAGGTTTTCCTATTTGATAGCTGAAACACAACAGGGAGCAGCTGGTTTTACTGCTACTTCTGATGGTACAAATAGAAGCAAAAGGGTGATGAGGCTTCAAATAACAGCCACGAGTGCCTGTTAAGTTGATCTTTTTTTTTTCTTTTTTTTCTTTTTTTTTTTTTTTTTCATTTCTCTTGATTTGGAACTTAAAGGAAATCAAACAGCCCAGTGCCTCACCTGCGGTACACTAAGCCCACGTGAGCAGGGCCGCGTGGCACACAGGGGTATGTCCTTTATTACGGAGCTGCACAAGCAGTGTAGTGTCCCCAGGGTGGGACCAGGCCTGACCAGGGTCCCCTGCCCCCTCCACGCAGAGGGCTCCGCTCCCATCCCACCGCACCCTCCCAGCGGCCGCGGTGCCATCTGTTTCACATTACCCCCTTCTTTAGAGTTATAAATAAAACCTCTGCCGAAAAGCAGATAGAAGTCATAACTAGGTTTTCCATGCCAGAGGTGGGGAGGTACGATAGCTGCTGTGCCATTTGATACCTGTATGATACTGAGCATAGCCGTGGTGGGACAGCTGGTGGGATAGCCCCCGCCATAAGGAGGACATGGACCTGTTGGGGCGAGTCCAGAGGGGGCCAGGAAGGTGGCCAGGGGGCTGGAGCCCCTCTCCGATGCGCACAGGGAGAGAGCTGGGGCTGTCCAACCTGGAGAAAAGAGGGCGCCGGGGAGGCCTTACAGCGGCCTGCCAGTGCCTAAAGGGCCCACAGGAGAGCTGGAGAGGGGCTTTTGGCAAGGGCCTGTAGTGATAGGACAAGGGGAATGGCTTTAAATGAAAAGAGGGTAGATTTAAATTAGATATTGGGAAGAAATTCTTCACTGTGAGGGTGGCGAGGCACTGGCACAGGTTGCCCAGAGAAGCTGTGGGTGCCCCATCCCTGGCAGTGTTCCAGGCCAGGCTGGATGGGACTAGGAGCAACCTGGTCTAGTGGAAGGTGTCCCTGCCCATGGCAGGGGGGTTGGATTAGGTGATCTTTAAGGTCCTTTCCAGCCCAAACCATTCTATGATAGCACTTACTAGCTCCAAAAGCTTAAGCCACCTTCCTCATCTTAGAAGACCTCTTGTGAGGCATATATCTTCTTAGCAATATTGTTTCTTCTGCTGTCAAACCTGATCATTATTATTACTCCTGCTCCTCTGATTTGAATGGATTTACACTAAAGAATAAAATCCCTCAATTTTTTAAAGCATTAAACACGCTAAAAGACAAAAAAAGCTTCCTAAAGAAATGAAAATGTGATTCTCTGAATATATTTTCCTGCCATAGAAAAGAATATGGTGATTGTTAAAATTCAACATCCTGGAGGCTAAAGTGGTTCTGCTTGGCAAGTGGTGGCAAGAGGTGGCAGCCTGGAAAGTCTCTCACGTGGCTGCACCAACGCTTTTGGCTTTCAGCAAGAAGGGGACACCTCTGAACATGGTGAAGCTGGTTGACAAGATGACCCAGCATGGCTACACCCGTCTTCAAACAGCATCAGGCCTAAAACAGTGCTGTGGTTGAGAGCTAAGGTCCATCTGGTCAAGAGTTGAGGTCCATTTGTATAAGGCAGAGACCGGCGCCCCTGCTGCTACCGCACCTGCCTGTCCTCCCAACTCATAGGGTGAGGAGGTTTGGTTCAGTGTTAACTCTGCTTTCAACAGCTGATTTCAGCAACATCTCCTCGCTGGTCTTGTTTTTAATCCGTCTGAAGGCAGCTACTTTTGTTTTCCCCTGTGCTGCATACAGGATGCTCAAACCCAGGGGTGCAGCACGTGAAGGGGATGCGTTTGGGCATCAACCCAGGCCCCTGTGCAGGCACCACTCTTCCTTGGCTTGTCCCAGGGCACAAACCTTTGGCCATCCTGGCTGGTTGACCTCTGTGCAGAGGCACCATGCAAGAACTGACCCATGGCCCAGCCGGGGCTTGCCTCTGACAGGCAAATGCTTCTGGGGCTGACAGCAACTCTGCCCCTGAGGCTGATCTTCCGATGGCAGCTGGCCGGCTGGCGCCAGCTGTCCTGGCACAGCTGTGGGGAATTATTTCATACAAAACTGCACTTTGGAAGCGCTCTGGATGCATTTTTTTCAAGCCAAGGAGAATACTCTCCTTCAAACAGGACTTTGAATTGTAAGTAATGTCACTTGTCTTTATAGCAAAAGATGACAGTTAATAAGATGGCAAAGTTCATACGCTACCCTATAATTAAAAAACAAGGGGAAAGACAGACCACTTAGAAGGGTTTCCCGCTGTGACAGATACTGTGGATAATAACATTTTCGCACTGCTGTAAAATGCTACTACATTGGCTGTAAATTCTCCAGCAAGGGTAATGAGTAGTATAGTTAGTCTTTCATTTGTTTTGTTGTCTGATGCCCAATCTTTCCTGAAAATAAGAGCACTACGTGTGTATTTCTTGATCAATTGATCCAAAATATATCTTAAAGAAACAGCTTTGCTTCCCCTCCAGCGTGTAATTTCAGTTGTTTAATTAAAGAAATATCATTTGTATTTCTGAGGTATATGACTTTTGGTCTGCACAAATAAATACCATATCCATGATTTAATTTAGTCTTTTTTCTCTAGTGTCTCACTTTCCAGATCTTTCTGTACATTGGCTTAAATTTATTTAAAATTTTTATATTATTTTTATTTTCAATTGAGTGTCTCAAACACTCCCATCCTCTCCTTCCACCATAAATTATTGTGGCAGTGATGAACAACTTTCCTCATCTGCCAGCAGTCTCTTAGCACAAAATCCTAGGTGAAACCCACTTCAGAGGAGATAGCATTTCAAATCATAATGGGTTCAACCTTTAAATTTTTTTTGCACCTTTGTTAACCTCAGAGTTAGCAAATTCACGGCTTGTTTCTTTTTTTTTGTCCAAAGTATAATGAAAGGGACCCCTCCTCCCATCCTCCCATTTCCCCCTGAGATTAATTGAAATGCAGCCCTCTAAACCTCCACTAATTTGTTTTGAAGCCAGCTATTTCCTCAAACAGTTGCAGAAGATGAAAGTTGTTGATAGGAGCTGCGTTATTATTTTTTTTCTGTTCCATTGCTACATGCCACTGAAATCCCTGGCTTTGCTCCCATATCTCTTGACACATGTATCTGAGGTACCATGGATAAAACCCACAAGGCTCAAATACACATTCATTTGACCTGCGAGATTTGCTTTGCTTTCTGCTGAAGAGTTTGGTAATGGGACATAAATGCAGCAGCAGAGGTGGGAGCGAGGAGCAGGGGTTTTAACATTTAAGGTTATCATTTCACATGCCATTTCAGGGGTCAGATTTTTCCACCCTTTCCCAGCCTGAGCACCTGGAAAGCAGGCAGCTGCTGAGCCAACGCTTGCAGAGCCAGCTGCAGTGGTGTCCGCGTGCGAGGCAGGCAGGATGGAGGGCTCGCTGCTTCAACTTGCAAAAAAGACCCCAATTACAAGACACATTTATTTGAGCACTGGAATTCAGGGTAGCATAGGGAATAATCTTACCAAGTTATTGATTGGGAGATTAAAACTCCCCTTTAATATGTGCATGGTAGTACTAGCAGGAGCATTCTCTTCCTGAAGGCTACACATGACTGGGTTGCTTGGACAAAGCTCTTGCTCCTTTTTTTTTTGTCGCTGCACTTAGCTTGATTTCATCTGAGTCATTCTCATTCTTCGCATGGCGTGTTCTGCCTATGCTTGCTGCCAAATTTACATCCTAAGCTTGTTGTGTCAAAACTTTCTGTGTAATTTTTTTTTTTTTTTTTTCTTCTCAAAGGTAGATGTTTTCTTTCTGGGACTGAATCCCAATTTCCTTCTGTTTATTGTTGTCCTCAGTTTTTGGCTTGTTTGGGGTGAGGCCTTTCCACAGTCCTGTTGGTGCTGGGGGAAGCTGAGCTGAAACTGATCTAGTATTTGACTGATGTACTATGTTTTTGTTTCATCAGCTTTCTACACAGCCGACATTTAAAAACTACATTAAACCTACATTTCTAAAACCTTTCAGAGGCCTGTAAAAATTACCCATTGCGCTCATTTATTTGCTGCACAGGGGTTTTATTTTATTCATTTTTTGTGTGCTGGTCTAGTACTTTGCATCTCAATGTTCCCGTTAGTGAAAGATAAAGGGGGCATCTAAGGGCCACATAAGCAGGGAGACATGTAGCCACCAGGCTCTGAATCATGGGGTTTTTTTCCCTGCTTTTGTTTCCACTGGCCTTGGCAATGTTCATAGCCCAAGAGAGTCTGTAAGAAAATATCTTCAAAGTGCAATTCTGTTGCTGCTTGACTGCGTTTGTCTATGGGTTTTTTGGCCGTCACTGATGCATTGACTTAAGAATTACTGAAAACTACCATCAATTTCTAATGAGTAAGACTTTACCAAGCAGGTATTTAAACAAAGAACAACAAAACCCACTTTTCTCTCTACCCCAGCTGCTTTTGATCCCATTGAATGCTGTCAAATGGGTTAGAGTCATGCGTGAAGTTTGTCACTTCTGAGTTGCTGACAGTACCTACCTCAATGTACTACATGTTATGAATTTTAAACAATTTTATTGAAAAAAAGCAAAATTTATTGAAGTATTGCCATCTGTTATGTAGTACTATTATTCCCACTGGCAATTGGGAAAAACAAGACAAAGTGGCTGCATTTTGCCATTAGAATTTTTATTTCTGGGAAGTACGAACATTTCAGTTGCTGAATAAAAGTAGTCACTATACCATATTCAGCCCATCTATTCCAGCACAAGTTTGATACTAAAATGCAGCTTCCCATTTATGGCTGGCTGTGCTTTTACATACATAAATATGTGAGAGGAATAAATTCTCTGTAGACTCACCATCATATAAAAACCTCTTAGCAGACAAACCCAGCCTCCTTGTCTTCCAGCGTTCTCAAGGACACTGTTCATTGTACGCGTGCCCTCTCTGTTTCTCAGCATGTTTTCATCAATACTGAAGGACCATGCACAATGACTGTTCCACATGAGACGATCCATCAAGGACCCATCCATGGGTCCACACAACAGGAGGTATAATGTCTCACTTAGGGATTCCTTCAGTATCCAAATAACTCCTCAAGGTTATATTTAGCGTGGTACTGAAGGCTTTTTCTGAGATATCTTTTCCATAGAGGAGAATAATCAAGCAAAATATTAGATCTCTTTGCAAAAATCAAGTCTGATTATCAGAAATGTCTATCACTTACTGTGAAGAACACTTATAATAAAATAACCACCCCAAGCCCAACAGCGGCACATCATACGCTTTAGACCATTTTTCCAAGAGCCATAAGTAAGAAAACATACTCCTTGGGAATGGCATCCCTATGGTAAGATAATAAATGAAGTTACTTTTTGTGTTGTTTTTAACCTTCAAAACCACTACAAATTAGGGCACCATATGAAGTGGTGAAATGGAGAAAGTCCGTTTTAGTTTAGTCTCTCTGCCTGATCCACACTAGAAAGCTGAGTTATTTTCTTAGGAGACCAGTTCTTTGAGAAGATCTGTCTGTACTCAACTCTCTGATAAGCTGGGAACTAGAGAGCCAATGTCACCTTTTATTTTATTTACTTATTTATCTGTCAGTGGTGCAGGGTTCTGGGGATACAGTCACTCCAAACTTTTCAGAATATTTTCTTAGCAATGATTTAGAAATTAAATCCTCAAATACCTTTTTTTTTTTTTTTAATCACAAACTAAAATTGACTTTCTGAAAGGAAAAAAAAGGTTTAAAAAGGTTTAAAATGTTTAAAAGCTGTAAATCATATCTCCTAGAGATACCTCTTGGCATTTGTACTCCAGATCACAAGGTTTTGCCATTACTCTTCAGAGGCCACCTGTGTTGTACTGGCCTAGCATTTGGACTAGACTAGTAATAAATCAGTTAGATCATTAAAATGTTAACCGGGCTAACAAGCAGTTCTTAATTTTGCATAAATCAGTAGTTACCTTTTATGCTTGTAACAAAATTTTGTGTGAAACACCTTGGACCAGGATTTTGAGAGGTGGTTGTTCCCAGGCTTTAAGTTTAGATCTGTCCACTTGACTGCGTTTTAACATTTAATGCTTTGTTTTGAAGTTCAGGCTTGCTACTTCAGAAGAAAATGGCCTGAAAAGATTATTTAAATGAATAGTGATCAGTTATTTATTATTATTCAAGGGAGACTGCAATATAATGTGTATTTTAACACCAATGGGGTTTATATAATGAAATTATTGTGCTAGTAATGTAATTATGACAAAACCACAGTTTGGGGATACTTAATTATTTTTGTTACTGTATATGAATACAATGCAAGGCTTTGCACAGACCCTCTGTGTGGCTTTGATATGCTCTGAATTGACCACATCTTCCTTCCCCTGATTAATGCACATTGATTTGCAACTGTGTCTATCGTATTTAAGTTTTAACTTTAAAAAGGTTGCCTAGCATCTCTGTGAGCATGCCCACTCCATGCCTTTTTATCAGAGAGAATCATCACGAAGGAGGAATCGCAGGAATCCCACTTTGGGCTCTGCTAGCCATTAAAGTTTGACCTGTGACTCCGTGGCATTCCTCATGTCTCCTGTGCAGTCATTCCTTTGCTGCTACAGAAACTCCCAGGTATTGCTGGTAGCAATGGCCAGCTGCTTTGATCACCTGCCTTGCAGGGCACATTTGCTATAGAGGAAAATTATGTACACTCTTCCGGCACAGCTACAAAAGCAAAACTATGAGTTTCCCTCAGCTTCTTCCTAAGTCAATAGTCCCTAAAATAAAAGTACAAGATGTTCAGGCATTATTTGGGGTGTATCTACGTGGTGAGGAAGATGCTCAGCTGGTAGGATTGCTTTAGAGGCACAATGACTGTGAGCAAAATGAGGATCTGCCCCATCCCTTCTTGCTGGGGATTCCCTGTGCTGTGTTACTGCTGCAGTTTAGTTGGTCATGGGAAAGGTGGCAATGATTTCTTTTTCCTTAAGCACTGGGAACAAAAATACTTATTTCCCTTCCTGAACTAACATCTTCTAGGGAAGACACCAACTTCAATTCAAAGGCTTATCCCCAGGCTTGTTGCTTATCTTCTATTAGATTTTTCACATACTCGTGTTTTATACTTTTCATATCCTTTGTATAGCTGCATGGATATTTACATAACCATATGATAATTATTTTTTTTCATACACATTTTCTTTCATTTTTTTTTTTTAAGTTGCTTTGGTACTTCATTCTGTGAACATAACCTTATAAATGCTACTGAGAAATAAACCAAAACAAATTACATGAGGAACAGAGTCTTAGTGGTGCCAAGATTTTCTTTTCTGCATTGCACATGCAGAGTTTTTCCAGTTAATTAAGAACAAACACGCACATAGCACAACTAGCTCCTGCAACATGAATTTCATTTCCTTGAAGCTAAATAAAGCCCAAACAAAACTGTTCTTGTTACAATTCTGATCTTCAAAGGAGTTTATTTATTTCCTTTTATAGGTCTGGACAGCCTTGAGCTCTCTGTGTTTAGATTAAATCAGCTCAAGAAAGAATCCTCCTGTCCCTCTTATCTGTAAACAATGCTGAAATGGGAACGATACCTCAGGATTAAAGCTGAAATCAGTGGGATTAAGTGGAAAGAGGTTGCCAAGAAGCAAGAGTAGCCCTGGACTAGACTCCCACGGTCTGGAGCCCCTGCAGGTCTCTGGCACTGGGCAAGCAGCTGGGAACAATGTCATGGTTCCCTGTTTATTTACTGGAAGGGGCATCTGTTCAAAACATGCTAACCAGCAAGCAACACTTCAACACACATGAACGTTGGTGAATCTGTATGATGCATTCAATAACTTTCTTCATCTTCTCTTTCTTTGTCTTAGAACTGCACCTCCAAATTACGAAATTGAGACCATTTTTGTCCACTACGCTCTCATTTGCAGAGGATTTACATCCCCTGCAGATTACTAAAACAAAAATCACAGAATCAAGTCTAAATTTTTGATGAGCCACAGATAGACCTAATTTTTTCTTCACAGTATTCAAAAAAGTTTGTTAAACCTGTAAGCTGCCCACGGTGTAAGAAAATATTGTCATTTCTTTTCCCTAAAACTTGGGTTTGTTATGTTGACGGTGGAGCTGTGTAGGAGAAATGAAGCCAGCTCAGGAGTGAGGAATGGTGTGTGTCTGGTGGAGCTGTGCTGGTGTAAGGATGCCGGAGGCAGCGTAGGAAGGGTGACTACAGTCTAAGAGGTCACCTGGCATGTATTTCTCACTTGAGCATAGCAATGATGTATTTGGGATACTTTGGCATGCCGAAACTTTGCCTCTAATAGCTCAGGTGAGGACAGGCAATTGTGTGAAGGCTAGAATGAAGGAGTAAGGGAACATTTATTTCAAAGCATAGTATCTTCTTGTTGTCTACTGGGATTGTTTAATCGTTTTTGATATGCATTTTAAAATAGAATGGTATGTGAAAAGTTCAGTTTTCATTGCAGGATATGGTCTGTGTAGAACGTACGTCAGTTCAGACAAAGGGTCCCTGAAACTTAATAGCCTTTGCCCTCTGTCCTATAGCTCCTGGTTAACACCAGAGTGCTCGTCTCTATCACCACTAAAAGCTCAACTGCTCACCTAAAGCAGACCATCTGGCTAGACTGCTTGTAAACTCAATTTTCATGATTGGATAGAAAACGTTACCCATAATAATGCTATTTACAAAGGCTGTTATTACATTCTGGTTCTTTCTGTGCTGTCACTTAAGAGACTAGCTGAGATTGTCTTTGATGGATGAGTTGTGGTTTGTAATCCAGGGCCTACCTTCCCTCTCAGGTTTGAAAATGCCAGTTGTGAAATCACCCTGGAAGCCAGGGGAGCCACCACATATTAATATTAGAAAGGAAATTACAGTATAACACAATATTGCAATAACCCCACATTACCACTGCTTATTCCTAGTACGCTGCCATTGCTGTTTCTTCCAGTGAGGAGCAACTGTGTGGACCAAGCTGCTGCTTTGTCCTCTGTGTAAAACACCAACTGTGAGATCTCCCTTGCCTAATCCTAGAGTTTTCCAGCCTGCTCCCTGGCTTTCACAATTTTCCATGGACAATTCTCCAGTAAATACCTGCTCTAGGAGAACCTGCTTTAGCAGGGGGTTGAAGTAGATGATCCCCAGAGATTCCTTCCAACCCTGGCCATCCTGTGATTTTGTGAAAACTTAAGTGTTGAATACTCATGGAAAGCAATCACCATAAGGGTGTAAGCATGACTGAGAGAAAATTGCTATACCTTGAACTAATCAAAAGAGGAATTTACACCTGTGTCCATTGTCAAGACTGGGCACAGCACTCAGACTGACATGGTATACATGCACCATATCTTGGCTCTTCTGGGGAAAACCCATCCTACACTTGAAAGAAATGCTGCACTGGTTCTCAGTACTCAGGTAAAAATATCAATTTTTAGTATTTGAGCAACACTAATTCTCCTTCTGATATACTAGATACAGATTCTTAAAATCAGAAGAACAAGATCTCCTGAAAAAACTAAAAGAGAGTGGTTATGAAAATGTGGTCAGTCTGCTCACTCTAAGGAATACGCACTCATATGAATGTATACGAGCATATACAGCAGAATATATGTGCTCTGGCACATATGGCAGCTGGTGTCTCATACCCTCGACTTCTCTCTGAGCAGTTCCTGCAGTGGGTGCTGGTGCTGGACCAGCAGTGTGTGAGCAACCACTGCCTTCGCACCAGGTGAGGCTCAAAATTTTTTCCCTTGTCAGTAACAGGAAGAAAATAAACTAGTTTAAATAATTCTCTGATAGGATGCAGGTCATGCATAATGACCTGCTGGCATACTTACACTAAACTGTTTTTTATGCAATTAAAATAAGTAAATAATAAATAAATTGGATTGCTAGTAGTAAAGAAAGTAAAACAATGTTTACCAAGAAGATTATGATTACTTATTCTCTGAACTCTGTTTAGGAGGAAGAACCCTGCAAAAAAAGACAATGATAATTTCATTTGAAATGAAGACTGGCTATAAATGTGTTTTAATATTTTTGGGACCGGTTCTGGTAAACAGGAGATTGCGGGCATTAACTTATACTGGAAATAATATGAAGTATCGTGAAAACGTGCTACACACAAACTGTATGTAGAGCCCAATAACTTTTTCCCCCTTGTTGAGCAGGAAACTATATCTGCCATTGCTCTGTGATGAACACTGGCCAGAAGAAACAGAAAACTGGCATCAGGACAGTGCCAGGTTGAGAGGGCTGTGCTTAAAAGAACAGGAGGTTAATGAGATCCTTGGTGATATTTTAGTACCTGAGAAGAACATACTACTCACGGAAAACCTGTTATTTGTAAGGTATGTTGAAAAGGGACTCATTCTCCTCAGACTACATTGGTATGTGAGGAATTCTGTTCTGAAAAAGTCAAAAGTCATTTCTTTTAATGAAATCAATGCTTAATTTATATAGATAGAATAATTCTAAAACACTTTCATTTCCATTTATCATTATTATTGTCACAGGTTAACTGATCTTCTGTAGCATTGAAAAGCCAGTAAAATGTGAACATCTCTACCAAGCTTGTCACTAATTCCTACCATCATACTGGGCATGTTTTGCAGGTTGTCTGCCTCTTAATCTCTTCTTATAATTGCAGAAATAATTGTACTTGCCCTCCTTTGCACAGTACTTTCAGATCCAGAGGTGAAAGTACTATAAAAGCATTAAGTGTTATCTTACCAGTGGCAAGTATATTAAAAATTACTTTAAACCTTGCATGGAGAAAATGTTGCCAAACCTGAATGTAATTTTTATTGCATCCTTTTCATATTACACAGGCAATAATGTATCTGTAATAAAGCTGAAACACATTACTTTTTATTAGATGTAGTTTTGCAATTAGTTCCACAGTATAGCTAGGGAGACAAATGAGACTGATAAAAGTATTTAGCTGTTTCATCTTCAGCATGCATGACGGTTCAAACATTACTGAATTTACAACCGTCCTCTGGGAATACAGATTGGCCACAAGCTGCTGGTGTGGTGCACCTTCCTGGAGAAGTCATTCTCCTTTCGCTCTGGGCTGTCCCAGCACCACCATCAGCACCACCACAACCACCCTCCACTACCCACCCACCCCCCACCCCGCCCCACTCTGGAGGCTGTGAAAGCCACATAACCCACCCATGAAACGGGCTGCTTGTTTTTCTACTGCTGAAAAGCAGGAAAAGTCAGATGTGGACGGGAAACATTTCCAAAAGGCAAAGTTAGTCACAAGGAAGGTTTGAGAGTGATAACCCAGAGGAGGAAATCCTATCAGTGTGAGCAAAAGCTAGAATAAACAAGTCACTGCAAATACTTCTTTCCCCTTTAATAAATATTTGACTGAGGCCATCAACCTTGCTTGAACTGGACTCATATTTGATAATGCAGACCATTCCTCTGTCTTACAGCTGAAAAGTGGGTTTGCTTGTTTTAGAAGTCAGAGCTTGCAAATCTGTTTGCACACAGGCTTTTCTGCCCTATAAGTCAGCAAACAATCAAGAACAGTTATCACTCGACTATATTATCAAAATCTAATGACATGGTCTCTATTCTTTTTAATTAAAGCCAGTTAGTGAATACTTATTCTTTATCCCTCTGTCCCAGCCCACCACTCAAAATTGTTTCTGAAAAGTGATGCTGATCACAGCACCCAGAGTCATGCGCTCATGAGGGACAGACAAGCCAGCCTTTGGCAGTCTACAGCCATGCCACCATGCCATGTTCATCACTAATGATTCGAAAGAGTTTAGGTGACATGTCCCTCCACTTTATTTGTCTCAAAGACACTGGTCTATAGGGAAGAAATAAGCCAAGTATTCCTCTCGTGTAAATTTCTCATTTAATGTTTAGGTACGTTCGGGTTTATTGTGCTTAGGTACACAGGATGAAGAGTGGGAACAAACCTGAGAAGCACTGAGAACAGTTATTACCCATTGCAATGTATCCTCATTCACCTTTGCTATCTGAGCTTTCTACCTAAATATCAGACCCCATCCTATGGGATCCTGACTACTTGGTGTTGCAAAAGGTCTCTGGCCAGCAGAAAGCATTGGGATATTTCCAGCCTCACCTGACTTTAGAGTATTTTCAGAGATACCAGCTCCTTTGGCATTTGCTGCAAGATTATTTCCTTGTACCATGTATCTGTAAGTACCTGGTCTCAATGTACAAATGTACAAGTTATCAATATTTGAAGCCCCAAAGAGACAGTAGCCATCATCTCAAGTTTGGAGGAGGATCTGTTTGATTTCAGAAACAAGCATGGCAATTCTTTCTCAAGTCCTGCAAGGCGACATCGCAATTGCACAGAACATGCTCTGCTTTGTGCTGTAAAACACAAAGTAGCTGATAGCTTGCAAGGAAACTGCCTGGATTCCTGATAACCAGAAACTACAACAGCCTCGTTTTCCCTACACTGATGCTGCTGGAGCACTGACTTCTAAAAAATGTAATGTTCCGGTTTGTAATACAATGTTTCACACAGCCAAATATTTCACAGAAAATGCAGCGAAGCTGTTGTAACTCTATGTGAGAGATTCAGTAAAATATATTATGTTCTAAAGGCTAAAGAAAACATGGCACAAATTGCCTGGCTGTCTGAGAGCCAAGGTGTTTAGTAATTTTCTTATCTCAAACTGTGTCCTGTACATGGGGCGTAAAAAGGACTCAGTCACCGGCAGAGTTTGCAGCTTAACATGCCACCACCATCTATTGTAGCTGAGGAAAGGGCGTTACAGGCTGGTGCTTCATAGAACACCCAAGGGAGAAATTCTCAGGTCTCAAAACTTTGTGAGTGCTGTCACATCTGCTACTTGACGGTATGCAGCAAATCCCAAAGTCTTTGGCTTTGCTATGGGTGTTGATGTTCACAAATCTCAATCTCCCTTGGCCCGCTTGCAGGAGCAGAGTAGGCAAGCTCCCCAAACATGAAAGAATGTCTGCAAATATAGAACTGCAAACTTTCACTAAGTCGTGCATACCCCAACCACTGACATATCCGTATGGTTTGGCCTCCCCCAAGCCATGGCAGGATGCCCACAGCTGTGCTGGTTTGCTACTTGAACCACCGGTAATAAAAATACTGAAAACTGAACACCTGTATGTTCATATAGAGGTATGGACCTAGCTTTCTTTTCACTAAACTCAAAATAAACATCAAGTTTGATTTCCACAGTGTGTGGCACAGGTATAGATCTGGATGTTTAAGAGGAACAAGCTTTCTTAAGAATTTTTCCACTGCTATATTACTTATTATTTTAATCTGTTTCTCAGTGAGCTCCCAGTGCATCCAAAATGCAAAAGCAGTCTTTCTGTGGCTAATCTAGTGACCATAAATTCTCAGACCATAGTGAAATCTTGTGTGACCTCATGGATAAAGTGTTTGCTTCATATTTTGAACGTCATAAATTCAAATCCTGTTAATAGCCTCCTTTTATTAAATGTCTCATACCTTATTTTCAGCAGTGTAATTACACACTAGGTCAGTTAATTATTACTGAATTCCTCCAGCAACAACAAAAAGGGCAAACTACCCACGAAAAACAACTTACAAAGTAATACTTACAAAATGATTAGCAATTTAAAAAATCCAATTAAATGAGACAATTAAGTTTAAGTAGATTCCTCATTAGAGTAATTTTCTGTACTCATAACTGTACAGAAGTCTTATAGGGCTTTTTGGGAACTGGGGAGTTTGATGCATTTCCATGGACGTAAGCGTGCCGTGACTGGGGTTCATATGTATGTATCTGATGAAAGAATTTGGCTGGGGAAATTTATAAACACACGTGTGGGAGCTCTTGGTCAGAGAGAGAGATCTATTTAATAGAATCTTGTTTAACTTATTGAAAGACATACCACAGGCCTTTCCTGAGTTTATTGGGAAGTACAGCCCCATTCCATACTGTAAGAGCAAATGACACCTTGTTTGGAATCTAAGTTTCTTCGAGATGTGAGAACATAATACAAATAAAAATTGCTTTCTGGGGGACTTTATGGTTGTACATCAAAATTAATGTGCTGCTTCATTAACTAGCTGTAACGTTTTGCATGGAAACACCTTGTCTTTCCTGACTTGGGAGAGCATACGTTTGTTTCTCAGGGCTCAGCAGCAATGCTTTTGCTTACATTGAATAATGCTTGGCAGAATAAATAATAACCCAGGGAAAATGCTTGTGACGTAAAGTACAGCCATGTGTTAGAAAACCAGTCTGCATCTTTTAAGGTGTTAAAGAGATTTCTGATTATTAGTTGTGCTTTATTTCCTGGTACCCTCTTTCTTTGTAATTGCTGGGTAATTGCAGTGATGCCAGACAGCATGGAAATGACAAATTATTCAAGCCACTCCTTGGTCAAGCTTGTTCAGGGAAGGCAAACGTGACATGCCCACTGCTGGCTGTGATTTCTGGGGGACACAGATGAGACCGTAAGAGCTCTGCATTCACCTTCAGGCATGTGTCAAGAGAGAAGTACAAAGCTGGGGAGAAAAATTTATCATTGCCCCAGAGGATCGCAGCTCTGCCAGCAAGATGCAGGGTGGGAGGGCTGAGGCACTTCCCACTGAAGGAAGGAAGCCTTCGACAGCTGCAAAAGCCTAAAGCAAACTAGACCTGAAGGGGCTTTTATACCTGTATAAAAGTGTACAGTTTTGTATTTAAGGAGTAGGTTTTGATGTGACAATTTTATCTTAATGTGTCAGAATTTAAAAAGAAATAGAGTGGCATGATAAGAAAACAAATGTGTTCTTTCCAGAGGTGACTTTCAAACTAAAGCCAGGACCACTTGTCTTGAAGCTCATTTCACATTAAGAAGTGTTTCTCATGATATGTTAAGCCCTAAGGGGATGCTAAGATGAAAAATGTGTTTTAATTATTTCGTATGGGTTAAACAAAGGAACTTGAAATGTTATCTCTGCTTTCTACAGCAATCCATGCATGAAATGAAGAGAATTTTACAATACACAGCAACAGAACTAGAGTACCAGCAGTACAATGAGGTTCAAATTCAGCACAGCCCTCAGCACTGGGGGAAGAGGGCAGCCACTTTTCTGTGTAGGAATACTCCCACGAGATTCCCTGGTAAGGTTTGTGTACAAGACATACCTGTATCTTTGCAGTTAGGTTGTCTTGTAAATTAGAGATGAAATAAATTGTAAATAGCAGATATGAATGTATGAGAGCAAGCTGAAATTACCAATTGTAACACCACATTTTTTGTTCTGCAGGTGAGGGTTTACCTTCCCTATTTATGATATCATATTAAAATACCTCGTTATACCCACTATGTGGAACATAGTGCCTGAGGCAGGGAAAGATGTGCTGTGAGGCAGCCTCATGTGTGCTTTCCTTCTCTGGTGTAAAAATGAACCTCTGTTGTAGACTTAAGTTTATCCTCCTGCATGGCTGCAGCCAAAGGAACTGAATATTTCCTTCTTCCAGACAGCTGGCCAGTTTGGCAGTCGGGATTGACCTTATGCATACAGCAGAGGATGAAATAACACTTGAAAAGTGTTCAGTGATGGAAGAACTCATCATGCTGAGCTGTGCTACAGAGGCTCCGAGGTCTTGATTGGAGATCTGAAGATAATAGGAAAGAAATACCGATAAGCTGAGGATAGTAAATGACACTTCAGTGTGTTCTCTTGGAAGACAAGAGATATTTTCACACGCCTCTATACTGACATACACAAATCTGCAATCAGTAAAGGTAACCTTAATGCCGTATTTTCATTGCAAATTTAAAAACACCTGTTATATCCCAGAGGTATAGGACACAGCCTGCGTACTTAATGAAGATTTATTTAGCTTGTGCCCTCACACAATTTCTGATCTTTTCAACTTAATCAAAATGTAGATCTATCAGTTACTAACTTATTCATAAAATCTACTGTCAGAAATTTTAATTTGCAGCATGCTACTTAAAGCAATCTTTTTTACTTATATGATTGAGTGCAATGTGGTCGTTCTTTAGTTTCCGGAGTTTTTATTCTTATTCTTATTATAATTAAGAAATTAGAGATGATAGTCCAATAGCTAAATAGTGCTCATGAGTAACAAGAAACCAGGATTGTCCGTTAGAATACAACCCAGGAAAATTATTCATCCAGCTATTTTATTGGACATTCAATTAAGAAAACCATATGATAATTTTTATTTTTGTTCCTATGTTTTGTTTCTCATTTCTTGTTTCTGTTCCCTAAACCATAATTGACAAAGGCTGAAAGGAAGAAAGTTTAGTAAAATCAGTACACAAGCGTATTATATACAGAAATGCTTTTAAACTCATCTGGGTTTCTTTAGTCTTGGCTTAATCTTGACTGAGGTTATAGAATATATTATCTACTGCCAAAAAAGAGTCCTAAACACTGTAAACGGAAAATGGCATTCTGCCCTTCTCCCAGCTCCAGAAAACCCAAGTGAAATCTAGAGCAGCCATATAGTCTTACAAAGCAAAAGTCTGAATAATGGTCCTATCAAAATCAATGATTATACTCCTCTGTCAAACTGTGACCATGATTATGGCTCCCTGAAAATAAATTTGTTTGCAATTTTGCATGATCTGTGTTTATTTTTTAATTCAGTTTGAATCCGATGAATGGTTTCAAAGAAATGAAAAAGTAATGAAAAGTTAATTAGCCCAAGCAGCGCAGAAGAGCAATTAGCACTCCATTGCTCCTTGCAGAACGACAGTGCGTCTTTGGAAAAATTCAGAAAAATAGCAGCAAATGGGGTTTCCAGCCTTTTTACTATATAAGGAAAGAAAGTATACTAAAAAAAAATATTAATGTTGCAATTCAAAGAATGATTGCATTAAGCTTTCAGGTGTTAGGTCTTTATTGAAGATGTTATTTACTCTGTATCCACTAGTGCTTTTGCTCATCATAGTAAGATGCAGAGATCGAAGATAGCAGGCTGATGTAGGATGCAATAGATGGCAGCAAAGAAAAAAACATACCAGGAGAACAGGAGCAGACAGCTTTACTGCACTTGCATGAATAAAGTTAGACACACATGTGTGCAGGTTTGGGCCCAGGTACATACATGGGTGTAAAAACATTGAAGTGAAGGCATAAAAGGAGTTAATAAAGCCACTTACTGTGCACTGAGTAGAGGTTTGCTCAGGATAGGTAGTTCATAGGTTGCAAGCATTTGAAACACCTCACAAATGCTTGCCATTAGTTGTCTACCTTTAGACAACCCTTGGTACTGGGTGTATTGAAACTGTTTATTTGGTTTGTGTTTTATTTACATGCTCTGTTTTGCTACTGTGCCACCCATAGAAATCTCTCATCTGCTATCCCCAAAGAACAAATAGCACAGCAAAGTAAATATGTAACATGAGAGGGGAAAAATAAAAATGGGAGAGGCCACAGATACGTTTGATATGACAAAAAAGGGATCATGAGCTGAATTTCAGTTCAGCGAGAGCACTGCTAGCTTAATAATTACCTCTGACCTACTGCATTGGATTTGCAGCCTAAAAGCTGTCACCTTTCAGATAAATCAACCTCAGAGTGTCATCATGCAATGCAAAAGTGAATGATATAAGAAAACTTAAGAATTTGTCTCAACAAATGAAAAGGTAGGACTGAAGCGTGCAAAATAAGTGAGGAGCACACAGAAATGGGAAAATCAAGCTGTGCTATGCCTCAATTCAGGGCTGCGTGCTGGACTCAAGGTTTCAGAAACAGCCAGAGACTTTTGGAAGGATTTGTACTGTGTCAGGCAAGGCTCCCCACATGGACGCCTGTTCCCCACATCCTTCTGCTACCAAAACTCCCAGCAGTTTCTATAGATGTTTCAGCAGTAAGGAAACAACAGGAACAGCTGCTCGGGAAATGAGAAACCTTCGTTCTCAGGAAAATGCTTCAGGATGCCAAACTGGAGGATACTGAGCATTGGTTTTATTGCTAGCCTCAGAGGTGCAGTGAAATCTGCCTTCTGATAGAAAAACTAAAGCAGGCAAAGCACTTACATAAATGGGCCCTAGGAATAGGGTATAACCCAGCTCCTTCCAAAATCAATGGGCATGGGGCCACTGACTGCCCTTTGGACGGGGCTCTGCTGCTGGGACAAGGGGGTTCAATTCACTTATTGACATAAAGAATAACTTTCAATTATATTGGTCTTCAAGGGACTATTTATAGATATAAAGCATTTCAGATAGTATTAATGTCATTCATAACCAGTGTGTCCTAAAGCTCCCTAGAAACTTACATTCCTAAACTGTTTAAATCAACAGCAGTCTTTAAATGCAACAGAGTTCTCCCTGGCTTCCAAGTAGGGAAGATGGAAGTTTGTAGCAGAAAACAGTATTGACATTTTGTAGTCACTGCGTTGAAACCTTCAGTAATGGCAAATAACAGAAATTAGGGTAAACAAAAGTACGTGCATTTGTAGAGGTATGTACAACATGCCTCGGGGGTGCTGTGAGCACAGAAATGAAGTCCAAGTGACTCAGCATCCAAGACAAGCACATTTATCTCTGGTACTGCACACATGTTCATTGTTCTACCTGCACAATGGCATATTATATTGTGACCAGAGTATTAGGGTAGAAGTGTTTACATGTTTTTAATGTATACAGTCCTTTTGTGTAGTGAGTATTTCATTGTTTTCATGTCAATGGCATATACAGTTACTCTGTTAGTATTGTTATTTCTCTCTGTGGTGATCTACAATTCAGTTCAGAGTTTCAGCGTGTATCTCATACAGTGACTGCAGTCAGAAGTATAACCAGCTTCTTTGACTCCTCCATTAACTTTTAACCTTCAGTTTCCTATTTCCTATGTGACTGTCACAAAATAAATACCAGCTCCATGGCCACTTGTATGCAATAATACTGGAACCCTTTGGTGTGCCCTACTACAGGAAAAAGGAAACAGATTTTTAACTCCTTGAGAACTGAATCATCACCAGCTTGTGAAAGCGTAAACAGTGGTAAGCACAAAGGAAGAGCAAAAATGAAAAACAAGTTTGTGGAGACAGAGAAGCCAATACTGCAAAGCCACGTACCGACTTCAGAGATGAGAGAATCTAGGAAGACTCACATGTCTGGAGGAGGTGTTAAAAAAACAGCATGAACAAGGGCATAGGAAGGGAAACCCCAAACAAACCCAGTATTTTAGATTTTGGCTTTCCTTTAATCCAGTAACATGCCAATTATGGACAACTTAGTTTTCAAAACACTGCTTTACTCAGGAAAACCTTAAAACTTAATGAGCTTTGATAGGCAACATTCTTTTAAAGTAAACCTGAACTAACAGTTTGAAGTGAAATAATAGAGAGGCCCAAATTAAAATTCTGGAAAGCTTGTAGGTTAGGTCAATGAGCTTACTGGCACCTAGAAAATAAGTGCTGCTTTCAGATATCTATTGCAACAGAGTAAGCATGACCTCAGCTTATGATAGGATATTCTCCTAGTAAATTGAAAATGAGGCTTCCAGACTGTCCTCCACATGCTTTCAGATGTTTTATTTGGTGATTATTTCTTGCAGCATGGGTGAAAAATCTTATGAAGAACAAATTTTCCCCTAGGGCTGGGACCTAGACACTAAGATACAAAGTCATCTTCCTATTTGCTTCCTTTCCAGGCAAGTGAGTCCGGGGAACAGAGCAAGGGAAGGAGCTGCTGTGGCTACTAGGTTTTTCTTATTGTTATTAGAGCTGCTTTGACAAGAGGAATCATGCTCTTCTGAAGTTTTTGAAGCCTTCGGTGCTTTCTCCCATAGTTCTGCTTCTCCACATCAGCCTAGAAGTCTACAGAAAATTTAGAGTCTGATCTAAATATGAGGTACTTGAATCCAAGTTTATTACAAAGAATGGTCTAATCAGAGCATCTGACTGCCTGCCTACAAATACCACTTGTAGGTCCTTGATACCCTTTCCTGCAGGTACACCCTGCCCCACAGCCCAGCTGTAGCTACAACAGAAAACAGCTATAATTAAAAAGTCAGAACAAAACTCTCTATACCAAACTTGTTGTTTGTTTGTTTTTTAAAGAATCCCAAATACAACTAAATACAAACAAGTTAAAGACATAGACTTTGCCAAAAATAAGACTACCAACTGCTAGGAATCAACACAGTCCCACTACAATAAGAGATTCCTCACCACCAGCAACTAACAAGAAAAAATCCTAAACCTAAAAACACTTCTTGCCCTGAACTCCTCTTTTAAGGATTTTAACCCCCCTGAGCTCCACCCACCATCCCAGGTGAAAGGCATAAGTTCTGGAATCACAGTATGGATGTTGTGATATATAAATAGTGCACCTGGGGCAAAGAAGAAAAAGGCAATACTTATGTCTGAAGATGAGTTGTCAGCAGAGAAGATTTAATGTACAGTGATGCACTTGAAACTGGATGAAGAAAGGGAGTAGGTGAGTTCATTGTATTTCAGTAAGAAAGCAGGAAAAAAACATAGGATATGTAAAATTACTTATTTTAAGCTACTTTTTCTTGTGAGAGCAAATTCTAGTACTAGAAGAGGGACTTTCATATTTCTTGATTTGATATAGCAACAAGTATTCAGTGAGACTGAAGATGTTTTATACATTGAGAGATATCTCCTGTGATTGCTTTTGAGGAAAAAGAAAGAAGGGCTAAGGAACAGTAGTAGTAGAAGGGTGAGAAGTATTTTATGCAACCTTCCAAGCTTTTTTTATAAACTTGTGCTAAGAGGTAAGGGTGGTCTGGTACAGGGTCTGAAGACCTTGTTTTGTAGATCCATTCAATATTTGCTTAACCCCCTGTGATTCTTAGGCTATATAACAACTTTTAAGGGTGCAGCTAAAATGTAAAAAACCTAAATACAGAATTTCACTGATACAGTGAAAGCTGTACTGCTTCTTCACTGTCTTACTGCTCATTCCAATGTCTCTTGACCTTATGATATTAAGCTGTAAAACAGCTTTTACAAAGATGCAGACTTAAAGAAATACCACAAAGCCCTCATTGTAAATATCTGAGGCTTATGTTCTATGAATAAATGGTGTTTTTGTTATGATCCAAAAGATGTATAAAAATAAAAGATGATTATGAGAAGGGACTAGGCTATTAAAGCCATATTTCTGTAATAAAGTATTTGCATAAACATGCTAGAAATTCATGGAGTTCAAATACAGTGTGATCATGAACAGTGTAATTAAATTACAATTTAAAATATGTGAACCATCTGCACTGCAATGTGAATCATAGTACTACATCGGGCATATTGATGATGAGCTTTGTATTATGTAGTAAAATAAAATCTACCAAAGCTCTACCTATTTTCCAGTCCCTTCAACAGTTGCAATCAGTAGAGCATTCCCCTTGGCCTTGTCTAACATATTACTGAGTGCTACACTTCTATGGCTCCATAATTCCTTTAAAGACTTTGCAAAAGCTGAATCGAATGTGTTTTATCTTGTGTACCTTCTCTAAGTTCATAGTCAAAATAAAAGGGAGAGGAGAGACACTGAGAGTGCTAGGTGAGCTTACAGGAGAAAGCCTCAAGTGAAGAAATTGAAACAGGCTGGAGAACATTCAAAACAAAAAGAAAAGTTCTTGCTGGTTTGTTGTTTTATGCTAGTAGCAGGTATATGCAAGGGTAGCAGCTGAACTTAATTTGGAAGTCTGTTGGAGGCATGAGTTTGTCTCTGATACTTTGACTTCTGATGTTTTTTTGACCTTGAGAGAAAGCCATAGGAAATCTACCAGGAAAAGACAGCTGACCTACTAAGCCAAGAGGTATTTCTCAGCTACAGAAAAACACTGGTTTGGTTTCATATAAGTCTTTATTAAAAGCAATATATGGGAAAACTTCTGTTGCCCCTGGCTTCAAGATTGAAACCCCTGTGAAGGCCAGTGGGACTGTGAGTGGATGTTTGGAGGTTATGGTGTGCATGCTGCAGCCATCCCTCTTCCTAGATGCTGCTTCCCAAGAGTGACCACGAAAGACCACATCCTCCCACTGTGTATGAGCCTGAGCCCTTTGTCCCCAGCTTTTCCACACCTACATTGAGTGCTTTTGCCAGGGAGCAGGTGGCACTGAGGACCTGCTTGCCTTCAGCTCTTGCTAATGGACTGCAAAACTCCAATATCAGCTGAAGGACCTTGCTTTGATTTGCTGCTTTCTTGGCTAATAGTATGCTTCCCTTCCCAGGTTTACTTGGATGCCAGGATAGAGGACTGAAATGTGATGTAATGGGGTCCAGCAGCATGTTGTCAGGCAATGCTAATATGGTAGCCTCCTGCTACCACTTGATTCTGCTGCAGTTCCCACAGTTGATGGCTTTCAGTGGGTTTTCAGGCTAATTTGAGGAGGCTGGGGCAGAAGGGAAGCAAATGGAAGGACTACTAGGGGTTCTGGTAGGGAGGGAGAAGAAATTAAATGGGAGCACTCTGAAAGAAATGATCAAGAGGTGGTGGGGAATGTCTCTTAAATATTCTGAGAAAGAAGCACAAAGGATGAAGCAATTTGTGAAGCAGACTGGGCTATACAGCTGGGCATCCTGTTAAATCAGAAGTGGGAACTAATTTGGTACTTTGTAGGACAGTTCAATGCAATTTCTTTGATACTTTTCCCTTTAAGAATGCCCATAGGAAGACTGTGTCTATACTGACCAAAGTAAAGGCAAGAAGACTCTTAATTGTTTTGTATTGTACGTATTTTGGTGAGATGATGTTTCTTCCTGGACTATGATGTGAAGTACTTGTCTATTTTAGTGTTCAGATTCCTGAAGTACATTTAGGACTGGATTTGCCATCCCATGTTCTTGCAGGCTTAACAAGAGGAAGGATTAAAAGATGGGAGGAGGGAGCAAGGACAGGTGGTTTTCAATGGTTTAGTAAAAAAGCTTTTGAAAGGAAAAAAAACCCCAGGAGTAAAGAGTTGGCTTTGTTTGAATATTGGATGCCACCTAATTTTAAAAATTAAGAGATGGCAAAGGGTCGGGACTCTAGAGAAGCACAACAGGGAAGTCAACTAGGCCTATACAGGAGTCACAATGTTATTTTGTCCCAAATTCCTTAGATGTGTCTGTAAACTTTTTTCAGGCCTAAGTTACCTTATAGATGCAAAGGACATTTGAACCATGCCGTATGGGCATACAATCTTGTCACCCCCATCCGAAAGACACCAGAACTATCCTGGAGATGTGCTGCTATGTCCAGTAGGACTCTTCTTTCTGACTCCTCTTGAAAGGGAGAAAGAAAAGAGTTTTTACAGACAATCTCTTTGTAAAACTGTTAATTTAAAAACCAAGAAAGCATTGGAAGCTGGTGCAGAATTGATACTACATCAGATATCGCTATATGTCACGCAATAACGTTACAGGACAGTCTTGATGAACCAAGAAACTTAACACCAAAGGTGCGATTCAGCTGTGGAGACTGCATCTAGATTAAAACTTCATTTATCTTTAGCACAGATTTTGAATTGAAATAATATACTACTAACTTCCAGTAACTTGAGTGAACTGGGTAAAATTAGTCATGAGCAGAATCTCACTAAAGCAATAAAATTGCCATAAGATGCTGCAAATCTATAAAATCCATTAACAGTGATGCATTTCTAGTCTAGTTCCTGCAGCACATCACTGACAACTGACAGCTCCAGTACTGCTCCCTCTGAGGGGATTCCTGTTACCTATACTAGCTGGGAACTGTGGTCCTATGTGGCCAGATAACTCAAGGAGCATCACAGCTAGGGACGTCCGTGAAGAGTACTTTTGGACTGGATCTGTAAAACATGCATGTGTATCACAGAGAAAGTCTAAAATACACTTGTATTGAAAATCCCAGGTGATAACTTCCTTTTCATAATCAAAACAGCAAATTATACAGAAGTTGTTAAAAGGAATATAACAGTTATTGCTTCCTACTACCTGTAGAGTAGTATGCTGGTATGAGAGTGTGTGGGTTTGGTAGTTTATTTTTAGCAGTTAATTACACCTGATGTTCATCCTTTTGTATACATTTAGAAATATTTGCTATGGAACAATTTCTTTACACCTAAATGATCCTATTTTGGTTGACTAAGTATTTTCTACAGGACTAGGAGTGTAAAGTAAATCCCATTAATGTTGTTTCTTTTGCTATGACAAACTTAAAGCTGCATTTTTATCAATTCTTAAACATAAGTCACAAGCTGCTTATTATTCTTAACTTGAGAACATTAAAAAACATCAAACTGGTCTACATCCTTCTTTCTATTTTACATGAAGAATAAGAAAACTTAATGTCTTTCTTCAGTGTGAAATATGGAGATATTAGACCAATTTTTAATCAAATTTATTGTTTGTTTGGAACAACTATACTTGCCTTAGCTCATTGACATTATCATGCATGATTTACATGTCTAATAAATAATGCGTATTCCAACTAGTCTCTGTTGAAACCCCTGAACAAAGATGATGAACTCCCAATGGACTGCTGGCAGATAGAAATTTAATATAAAATATATATAAATATCTTAACTTACTGCTTTAGACTTTAATTAGGGTATCTGAACAAGGTCCCTATATGCTGTACCTCTTCCTGTTGTTCAGCTCTTGCCTTTCAATAGTTCCCTGAGCTAAAGTAGCGATGCAATATAGCTTTGCTTGATAGAAACCATCTTTCAGGATTATCACAGTCTGGTTTTGCTACATTTAATATTCAGCTTTATATTAAATCATGTAATGATGTTGTCATCAGTTTGTTAAAAATAAAAATGGAAGGGAAGAGAGCTGTCATGGAACAGTCTTATGAACTGTATTCCAGCCACAAGCTTTTGTTTTTCACCTCTGGGATATGAACCTCCGAAAACTGCAAAGAGCAGGTGATTGTAAATACTGGGCCTCCTGGGTAGGTCTAAAAGCACCTTCCATATTCTGAGGAGGTTTTCATATGCATGTTCATATCATGTCTTCCTGCAGAGCCATATCGGAGCTGGCACATTCAGTTATAACACAGTGCACTTACGCAATTTTTTTGACCAAGGCTGTTATTGCACCTGTGTAGGAAGGCTGCAACATCAAAGGCAACACATGAAAGGGAGGAAGAAAAACCCAATAAATTTAGGGATTTGATTATTTGTGTAAATCATCATAGATACAGCATCTTTCTTTGATGTAGCCAGCACAGGAAAGGTTGGAAGGTCATACTTAAATGTAAACTGCTTTCCAGCTCCTGCATTGGTCCTCCTCCAGACCAAGATTTTGGTGTGATTTGATGTGAAAGCTCCCCCCTTTCATCCTTCCCTGCTTTCATGGTTTCTGTGCAGAGGGATTGTTCATTCATTGCTTATGCAACTGCTGGAGAGAGCAGTACCAAAAGATGTCGATGTATAGCCCAGTCTCCCTTTTGGTGTACTGAGGTCTTCAAACTAACCCTCCAAATACGGATTATGAAAGGATATTTCAATGAAGCTGAAATCTGCCTGCTGAAATGCCTTGAAAACTGAGCTAGAAGCACCACAATAAAGTGATGGTTCTTGCAAAACCAGGCTCCTGCTGGAGACAGGCAGGTTGGGAAGGTGTTCTGAACCTGGGAGATGCAGTCTGGGATCCACTCTGTGCTGAGAAGCAGCCTAATCCTGAATGTCACTGCAGTTCCTCTAATCCCCAATCTCACCCATATCAGAGTGGGAATATCAGTTTTGCATCAATAAATAGTAAATTAAAAAGCTCTACTAGTGTTCAGAATCTTATATTAAAAGCATTTGATGTTTTAATCCTACTTCATCAAGATAACTATAGCTCATTTGCTTAAGCTAATTGGCTGGGAGAGTGTTATCAATGTCTGCCAAATAGCATGGAGTTTTATACAGATTAAGGTCTCAATTAAAGGAACTATGTAAAATCTCACATTGCTGGCCCATGCCAAAATAACATTGCCTGACTTTGCAAGTTTGGTGCAACGAGGTTTACATGAGCTGTGATGCTTCTTTGATGTCGTGTGTGACATACAATCCACAAGGCAAGTTTGCTATGGGAGCCCTAGCAAGCCATGATTTCAGATTGCAACTCGGGCATACTTTGGACTCACTGCTGCAAATTTCCACTTGTGAAAGAAATGTCAATGAAGTCAAGCAGATGAATTTAGTGAAACAGACTTCTACTATCAGAATTTTTAAAGTCTGATCCTGTTCTGGCATCTGAGTAATTTCTTATCCTGCAAAACATCAGTCTTTCTGTGCTTTTAACTAAAAAGCATCTTTCAAATACAGAATTTCAAGGCCATTTCTCTCCCCAGTTTAATGAGGAAAGGATTTTAGAGCTGTGAATTTGAAGGAATGAAGATGTTCCTAAAGTGGAACTTTCTGGCCTCTTTGTCATTATTATTCTATAGGTATGGGTGAAGTGTCAGTCACTTTGGGGAAGCAGTATGTCCAAGCTCAAGTCAAATTGTTTCTGTGAATTGGGCAGAAAATTGGAGAAAAGCATAGATGTACTGGCAAATTACCCATAGGATATCAGTCATCTATCCCATGGGGCTGTTGAGTGGATTAATTAGTAATGCTTGGTGAAATAGTCACAATTAATGTATTTTATTAGCTCGATTTTTTTTTTTTATTTATTTTTCCCCCATGAAATTGCCTAAGAGAAGCCTATGGATTTTTAAAAGTGCATGTAAGTGGGATAATAGTCTGTCTGCATTTCAAGTGCTTACCTAGAAAAGCAACCTTCCTGTCTGTTCTGTCACATAGAAATTGTGTGGACTACAGTCCCAAAATGATGCTGGAAATCATAGGATGATTTGGGTTGGAAGGGGCCTCAAAGATCATCTTGTTCCAATCACCCTGCCATTGGCACGTATCCCCCTGTTTTGTCACCCACCTTTTGAATCCGACAGCAAATGGGGGGAGCTGGCTCTCACCTATCTGAGACTATAACATCTCCAGTCCTGCGAGCTCTTGGACATGTATATGGGTCTTGCTGTGAGAGAGAATAGTTGTTTGCTCACCCTGAAGAGTTTGTTGTGTAATGCTCCATTCCATAATTCTTTCCATCAGGCAACAGTGATGTCTTTCAACAGCTTGTGTGTCAGAGACTGAATTTTGCCTTTAACATATTAGTGATAAGCTGCTGCAGGCAATGACCTACCCACTTAACTCAATGAAGATGACTTGAAGAAAAAAATACCAGAGGTGATGACTTTAGGGGGAAAAAAAACCCAAAACCAAAACAACCCAGAAAACCCCACATACATTGTTAGAGTAGTATTTGAGCCTATACTATTGGGGGAAACAGATGATATTTCAGATCAGACTAGCGGTGACTTATAGATACTGTAATGTTTCAATCCAGAATTCCAGGCAGCTGTGAGAGGAAACTGCCATTTCCTATCCCATAATAATGCATTATTATCTTAAAAATACTTTAAATGCATCCAGAGGCAAAGAAAATTACCCTGCGTCTTGAATACAGATTATGCACAGAGTACATAAGATGAACCAGGAAAAGTGTTCTTTAAAAAGCATGTTTCATATAAGTTTGGTTCACTGAAAAAAATGGATTTCCTGCCCTTTTACATCAATTTTAATTGTGCTGATCTGTATGGACTGGAATGCATGTTGAAGCCTCTAGTATGGCAGAGAAAAATGCATTATGTTTTCTTTATATGCATGTGACATTCTAAAGCACAATAATAGGAAAGAAATTACATCTACGTCACAGGTCTTGTATTCCATAGCAATACATAGCAATTGCACCTTAAGACTCCTGTGGTGGAGCGATGGATTAAATAATATGCGTGAAAACAGATCAGTCACTATCACTTTGGAGAAAATACCCCTAGGTTTCAGAAGGAACCAGGCTCTTTAACACCTGGGGGGGTGGTGCATTGGGGAGGGGGACTAAAGTTCTCCTGAGTCAATTGCTCAGGATTAACTTTTTAATTCCTTGAAAATTACATCTAGGAAAAATGTGATATGCCATGTTTGTTTTTATTTCTGGCAAAGCCATTTATTCTCATGTGAACATCTCATTAAAGGTAAGATCCAGGTGTAATTTCCAGAGGATTGAAATGGAACCTGCAGCAAGTAAACAGCCTCACGCATACACTCTTTCCCAGCCCTGGGAAAAGGCAACGGGGCACTGAGCGCACACATTTGGAATCCTTCTCACTTTCATCAAAAACCATCTGATGAGATTCATCATGGGATTAAGAGAACACGTTAAGAAAGCCTATCGTAATATGAAAGCAATGAAGCTTTTCTTTGAACATCTGTATGCATACTGCGAGTGTCGTTTCTCAGCGGCAGTCATGTAGAAGGAAAGGGGAACTAACCTCCCCATGAGCACAGCTGCGGCATTTATTCCAGCACATTGTGCTCCTGTGCAGGGATCCTTTGTATATTAGCACAGCTTAAGTTAGCAGTGCTAATTGTGACAAGGTCCCCAAACCTTGGAGGGGGATGCTGCTCCAGTGGACGGGTCTCCAAGCGCTCTCAGAGAAAGTGCTGGCTTTGAGATTGCCAGTCTGCCACTGTTCTACTGCACATTGCTTACACTGATTAGTTTTGATAGATGAATTGCTTTGGAAATAGTATTAGGCATCAGTGAGCTCAAAGTGAGGCTTTCATTCCCTTACGGATGTGATTATCCTCATCCTCCTTTTGGCAGCGTTTTGTCAGAGAGCAGCAGCTCGCGCAGAAGGGCAGGAGGGGGAAGCCGGACGCTCAGCCCTCGTGAGCCAGCACGGCTGGAGCTGTTGCTGTTCACCATATTGTGCAAATCCGAGAGGGCTGACAACATCAAATAAAGTATTGCAAATTACATTAGCAGTACTCCAGGTAGCAGGTTTGGAAATATCCAGTGACTGATGCATATGAATGACTGAAACCATTAGCTTTTCCTACTAATATTTCTACTAATGATTTCCAATTGGTTTCTCTAACTAGGGAAGTGAAAACAAAACTGTTTGGTCTGTGCTAGGTAAAGCTCTTCAGCTGGAGAAAATGGTACGGTTTTAGTAATTGGATCTTTTTTCTTTCCTTTTTTCCCTGAAAGCATACACGAAAATTGACAAAAGAAGCCGACTAATAATTGGCTTTGTGTCAATGTTCTGTATGTAGCACTGAAGAGACAAAATCCTTCTTGAAAGCCCTAAGGCAAGCTGCAGGGATGCAGCACGGCCACTTTGTGTCTGCTCCTTCAGCTGCTGGGCTAGCACAGCAGCTGTTACCTTCTGCATCTCCGAAGAAGCCTTTCCCAGCTAATTGTTTTGCATAAACACAAAGGGTCTTTTCCCTCAAATCTCCCCTCAAAGGCAGCCTTTTAAAAGCTGGCAAGAAGCCTACTTCTCCACTGAGCAGGGCTTTTTGTGGGACCCCTTTCTGCTCTGCTGCAGATTTGCTTTTACAGCCCCACCACCTTGCATTGGTTCTCTCTGTGGGGTAAATTCAGTCAGGTAGCTCGGCTGTGACATCTTTTGTGTGTGTGCATGTGTCTATGTGTGTGTGTAACTCTGCTAGCTTCAGCAAAATGGCTTGATCATAGGTAGGTCTGTATGTGACCGCTAACATCCAGATTTTTATCTGTCCGACAGTCCTCCCCCGAGCATCTGCCCACCTTTGGGTGAACCCCAGCAGTTTGTTTTGCTGTGGCTGCTTCTAGGTGCACAAACACTTTCAGAAATATCTATGGATGTAGTAGTGTCAAAAAAGCTGTTTTTCCAAAGACTGTTTTCTATTTGTGCTTAACATTATCAGAAACCAAGCCTTCTATTTATGCCTTGCACATATGTATGTACAATAAAGCTGTATCCAATTCCTTTCTTCTTACGCACATGTAACAGAAAACCAAATTAGGATTTAATCTGCCAGGTGCAATGCCTGCTTTCTGAGATAGTAGGCATTGAGTTATTTTTAAGTTTTCTGCAACATTCTCTTGAACCTGCAGTTTTCCCCTAGAGAAGCCTCTGGCTCATCCGAAGGCACCCCACAGGTTGCACTGTGGTCTGTGTTGCTGCCTCAAACATTGGTGCTGTCGGGTTAACCAGCTCTTCTTTCCAAGTGATGCTATTTGCCTGCACCTCCCTTCCCAGCTTGCTGCTTCCCCCAGCTTTCATATGGGTCTGTGATAGTTTTCTGCAGATCCTTTGCTGGTCAGGGCTGCTCTCATCACAAATGCAAAAATTAAATATATCCATTGCATTTTTTTCTGACCTTTCCATTTCAAAGCAGCCCAAGCAAACAGAAAGCGCTATTTAAGCACCTTATCCCTGTTAGAGCAAAAGTTGAAATGCTGATGTTTTCAATGGAGCTGATGTTTTGATTTTTCCACCAGTTGTACAGCATTGACCATATTACCACTCCTTTGTAATCAATACACTGAATTCTAAACTTTGTGTGTCTCTGATCAAATCCCCATGTTGCTCCAGGCTTCATGGATTTGCTTCCCCTGTGGTTCCTATACAGGCAAGGTAGCCAGATCCGCTAGCTGCATGCAGCAAAAATGAAGATGCTCCCGTTCATGCCATGAAGCAAGGCTGTTCAGCAGTTAGATAAAGGGGACAGGGTGCAGAAAGATTAAAGGGGGTGGGCTAGAAGCAGTGTCCTCTTGGGGTGGCGTTGGTCTGTGTGTATGACAGGCATGCAGGTCAGCAGGATGGGAGCATGGGTTTTCTATCTCACTGATGGTTTCTTACTTTGCCCTTGCACAAGCTAGCCATCGGGAGAAGGGAGGAGTGCTGCAGTTTCTTCAAACCCTGCCCTGTACAGGTAACAATCTATCTCTAGTAGTTTCACTGCTCTTGTGGGCTCCTTCTCTTCTCAGCCTATATGGCAAGCCATTTAGTTCCGCCTCACAAGCAAATATCTGGCCTCCGGGTTGCCACTTGGACCCTGATATAGCTCATGATATTTCTTTTAGGACCATTTAGTCAAAATGTGCTAAACATGCCCTAGCTTGAGAAGTCACATCTGCTTATGTGTATGTAAAACTGTCTGTTCCTGGAAATGGCTAACTATACATTTCTGCTGTTCCTAAAGGTGCTGTGCAGTGCTCCTGGCTCAGGTCAGCTGCCTCATCAGGACAGAGGAGGTTGAACATCGCCATTACTCAGGTACTCTACAGCTAGTACTGCACTCGCTTCAGGGAGAACAGCGCTGGATAAATACAAAATTATTATTTGCATGCCCATGTAATGGGTTTAATTATCAGAGTTCATCACTGAGCCCAGTAGAGAGAGGTTGCTTTAAAGTTGCAGCTTACCAGAATTGAAAGGAAACTTGGGAACGACGTTGATTTACCCAAGAAGGGAACGCGATGGTGAGTGTGGAAATGCCAAAGGCCAGACCCTGGGAGCGTACAGCCATGATATTTTGTGCCCCGAGGCTGGGGAGGCAGCACCGATCCCGGCTGCACCATTCCCTGCTGCGGTGTTCCCCAGATCCAGCCCTGGCTGTACCCAGTGTCTGCACCCAGGAGCTCCAGCCAAAGGGGACCACTGGTAGCCCTTGGCCCACTCAAGCGACTAGGTCCTGGCTGCTAGGGGCAGCCCCTTCACCCTGGAACGAGCCACTGGCTTCTCAAGTTACCTTATTTATGATTACATCTCAGAGCCGTAATTTAAAAAAAGCTCGAGTAGACATATCCAGTTAATCTGATAAAATGTCAAAATACTTCTGTGTACAAGATAATCATCTGCAGACTTCCTACAAGTGCTCTCTGAGAATAATGGCAGCGTTGTTCAGAGAAAATACCTGGATAAACTAGCACCTTTTGAGGCAGGTAATCATCTGGAAGATACTCTGATAAAATGACCTTACATATTAGAAATGAGCTGTAGCTCCTTCTGCAGAAGAACTCCCCACAAACAAATACTTGCATATCAGTATCACCAAAATTAAATGAGAATCCATCTGTTGTATGTAAAAACATATGTAGACCCCTTGCCTCCAGTGCAGCTATGTCTCCTTTCACTAGATGAGTCTATGAACTGGTGTAATTAGAAACTGTGTCCTGAGAGGCAGTTTTAGGTAGGACAGAAGAAGATGATGGCTGGCTGGACCGCCTCTTCTTACATTTGCCAAATGTCTCTATGCTTATGGTTTTCATTTCTTCTAAGAATACCAAACCTAAATACTGAGCTGAAATTTTCCCTGCTGGAGGTCAGCTTTCCAGTGGTTTTATTTACTATTTACTCCAATAGAAACAGTTTGGTAATTCTGAGCAGGAGAAAATAAAGTATTTTATCTTATTAAATAATTCTGTTAATCCTCTTAAAAACCCTGGATAAAAAGACTGTTCCTGTTTTGAGGCAAAACATTTATATTTAAGGAAGGAATGACCTCTGTATCACAACAGTAAACTTTTTGCTTTTAACATGACAGCATCAATAATATTAAACCATTATTTTTCATGTACCATTATTTAGAACAGTGCAATAAATAGCATTACTTCATTTCCATTCAAATTGTTTCTCTTCTCTCATTTCAGCCCTTTATGGACAAAGAGATACAAGGCAACAGGGCATGTAAGAACTATAAATTGAAATGAGTCCTTGCTGTAAGGCATAGCTTCAAACATGACTTTCTCCATTCAACCTCAGGCTAGGTTTTCATCCTACTTCTTCCCTATGCAAATTGTTAACAGTGCAACAATAGTAAGGATTAAAAAAAAAAAACAAAAATAAGAGTTTCAAAAAGATGAGTATTTTGCTTCAGGAGCTCCCTCTAAATCAGAGACTGCCTTGCAGGCATTTTGTAACTGCCTGTTGTAGGTTTTCCTGCACCTCCATCTCCCACCAGAGACGGGGTATGATCGATCAGAACCAGGAGGATGATTGTATTAACTTTATTTTGAAGTTCATTTTGAGCTAAAAGTGGAAACTTGAGACAATCTTTGTGGTATTAGGAAGCTAAGGAGAGTTGCTTTATAAAACTCTGAATTGAATTTAAAGCCTGGTCTCTTCTTCTTTAAATTGTCGTTTTCCCCCACCACCTCCTCCTTTTTTATGAACAAAAGCTTGTAAGGTGATCACTTTTAGTATACTATAATGATTCCGGGAGGAAGATATTTCAGTGACAAATGTACCACTCTAAAGCAAAAAACATATTCCAGTGAAGAAGCTTATTTTCAAATTAAAAACAACCCTTTCCCTAGGTGCTTGGAGAGTAATGGTTCAATTCTTCAGATGGGAGAATAGTGTCTATTTAGTGTTTTAGAGGTACTGATTAACAATAGATTATAAGCCTAAATCCTGTATGATTCTCACATCTGTGTCATTAAAGATGAAATGCCTCAAACCAGAGGCAGCAAATGAAGACTTTTTTATATTTCATGTGCAGTGGAAGTTTCAGATAGTCTGGCTTAGACGCAATTTATCCTTTTTCCTTGCAAGAAGAGCTTTCAGTTTATGGCTGAGGGGGAAATTTTTTATTTTTTTTTTTTATTTATTTATTTTTTTTACTTCTTTCCCATGTTGTTTTGGATTTTCTCTGTTTCCTTTTCATTACCACAGTCACCTAATTACTCCCTGTACATGTGTGTTTCCTCTTCGTGCCCCCCCTCTCCCCATCTCTCTGCTGCATCCTTTCTGGGTTTCCCCTTCCATTTGTTTTCTGCTTCAGCCCCGCTTCTGGGCCTACTGATCCATATGTCCTTGTCCTAATTTCTTTTCCAGACTGAACTCATTTCCTTTCTTGGCCATATTTCTCCTGACCCAGTCCAAGCTTCCTTTACACCTGCCCAGAGCTATTTTCCTGCCAAACCCAAACTACAGTAATCATGCTATGAAAGTCTTTTAAAAAGGCCAAATACTGAAAGATGCAGAAAATGGTTGCGTCGTATGCTGTGTTGCTCTGCACTTATACAGCTTCTGGTGATCCAAGTATGGGTGCCAGTGAAGACCGTATCAGATATTGGGTAGCATGTATCCCAAAAACTTTTCTGAGCATAAAAGGACAAAGTTTCAGTAAATTCATGTAGCTCACTTGTGATAATAAAATGGTATTTTATACCAGATGTGGATTTGATCCCTGGAGGAGCAAGATACTAGAGATTATGAAACAAAGCACAGTGGTTTTGCTGGTTTGTTTGTTTTCAGTGCAGTAATCTTCAACAGCTTTGTTTTGCATTACGATGACATTGCTGCCATGTCTGTATTTCATCCCATGGAAAAAATTTATCCCAGCCTTTTCTGTTTTGTTCTGAGGAAGAACTTCTCCATTTACACTGCCCTTTTCTGTTTCCTGTCTCACACTTGGAACTTGGGTTTCTTTACTTGCTTTAATTTAAAGTCCCCTAAAGGCCAGTCAAGCACTAAGCATTAACCTTGCTAAGATCTGGGTTTGACCAGAACTTGTAAAGTTTCATTCCTTGTAGCCTCCCTTGCTTTAAAATTAGCTAGTGCAGCATTTCCTACATTAGCATTAGCTCTATGAAAAAAGCATCATAGGAAATAAGTTACTATCGGAAGTTACTTCATGGTATTCAAACTGTGAAAGGAGTCTGTAATCAAAGATTAGCTTTTGTTTTAGATCTGGCTGGACTAACAGGAAAGACATAGAGAAAACAGCCCTCTACACCCCCACATACTGTACAGTGTATGTAATCCAAGGAGTCGTGGTGGCTACAGATGGTAATGTATGTTGCAGCCGTAGTGTCGCAGGCTGTGATCTTGCCACAGCGTAATGTAGCTCTCAGCTCTCATGGTCTGCCTTTGGGAAACTTCCAAAGAAAACCTAAGTGTTATAACAAGTGACGCTGGTGATTTAAGAGGTGGCATTTCCCTTTCTGTATTAATCTTCAGCCAATGCCCCAGCATGATGCTTAAGAGAATTATGTTTCTAGAGGTGTTATGCTTTGGAGGAGATGCAAAATGGTGATCCATTGCTCATGTCTTTATTTTCTGTCATTCTGTGATACCCTATGTGGAAGTTTTGTTCCTTAAAAGGCACTGTGGAGAAAATTGTATTTCTGCAATAATTTGTTTCACATTTGTGTTAGTTCTTAGAAGTGCGTTAGTGCAATATTATTTTCTTATGGTGTGTCACACATACTAAATGTGGGCTATGGCCACTGCTTCTTGGTGATCTTTAATGAAATAGGGAGGAACGTCCATAAGACTCACTTGCAGAATGTGCACGTAACCAAGGGCTCTTGCTAACCCTACATTTTATATAGCAAGCTGAAGTTTCAAACCTTAGTTCTTGCATCATTTTCTCAAGGTATTCATATACACATATGCAAACCATGCTCCTGAATGCAGATAGGTGCTTCCTTGTGCAAGTAGTTATTTTGACTTGATGCACTTAAATGGTCTATTTGCTCAACTGTTTTGAGATGCATCTGATGGCTTTGCCTGGGAATACATCCTAGCACATTCTGTGTATTGAGAGACAGATAATAAATAGCTGGGGAAAACAGTCACTTGCACAGGGAACCTGATAGCTGCTCCCTGTTTGTGGTATCTGTAAGATACAGATGTGGGAAACAGCAAGAGGTCCTAATTGGTTGTGGTAGAGGGATACTGACAGCAAGAGAAATAAAGGTAGTTACAAGCCAAATATCTTTTTTCCCATCTGAAAGGACAGCTGTACTACTGGAAAAGACTAAATGACAAAGTCAGGTAAACACTGATTTCACACTTATTTCCTGCTGTCACATAAAATCTAACAGGGTTGTTCTTTCAGTATTCCCCCTTCCCCCAAATGCATGCTGAATTTGATAGAATATCTCCTGTTGGACTACATGTCCTGAATATTCCCTCTACTACCTCAGCACCTCTCTGTGATGAAGATCAGCTGTATCATATCCCAGATGGTTATAGATTAGCCAACATCTCACTCAAAACTCATCTTTCTTCCTGGCACTTGAAGGTTGGGGGATGCTTTTGAAACTGCTTTCTCTCCCTCCAATTACAAATGACCAGCTCTCTTCCAGCCCCTGGAAGTTGTCAGTTCCTCTGGGCTGCAAGTTCAGAAGGTTCTAGTGAAGAAAACCTTAGGGTATAAAACCCCTGTTGAATGGGGGATTTGTTTGCTTCATATTGCAGAGAATTGACCCAGCATCAGGGTTACAGGCTAGAAGCACAGAGCTAGGCAGGTCAGGATAAAGAGTACTTGCAGAGGCAGCTGCAAGACTTCAAAAAAAAAAAAAACAAACCTGGAAAAAAAACCCCAACAGTCTTGAGCAAAGATTAATCAATCAGCAGGCAGCAATCATGACTGTTATATATAAATGCAGTCTGTGTAAAATGGAGCCATGGCAATTAAGTTTGCAACTTCTTTTTTTTAATGTAGCTGGAGAAGAGGTTTTAAATCGTGGTATTCCAAAAAAAGCTCACCCTCCTCCTGTTTTTAACACATTTTCTTTCTGAAACTTTCACTTCTTCTTCCAAAAATGAGTTTGCCTCCATATGTCATTAGCCATTCCAAGGAAAGATGTCTGATAGTATTAAGACATGTACGTGAAACATTTGGGCTGTGATACACATTTGAATATTATACAGTTTTCTGCCCTCAGTCACCGTGCCAAACTGGGATGACATTTTGAGATGTATACATGGCATCAGCTGTGACTTTCCTAGAAATCCAAGGTGCAAACCATTTTAGTACACTGCCCCAGGAGAAGAGGCCAAATTCTTATCTGATTTCCTTGGTAAACAGCATTGACTCTGCAGCTAGGATGTGCTATGGTAGGCTGACACAGGTCCACTTTCTGGTGCGCTTGCTGGCGGGCAGCAAAGGTGCTACCTTTGTCCAGTGTACTCACCCATCTGCTTACTGTCCTTACTTCTCTTACAATGCAGAAAGGAAAGAGGGTAAAAAATTCAGTCTGTCAGACTACTATGATAGCAGATGGACAGGCCAACGTTAGACGCTAAACCAGACATGGAATGTGTTATACTTAATAACTGAAAATGTTATGACACCTTCTTTTTGCCTTGCCACTTCAATTTTAGTTCACAAAAGCCTTTACACAATGAACACGTTGAGTTCCAACCAGATCAAATGGCAAAATTAATGGTTAACATAAACCAAAATGTGATATAAAAGGTTTTATTGCTTTCAAGATAACATAATAGCTATATTTCTAGCAGCAGAAAAAAACCCAGATATAGGAAAAGAATCCTGCTTATAACCCTATGGCTAGACCCAAGAAAACCCTTGATCGCTGTTAAGGCGATTCCAGATATTCACATGCCAGCCTCCATTATGCTGTTTCTTAGGCCATAGGAAATTCCACTTACATCATTGACTTCCTGCCACTGTGGAAAATAGGTTTTGGTAATGGCTTAGAGTTAGAATTAGCCCTCATCTGCCTTGTTCTCCAGTTCTCAACCATACTAGTTTAATTACCCAGAAATTATTAGTGCAGTCTTTTTCTTTTCCTTCTTTTCGTTCCCCAGAATTTCCCCTCTATTAAACAAAACCAGGTTTTTGCGAGACAGAGCAGAAGTAGGATTTAAAGCAGTTAATGCTGCTCAGAGCAAAAACCTCCCTCAGTCTAAAAGCTATACCAGACACAGGGAATCCCCACACTGGAGGGAATACCGCTGATTTCTACCATCGAGAACTGTGATGCTCATTTGCAGAGCTTTAAGGGCCGGTAATAACGCCTGCATTGCCTGAGCAGCAGGAAAGCCACTGTTTCTCACAACTTAATCCAAAATGCAGCCACAAATGTGAGATTAGGATTGCTGCTGCTGTTGCTGCTGCGTGCCAGAGATGCCAGATAGGAGCTGCCCTTTTTGCTGGCTGGTTTTTGACAGTTTCCAGAGGTATCAAGTAGCTGATACACCAGTGGGAAGTTTCTGCTGGTTAAGGATATGGCAATGACCTTCAATGAACTAGTTGAGCAGAAACTTTTACTTCTTGGAGGACACATGTGGCTGAGGCACTGGTGCGGCTGAAGCTTAGTGAATTGATCGGGGTGGGTTTAGGTCTTGTGCTTTGTCCCCCCTTCTCAGTCTCACTGCCCACAACAACATGTTTTTGTTGCTCATGTCTGGCAAGCATGAGAAACAGAGAAAAGGAGACAATCCTGATGGTACTGGCAGCAATTTGTGCTTTTTGCAGTAGTTCATATATTTATAATGTTATCAGGGATAATACCTTAAGGCAACACAACAGCAAGGGCAACTGATCTTCTTATCCCTTTGACTGCTGAGAAGAGATTCAGAGCCTAATCATTATGGCAAACATTATCTTTCCTTGAGAGTAATTGCTTTCTTGGTTTTACATTTATACCCCGATGATGTATTTCAGGAAGGTAATGGCTCCTTACCTCAGCTCTGAAATAAATATTTGTGGGGTTTTTAAATGAGCATTTTGCAACTCTCTCCCCATTCCCAAGTGAGGACACTTCCACACAAGGAAGAGGAGGAGGTATCACACTCATCCATTCTCATTCCCACTTTTGGATTTGCTTTTCATCTGACGTACTTGTCAGAAGCTCATTCCGAGGGCAGAGATTTCCAGCCCAGGTTATATTCTTATTTACTCAGATTATTGTGCTGAGAGAAATGCCCTGCTGTGATATCAAATGAGAAGAAAACAGAGGGAGATTTGATTAATGAGCTGTCTGCTGATGTGGGGATGTGTGAGCACATTAGGCACAAGAGCAAAATTACGCAGCTAAACCTAGATGCTGAGAGGGCTTCTCAAAGTGTCAGATATTTGTATATGTTTCATGCTCTAGACTGCCATCTTAATTCAAGATCTTGGATGGAGCTTGTTAACAGTGAAACTTGGAGGCTTTGCCATTTGTCAGCTTACATGGTTAGTAACTAGCCATTAGAGTGCAGTCCTATTTATTGTAATTAAATTTGTGTCAAAATTTATGTGTTCATTACCTGTGGAAAACACTCACAAACCAATCAGCATCCATTTTTACTGGAAGTACAGTTGAACGCCTTGGTTTTCTTCAAGCTATTCCCTTCTGATGTTATCACAAATTCCCCTACTGCCTGCTGTCGTCCCTTTCACCTTAACATGCTTTGAGGGGACTGAATGAGGGTGACATAAGTTTGAGAGCTTTTTATTTTTATCTGTTTTTATCATCTCTATGAACGCACCTGAATACTTGCCAAATCTCATTCAGCACAAGTAAATAATATCTAACTTTAATATTTGCATTTATAGTCATAAATAGCATAGTGTATATCTATTTATACTTCAGTAGTATCAGTGACAGCAAAGCAAGGGAAATGTTTTAAACTAGCTGTCTGGTTTAGCCTTACCTAGGTACAAAGTTTGTTAGTGGTAATGTACAACTCTTTGGGGCCTGATATACCTTGCCCTGTTGATGCTACACTGGAGGATGTGCAACAGTTGTGACCTTGAGAAGGTGAATTGCAAAGACGGTCTGTTATTCGTATGTTGATCCAGACCACTCACCTTGTTCAATTCCAGGGAAAATCAAGTTTTGGTTGCAAGTCAAGGCTGAGGATGATGCACTGCGTGATTTTTTTTCTATATGCTTTGATTCTTAGGGAGAAAACTACACTAAATTCCCTTTTCAGGCCATTGTCTTAAAAAAAAAAAAAAAAAAAAAAAGTAGGGTCATTTAGATAAGATGATCACAGACAAATATTCATGGGAGATGTCTCCTTTCAGTGAAACCCTTGTCCTGAGCTTAGACATCATGTCGTCATTACATGCATTCAAGAATTCAAAAGACGACAAAACCTATCCCTCTCCCAAACATTATTCTTTTCACTCCCCTCTCACCAGCTGGAAATAGGCAGATCACTAGCTTTGATGTCTAGGTGGTAGCAAAACATCCAACCCTGCAAATACTGACAGGGACATACTGTCATAGCAATAGGCAGATATTCACTCCCCCACCAGACCAGCCTGTCCTCTGAATGACCACTTTACTGCTAGAAAGCAAGAATTTTACGAGAAAAGGGACTTAGTGATGAACAATGTAGAAACGCACTAAGGGAAAGTCTAATTGACCTAAAGGACCTTCTTTTTCTGCCAAATCTGAAGTGAGCAAACAGAAATCCCTCATGAGGAACTGCGCATCAGCCTTTCTTGTCCCAGGGCTTCCTGACCTGTCTGTGTGGAGAGCAGGGCATACGCCCCAAGGATTCACAGCATTTATAAAATCTTCCCCCACTTATTCAGAATCACGTCTCACTGCTAGGAAGTGCTTGGAGAAAAAGTGTATGTAGTGATAACTATTGTATTTTTAACAGCCCCATCCACAGCATGGCTCAAGGTGTCCTTCGAGGTTTCTCGTGAAACCTGGGGTGCACTCGCTGTTAGGCCACCTCCAAAGTGTGCGCAGAGAGGTCCCTCCAACACCTCGCCGTGACTCCTGCTCTTTCCATCCCTGCACTTCCAAGTCACCTGCTCAGCCCAGAAGTGCTCCCCAAACACTCGTACAGGAAAGTCATCAATGATGAAACTTGAAGCTGCTGCTGTGGAAGACCCTGTAAACCATGGTTTAGCCTAGCATCCTCCTGGCTCTTCAGCTCTTTCCTTATAGCCTCCTATTTTCCCTTTTCATCCTCAGAGCAATTGGCAAAGGCAGAATACAGGGATTTTTTTTCTTTCGGCCAAATATATCACCTCTTTATGAAATCAAACCAGACCTTTAATAGAACTCATCCCCCTTCGTTTAAGCAACAGGCAGCCAGCAGGCACAGCATTACTACTGTTCATAATTGTAAAAAAGCTTGCATAACACAAATTGGCTCCCAGGAGTCATAGGGACTAAACATAATGGTCCATCAACTCTAATTTTCTTTAAAAGTGCTTGGTATGAACTGCATTAGAGGAGGGAGTTAAAAATCCTGCATCACACAGCTACCTGCTTGAACTGCTCTCCTAAATAACATTTTTTTCCTAGGTTTATGCTCTGAATTGCAACAGTTCCCTTCCGTACCTGTTATTTTCTTGGGTAGGGGAACGTCTTTTTGTCAAACGTTCTGATCTTTCTTTCAATAAGAATAAATGCTATCCTTTAAATCATGCTAAACTTCTCAAAATATCTTGGGACAAGTTCCACCTGTCACTAAGTGAACACATGTCTCCTTTTAAACACGGCAAATGTAAAACTCCCATCCACTGAATTCCCCCGGCCATTATTTTTGTGTTTATAAGAATGGGCAAGCCTAGGTTACCTCCCTTATTTCCTTCTTTGTTCTGCTCAGTTGCATGTTTTCTTTTAGTCATCTTCTCCCTACAGTAAGGGAGTCAGCCTCCTCAGTCACTCAGGGCAGCGTCCCTAACCCTGTGTGCCCACACAAGGGCCATTTGTGGGCTGACCTGAAGGCACTCGTCCTGCCCCAAGATACATTCCCATCTCCTTGTGCCCCAAACATACAGCAATTGCTTTAAAATAAGAGTATCGCATTTGATTGCTTCAAAGGAGCAGCTTCTTGTCTTTCTCATTTCTAACCCTCCTCTCCCAGCCAGGCTGACATTTGAAAAGAGAAGCAGCACTTCACTTTAATTGTGGCTTTTGACGTGAGTAACATATAGAGTATTTTGTAAAATAGCACAGAAGACCATAAAGCTTTAGAAAAAGGCTTCCTATTTATTGCAGAACACCTTGTTTTCCTGTTAGTGCAAAGACCAAAAGACACAAAGACCCTCTTTCCCTCTAATCAGGTTACAGCATCACAATATGCCTCTCTTTATAGGGGTCATTAGATCTTTTCTTTGGGGAAGAGAGTTCTTCCCATAGCTTTGGTGAATTAACTCTTTTGTCTGTAACAGAAGGTGCTTCCCTCAAGCAAGCTTTTTCAGGCACTACAAAACAATCTCAACTGCCTGGAAGTTGTGTGTTTATTTTACTCCCTTTGTTTGCAGAAATACTACACAAACTTCACGTTACCTCGAGTGTCTGTCTTTACATACTGGCTCCCTGTTTATATGTCATTAGGTCTCTGAAGAAACTTGAAATAACTAGCACAACATTCAAACAGCATAAAACTTTTCAGGAAGGCTGGCAATGAAAATTCTCCAGTGCTTGTTACCTAACCTGAATTCTGGACAGCCAAGGCAATGTGCTTGAATTTCTATCCGCTAAAGCATGAATTTTAAGAAGGAATGCTTTTCAAATTAGCAATTTGTCTTCATTCAATTGAGTGGTGTATGTATTGGTTAACTTCATATAGGTTTGTTTCTGATTTGCAACTTCTTTTCTCACCAGACTAGCTGCCACAACCTTAACTTCCACCTAGGAACACAGCACCCTGCTGGCAGCACTCCACAACTGGGGTTAAGCTCTACAGCGGATAAATATGAGATATATAGAGATAGATCTGTGCGGGTTAGAAAAGTCCTTTGCTAAAGCTTTCCATTAGGGAAATCCATAACAGAAAGTTACTGTTACAGGCTCTTATTCACCTGCTCTTCATGTCTGAAGAACTCTTCTATCAAACCCTTTCTTGCATTGCAAAATGCTAAATGTTCTTCTGAGTTGAGATTTGCATGTCTGCTACAATTAACAGTAGGAAAATAAAAGCTCTCCACGCTTTTTATCTTGGGGCTCATTCATTAGTAAAGCGATGTTTCCCTGCGAAGCCAGAGCGCTGCAACAAAGTAACTTCTTTCCGATAGAGGGGGAAAAAATATGATTAAGCAGGCAGAGGTGTTTTGAGAGATCTGCAGTGACCTTGGACTAGGCAGCAGTCTCCAGGAGGGAAGCAACCGAATCACCTTGCCAGCATGTGGCTGTATGACAATTAACAGATTTTTACCATAGCCCAGATGTTATCTGCAAGGGGAATAATATCTCATTGTGTTATACCCAGAGGGCATAAAACTAGCTCATGCCATCCATGTATATTCGCTGTAGCAATCAGGGAGAGATCCAAGCTGTTAAATTCTTTGCCTGTGCTCTGCCGCTGCAGAATGGTTGGGCAAACCTGGGTGGCCGCAGAGGCTGAGGCAGACAGGTGCCTGGCGGGACGCAGGTGAGGGAGACCGGTCCCTTGGTCGCCCCTCTGAGTGCCCACGACTGGCCCTGCAAAGGTTTGAAGACAAAGCCAAGCAGTGCTGAGCAGGGCCAGTGGCAGGGGAAAGGTCCCAAGGTCCCCGTGTACATGCACAGAGCTGCCCGCCGTCCGGGAAGCGTGGGGCTGGAGGGGCAAGCCAGCTCCCTGCCCCCCAGCCGCCCCGGCCCGCGCCACGGCTGTCCTGCTTTTGGCCAGGACAGAGCTAATTCTCTTCTCAGTACCTGGTGCAGTGCTGTGTTTTGGATTTGGTGTGAGAACAACGTTGATAACATACTGATGTTTTTAGTTGTTGCTGGGTAATGTTTATACTAAGTCAAGGACTTCTCAGTTTCTCAGGCCCTGCCAGCGAGAGGGCTGGAGGGGCACAAGAGACGGGGAGGGGACACAGCCAGGACAGCCGACCTGAACTGGCCAAAGGGGTGTTCCATATCATAGAACATCATGCTCGGTATATAAAATGGGGGGTGGGTTGGCCAGGAGCTGCTGATCACTGCTGTGGGACTGGCTGGGCATCGGTCAGCGGGTGGTGAGCAATTGTATTGTGCTCGCTTGGGGTTTTTTTTCCCTTTCCTTTGGACTTTATTCCTCTCCCCTTCTCTCTTCTTTCTATTACAATTGTTATTGTTGATATCATTATTATTATTTCATTTTAATTATTAAATTGCTCTTATCTCAACCCACGAGTTTTACCTTTTTCCCAGTTCTCTTCCCCATCCCACCAGGGGAGGGGGAGAAGTGAGCAGGTGGCTGTGTGGTACTTAGTGGCTGGCTGGGGTTAAACCACGACACCATCACTCACCCCCTCCTGCCCTCTGCAGTAACAACCCCAGCCATGGTTTTGGAGAGGAGCTAGAAGGATCATTGCTAGGGAACACCACTCTCCTCATTCCCCTCCTTCTCCCTGCTCTGTCTGGCAGGAAACCCTACTGCCGTTAGTCCCCGCCTGTAACATTTTATCTTCTGGCTTTCGCCAGTGCCAAGAGTACCAAACGCTCTCCCTGCTGTGCAAGACCAGATTTGGATTGCAGCTGTCAGTCAAAAATCTACCAACCCCTACTGTATACTTCACACTGTTCAATGGACAGTAAAAAAGGGGTTAAATATGTCCAGAAGAAGATGGGAAAGAAAAACTGAAGAAACTACCTAATTATGTATTATTTTTAAGCAAAAAAAAATGTAGGTATTAAATGTGCCTTACTAAGTATTTTCCACAAAGCCAGAGTAAGATGATGACATCTACCTTAAGGCTGAAACATCCAGTATTTTGGTCATAAAAATACGTCAAAAATCCCAGATGATCACAGTATGGTACCACAGGGGTACAGCCCCCTGTGACCACAGGGACTACAGCCCACACGTGATCTGGATGAGCAGCCTGGAGGGAAGAGACCTTCAGCCTCCAGGCTGGGCAGGTTAATTTTTTGCAATTCCCACTCCTTTTTCAGGTAACTTGGGGTTTATCTGGGTCTGCTACTTTATTGTTATTATACTTTTTTTTTTTTAACGTGGCTTTAGAGGTCAGTCACATTTCCATATCCATATCAAAATGATTTTGAACATTAGAAGAGCAAGGATAATTAGAACCTACAGGATCCTCTATTTTTGATGGCAGTACTTGACACAAATGAAATCTGTCTTCTTTCCCTCTCTCACTCTTTTTTCCATATACATCTCTAATGCATTACAAAATTTTTTTTGCAATTTTAATAACACTGAAAAAATCAAATAACAGTACATATTAAATGTTGCTTCAGAATTATTCCTGAGACATCATGACTTTCCAAAAATGTTTTAACCTTCTGAAAAGTATTGGCTGCTACTCAACGTTCTGCTCAACTTTGTTATCACAAGCAGAAATGCATGATTTCTCTTCCTCGAAGCTAGTCTAATTCTCCTTGCATGTTATCAAGTCTCCTTCCTCCAGGAAATTAATCTTTGTTCCACTTGTGAAGGAAATTTTCTCCTTCCTAGATCATACTGAACAAAAATTTAGTGGTTTCTAGTGAATTTAAGGCTCCTGTTGTTGCACTTTAACTTGAATTCCAGAAATTCTATGACCTTTTCATTTCTTTCTTTTTTTTCCTTTTTTTTCCCAAAAGCTACAATGGCTTTACTTGTGGGTTTTTTAACTTATTCAATTGCAATCTTAAAAACGTTCTTTTAAGGATCATTGGGAGATCCTTTTTGTTACTTCTCTTTACCTTCGATTGTACACACTTTCAGTATGGATCTTACTATTTCTTCTACTCTTGCAGGCTGGTAAGCTGCTTCGACCTTAATCATCTTGTTCCATTTGATTTATTTCCCACTCACCTGAATTTGCTAAATAGTCTGCACAGCCTTGTCTTAATTAGCAGCTTCTGGGTTGAACAGTCATATAATTTAATTTATTATTATTCCTTATACTTCAGGACTTTTATTGCTGCCTTTGTGCAACATCTGAGCTGTGACTCTGCTGTCCACCTTTAAAACTGGGACGAGGATTCTGTCAGTGTTATATTAGGAGAAGTAACAATGGTAACATGCAGAAACTCCAGCTGAAACTGGGACCCACTGTAGGTGTTGTTCACCGTCTCTGAGATGTCTTCTGTGAAAAGTTAAGCAGACAAATCAGATGAGAAAACAGCTGCAAAAAGGGGTGATGTCATCAGGCTTTATTACTGTCTCTGCAAGGAAGAAGATGCCGTTCTCCAGGCTCCTAATTTTGTACCAACCTTTTGATCATGCTTCCTCCTGATAATGTGTTTTGCTAGCAAACAATATTAATTATTATGTCATAAGCTGAATGACCCAAAGCAAACAGATCAAATCCAGCCTGGCGGCAGAAAATAAACAAGCAAGCCATGGCAACACAACTGAAAAGTAGTGGGCTGCTCTTCAAAAGTCATTTCAAAGCTGATATTGCCACGTTGTGCTCATTCAGTAACCTTTTAAAGAACAATCCTCTTTTGCCAAATATTATTTTGGCAGAAAAACTTAGGGAATAAGTTAATAAATCTAGCAACATCTAAGAGCCTTTTGAAGAGTATTTGCTTCCACTCACACCTCCCCCTTACCCCACTCTCTCAGTTTACACTCCTGGCTTTTGTTTGTTTCACATAATAAATACTAGGGTTACTCGGTAGCATGTTAGTAGTCAGAACCTGATATGGCACCAGGCTCATGTGAGATGCTGACTCCAATGTCTGTTGGATGGAGAATGGCCTGCTTGGCTGCTGGAAGCCCATCAAAGCCTGTGCGGCATGTCCCCTCCGTGGTGCGCATGCGGTGGCCGATGGAGAACTCTGCAGCGCACGCAGTGCAGAAGTAGAACCGTACACTGATCTCTTCTCCCCCTACAGCATGAATACCACTGTAGTGGCTTTTCATCCGTGAAGATGTACGTGTATCATTTATTTCTGGTATGTTTGGTATATCGAAATATGTCAAACACAAGCCACTGCCTTTGGAGTCATCCAAGGACTTAAGCTTGAGTGTGTAGCTGAGCGTGCAACAAATCAGCCAGCGCAGAGAAACTGCACAAGCACCAGCACAGAGACAGCAAGGGTCCGTTCCAGGTTCTGAATGAAGTCAAGACCAACATACATTCTATTCATAAACCTGCTGATCTTCACAATGGTTAAAAATATAGCTGTAGACACTAAGACGTACTGCTAACCTTTGTAAAGTACATAAGAATATCTGAATAACTGTCTCCCCTAAATGTTACTACTACAACAAAAATCAGCTTTAAAGCTGCCTTTGAACTTACAGGTATTTGGGTATTTGGTCTATGTTTGCGCTGATGTCAATGAAAATATCCATAAGTAAGGCCTGTTGGCAATAGACTACAACAAGGTGCGTGTTTATTGGAGTAATAGCCAGTTACAAAAGCAGGAATGCAGGTGGATATTTCTAGATCCAAGCCTGGTGGGGAGGGCAATATGAGGAAGAAACGCCTGCCTGGCTTATCCTGGGTGTCATTTTAACACCAGCATTATTGAACAGCACCAAACTGCTCCCACCTTGGTTCTGGGTGATGGTCATCTTTTTTTTAAGCTCTGCAATTTCATACTGTAGTTATTTGAAGCAGAAGTTATCTCAAGACTAATAGGTCTCCTTTCCACAGTCCCAATCCTTTCTGAATCTTGGTGAGAACACAGAAAAAAGAGTATATTCTACTTCTTAATTGGAAAAAAATCAATTCAAACCAAGGAGAAATGTACACTTTTTCCTTCACAGCTGCTGCCATCTTTCTTGGTGAGACAGCTTTACTGTTTCAGTCGGTTGGGTTTATTATATTTACTTTCTTCCTCAGATTCATTCATTATCACAGGTAACCTGAGATTTACCTCTTGATGATCGATGATCTCAAAACAAGCTATCAGAATCCCTGGGGAAAATAAATGTTCTGAAATTACAGTGCTTCTGGTGAAATTGTTGCTGGTGTTGTCTTTACTGTTGTTCGGGTTTTGGGGTTTGGGTTTTTGGGTTTGGTTGTTTTGGTTGGTTTTGGTTTTTTTTTGGCGGGGGGTGTTTAGATAAAGTAAACCCCTCATCAAAATCTTCATCTATCCACCATTTGAGTTGAAGTAATAAAAACAAAACGCTGAAAGTGTTTAATGGTGGTGAACCAATCTTTTAGCTGTTGCAAATAGTCATTGATTCTGACTTCTCAATAGCTGTCCCCTTCTGAACCAACTAATGCACATGTTGAAGTCAAAGGATGGGGTAGACCACTTGGGAGCTCACATTTCTGTGCTGACTTAATATCGTCTGTCCTACTGTTGGCCTCACTTAAAACACCTAGGAAGAAGGAAATTCATCACCACCACATCAAAACTTCTGGCTCTGTAATATACCCTATGAGTATTTATTTTTCTATGCTGCTCATCTTTATACATCAGACTTACTGGGGTTTGTTTGTGTGTGTTTCCTTCCTTCTTCTTCTGCATATGAGTCTAAAAGCGAACACTTCTTTCTCAGACCTAGGACAGTTGATTTTCCTTTTCTGAGGAAACTACAGAAGTGGTGAATTATGACAGAATAGTTGTAGCTACAAAAATAAAAATTTCTGATAATGGTTTCTTCATTATCTTGCCTTCTGCAGCATGAATACAAAATCCATAGCTTCTGTTACAATGAGAGATATGTTTGTTGATGGGCAAACAAAAGAATAACCTTAGCCTGGAAATAATAGCCTATTAGCAAGTCACCAAACTCTTGCACTGACAACAGACAAATAATCGATGCTTTGTCTATGATTTGCAAAACAAAGCAGTTGTATTAAAATAAGAACTATATTTATTCAGATACTTTCGTTTCTTACATGTTTCTTCAATATTTGGAGCCGCATACATTTAAAAAAAGGAGAAAAAAAGAAAAGAGAAACGAACTGGAAAGCTGTAAGCTTGCCAATAGCTTCCCAGACCTCAACTTTAAAATCAGCTCTCTGCAACTAGGTGAGAAATAATTTATTGTCTTACTGGATTATGCAGATGTTGAAAATATCATGAGGTTTTCTTGGTTCCGCTGAGTCCTGCTAGGCTGCTTGGGCTCGCCTCCACAGTACTGGGATTTGGCCAGCCTGGCTTTCTTGGACTCTTTGATGTTCATATGCTCTGTTGGGCTTCCTGGGATTTGCTCCTTCCTGATTAGAAAAAAATAAGTACTTTCCCAAGCCCATCAATTCCTGGCACTTCTCTCAGCCGTGAGTCACAGGAGGCTAATTGAATCAGTGGTGCTCAATTCCCTCCATCCCGAGACCTGCCCCCAGCCCGCGGCAGCCAGCACCGATGTCAGGGAATTGCGGCTGGGAGCTGCTGATATGCCAGATACGTACAGAAAAAAACAGAAAGAAGAATGATTCTGTGTAAGGAGGAATGAAACGGTGACAGTTAAGTGGCACCTGAGCAAACATTTACTGCAAAGTGGGAATAATGCACGTTTATGAGGGCTACTCTTTGGGATTTTTTTCAGACTGAGACAGATTTCACACCTCCTTGTTTATATATTCCTTGCCATCTATGCCTGAGCTTGCTGCGTCTCCTATACTTTGCGCTGTCATCCCTTGTTTTGAACTATAGAGGCAGGTTCAGCCATGCCCCACAGCAGTAGGTCCAGCCCGAGCAGCCTCGGATGGGCCACCAGGAAGCGTGGCCGGAGCAGTAAGCTCCAGAGATGCTCAGGGCTGCAGAAGGCAGGCTAGGTAATACTCCCCAAAAGAGAGTCATCAGCATCTTTCCATGCTAGCTGCTTTTCACAGCTCCTGTGGTAGCTGTCACACTTCTCAAAAGAGAAAGGAAAATGCCTCTGTCTGGAGACTGAGCTGTGCAGGGCCCGTGAGATGGAGATCAGACCACAAGTCTCCACCTGCCAGGCAGCGCTGCAGCCATGAGGGCAGGCAGTCATGTTCCTTCTTGCAAGCTCCCATTGAAGAGGGGAAGTACAGACAGATTTTGCAACACCTTTGATTACAGTTTCTAAAGTTTACAGAGGAGCCAAAACACACAAATGATATAAAACAACGAGAGAAGCTGGATCTTCGTGTTTAGCATGAAGTTTGCAGTGGAGTCGTGTGTCTGGAAGGCAAACGAGACCTTCTGGAGGGTTTTGCTGGGGCTTGTCCTTTGAGCACATGTCCTCTGCCTCCTAGAAGGCTGGATTGCAGGCACTCGCTAGTTCTCAGGTAGTGCCACAACTTCTTTATACCGAAAAGCCTAGAGGAGAAAAATATGCCAGCTGTGACTATCTAAAGAAAAGCCCTATTGATTTACATTTAAATGCAGCTGTCACTAGCCCGTTATAGCCAGTAAAGCAAAGGCATTAGGAGACGGTACTAAAACACTGCAGGGCGCTTGTACTTTTACGGCTTGCAAAGCACCCCGCTCTGCTGCTCTCCGAATAGCGCAAGGTGCCAGGAAGAAAATGGGTGGCAATGAATGCCAGCGTAGGGGCGCGAACACCGCAGCCCTGTCCTTCCAATATGCTGTTGGTGAGGGGCACGAACAAAACCCACCCAGCTCTAGGGTGGTCCTGGGGGCTCCATTTGCTTGCAGGGAATGGGGGGACTTGGCTGTGGAGGAGAGCAGGCTGCACGGAGGGAGCCGCAGCTGCTCTCCCCCTGGCTCCCTCTCCGTGTCGTATGTCAGCGCTCGCACGCATAAAGCACTATTGTTCACAGGCAAAATATTGCCAGGGGAGCACTGGACAGTATCGCTGCCTTACAGCGTCAGAAACCGCACGTGTTCCCTCTCCCACCCACACCTGCACACACGCAAACAGTCATCTCGAGTGTCCCGCTGGCAGGCGCGGAGAGGAGCATCCAAAAGCACGGCTGACTTCAGGCTGTCCCTCAGCAAGCTCCCGGGGATGGCTCAGGCTCTCGGAGGGGTGGGATGCGATGGACGCCCCCACTGAGGGTACGTTTAGGTACTCCAGCCAGCACATCCCAGCTCAGCGGTGACCATGAAGAAAACCTGTGTAACAGCTGAATGAATATCTGGTGTTAAACCACAAAGCTAATTCACTACTTTTTTTGTATCTCACTTGGGATGGAATATTTGATTTTTACATGTGATTCTGGGGGTTTTCAAGCCCTCTGAAACACTTGTGAGTGTAGAGTGACATGTACCAACGATAAAAGGGAATAATTCCCCAGTGCTAGTTTTTAATTCTGTACATAACAAATACTTCTTTCTTCAGTATTTCTTTCAACTCCATTTTTGAAGTTGATTTATATCTGCCTCCTATTTTGCTCCAGTTTCAATCTTCTGGCGGCGTTCCTTGCCAAGCCAGCCTAATGCCCACATGAGCCCCATTAAGCTGCATGCTTCTGTATAGGCAGAAGTACATGTTTTTCTGGGCTGAGCTTTGTTTGCCAAATCTGGGCCTGTTTTCACAGATAATGACTTCCTTTTTGTCTCCTTCTCCTTCTGTGTGCTTTTTTTCTACGCACGGTCATTTCAAAATGTAATGTGACCCTCATACATCATTTTTATCAGCCTTATAAACCCAGCATTATATGGCGTATGATGTATGTAAATTCATGCACCTAGAGGCAGCGAGGGAAAAAAATCTTTTCGTTCTCTGTCAGGAACAAAGGATGCCTCTATGTCATTCAGAGTCAAGGTTTTTTCTATCTGCAACTATTAGCTACAACTGTCCTATATTTAGGATAAAAATGGAAATACCTTCTTTTTAAGATGTCATAATTAATTTCTGCATTTTTCTAATGTTAAGATTCTGACGTTCTCTTTCAAAGTAACTTTTCCTTTTGAAATGTATTTTTCTGCAGTACTATAAAACCCTTTAAATCAAAATTTTAAAACAGCAATTGACCAAATAAAATTTCACTATTTTCTTTCACAAAATACTTGAAGCTTTAGTCTGTTTTTCTCACTGGTAATGAAAAAATGTTCTGGATAAATGCAGAAATATACTTTTGGAGAAGTATTGATCATAGTCATATTTGTAAAATTGCATCTGTGCGCTAGACACAGAACCACCACTACCGAGTTCTTGGTGAGGGGACCTTGGCCACTGAATCATAGAATGGTTTGGCTTGGAAGAGACCTTAAAGATCATCTAGCTCCAACCCCAAAGCACTCAGCTTTGCCATGGCAGCCAGCCACAGTTAGAAGTTGGAAACTCATTTTGCAAGAAGAGGGTTAGTTTAGTTAGGGGCACCCCAAGAATGATGGGGAATATTTACCAAGTCTCAAAAATGTTCTCAGTGTGCTGTGAGAAAGCCCACACCAGCCACCCGCACGGCTGAAGAGCAAGCTGTAGGGCACTGCTGGACACTAGCGAAGGATCCCCCGTCGCCAGCAGGTCCTACAGTGCTGCACAGAGGAAAATTCAGGTCTCAGCATTACAAAAGCACATGGGACTATGAGGTTTCAGTTCGTTATGTTATACCCCTGTCTATTGATACTCCCTGATAGCATCTGGGATTTCTGAGCACTACAGGGACTTTTCTAAATGAAGTCGCCTCAGCGTTGTTGGTCCTAGACTGGATACACTGAGGCAGACAACTGATAAGGGACCTACAAGCTTGACATCAATACACAGTTGCGCTGTCATAACAATACAACCTCAGCCTCTAGGTTACAACTTCTCAGAAATAAGGAATGCTCATTAGGGCGAAAGATAATTGGGAGTGGTTTCCTCGAAAGGAAAGCCACTCCAGGCAGCTGCAGTGTCGAAAGCAGGCCTTCACAACGGTGTCATTGTTTAGAAGCCATTGACGTCTGCAAACAAAAATCTATTTAACTCAGTGTTACAATCTAAGACAAAAATACCAGGAATCTCTTATCCTTCCGCTCCAAGCAGAGTTGACCAAGATTCAGCAAAGCTACCTACATCTGTAGATAAAACAGGGTTATGTTTCTGAAGGCGTTAATATGAATGCCACAGATTTCCTTTGAGGTATTTTATCCTCCTGCAGTAGATGTGTGACTAGGCTATCTTGGCAAATATCAGAAGTCATATAAGGCCAGAGCAGTAGAAATATTTTTCTGCAATGACTGCAATGCAGAATACCGTGATGTCTTTTCATTTTAAAATACTTATATTTAGGTTTAAATGAAAACATTTCTTTGAAATCTTCTAATCATCATACATCTCTCAAATTCTTCAAATTTTACAGGCACAAGATGAAGCCAGTTTTTAAAAGAAGGTCTACCAAGAACTGCATTAAAAGTGTTTAACATACAGACAAGTGCCTCTAATACACAGAGACAGGTAATCTTTACCCTAGAGCTCTTTATTTTAAATTTATAAAACAGACTGAAAGACCCGCAAGCCAAGCAAAAATACCTCAGATCTGTCAGTTTTATCAATAATGATGCTACAGTGGAGACTGCAACCATGCTCTTTGGGTCGCATCCTGCACTTGCTCAATGTCTAGCGTAATTCCTCTTCGCGGACTTTTACACCATTCGGTATTTTAGATCCTCCATTATGAAGGTAGAGAACAATTTATAATTGGTTATTAGAAACTTTATTGGCTGAATGTGTGACAGAACTTGTTACAGTATGTCCTACGTTCTTACAGACTGGATGAATCGAGGCATTCGTGGCGTTATACTAAAACTGCGCCTTTTTGTGTCACAGCCCGGGTCAATACTGATCAGTAATTAGCACCTCTGAGGGAAGCTTCCACCAAGAGAGCAATTACAAGGACAGCACCTCAACCCTCCCTCCCTGATGGCCCTCTCCAGAACCTGAAAAAAACATATTTGTGAGATCACGTGTTAAATTTTTCAGCCGCGTTACTTATGTTGTGTGCCATCTGTGACCACAGTTGCACATCAGTAGCTCCAGTATGCTTAACCGTCTAGACCGTCGAGAGCAAGGCAGCCCTTGTACCACTGAATCAATTTCCTCTGCCATCCCTGCTGTTTCGGTAGAGCAATCTTCTTGTCTTATTTCTTGTCTCATGCCTATGGAATTCCCATTGAAATAAAAATTCACTCACGATTTTGTATGTACGCTAAATGAAATTCCTCGCTAAGAAATACCAAGACAAACAAAAGCTTTTCATGTGCAGAGGGGCAATCACAACATGAATTATGACATCAGGATGTCTACATACACGGAGTGTGCATCTATGTAGGTCTATTTCATCCTTTTCAAGTTAAGATAAAGCTGAATTTTCTTACCAAATGAAAAAAAAAAAGGGGGGGGGGGGGAGTGGAGTGTGCACATGCTGTTAAATAGACCCAGTTATGTCCATATTTATTCTAACTCCTTTTTCCCCCTCTTTCTCTCCCCTACCTTCAAGAGCCCACTCTCTTCCTCCCTCTCTCTCCCACTGCCTCTGTGACACACACCCATGCACATACATTACGGCCAAAAGATGAAAAGACAGAAGTGAACAAAGCTATAGGAAACTTCTGCATGTTTCAAATTGCAAAGCAAAGAGAATTCAGTGCCTTTGTGGAACCAACGTCTTTTTCAGTTTTAGAATTACAAGATTTGCAGGTATGCATGTTTCCTTGTCAGCAAAAAAAAAATATGTAGCTGGAAAAAAACCCTTGATAGCCATCAGTTGCACATCAGTTGCTCCAGTATGCTTAACACTTGGTAAACAGAGAGGTAGAAGTGAGGTATGCGTTGTTTTGTTTTTATCACAAATAATCGTAATTATGAGAAGAAAAGGTATTATGCTATTTAGACAATTCTTTGCTTTTCTGTCCCTGAGGGATTTTTCAAATGCTCTTTCTGAAATGAGAAACAACAAAAAAAGAGAAAATAAAAAGGAAATTCTTTAATCCCATCTTTTACTTTTATTCCAATCCATGTGACACAGGATAAATTATTTAAAGAAGAAGTTTATATCTGAGATGGCACTTTCCAGTTCTTGGTTGGAGAGCTGCGCTGCGTGGGCTGACCAGGGTGGACGTTTTCCTCCACGGTCACAGAGCACATGCCATGGCACCGCCTCACAAAGCCAGCCAGATCAAACTGTATTCAGGGATAGCCAGGTCTATGCCTGGGAAAAGCACATTTTTTGCATTTTCAGCTTCCATTCTATTAATTATGGAGTTTTATGGGCTGCCATACACAAATTATGCTCCTTTCTATGAAATTTAGATTTTATCTTCTCTTATTCCTTCTTGGGGAGTGTTAATGGGTACAAAATGGAAGGATTACTGTGATGATAACGCCACACTGGAAAACCCTCACAGCATAAATTTCTGAGCCAATCTAGATATTAAAGCAGCCCCTATCTGCTGCTGTTCCAATCCTGCCAGATTTACAATATGCTCCTCAGCCGACCATACATTTTTGAAGAGTTCTCGGGGTAAACATGGGCTACTGCAGTCTCCGGCTATACAACAGAGATTACCGAGCTGAAACTGTCACGACAGCAGCCAACTCCTTTCATTTCCATTTCCAACTCCTGCCTGAATCCAAAGGAGGTGCCTTTACCATCACTCCTGTAGTCACAGCGAACGCACCCTGAACAAGAGGCTTTTGCTGGGTCCAGGGTTTGCCATCTATAATGATAGCTTTTGCCTATCTTCACTGGCCATAAATAAATCTAAGCCTGACATTACAGTACTCTTACACTCTTAAAGGAGAACAGAGAATTTCTTAAATCACCTTTGAGTCAGAAAAAACAAGGTGAGCATGTGGAGCCCAGCGACTTCTACAGTACCTGTGGCTGGTAGACAGAGATAGTAGGAGAAGCTCTCTAAACTTTAGGTAGTCTGCTCTTCAGCCTCAAAGCACAGCTCGATGACTGAACATAATCGCTGCATTTCATTTGGCTTTTGAACATGCAGGCACTGCAGAAATCAGTGTACCTGAGTGCCAACCACAACGAAACCACCACACCTGAACGTGTGAAGGAAAAAGGGCATGTAGATTTAGCTGGCTACCCAATGGGAACCAGGAAGGGAAACAAATAAGAGTGCAAATATAAATAAGCACTCATCGGTCTCTGAAAGACTGATAAAACTGACTTAATTTTATCAATATCTATTGCTAACTCATGATGGACAGTGGGAAAATCATCACAGAATGAACGTGACTGAAGGTGTCAGATAACCTGAGCAGCTCAAAGGATCAGGGCAAGTCTAATTACAAGTGCTTGATCCCATCCAAAGATATTGCTTTCTTTCAGCCCCCCTGCTCAGGAGGTAGAGCAATACACACTCCGGGCTACATCCCTCTTCTACATATGGCGTATGAGCTAAGATACTGCAAGTTGTGTCCCGTATTTGCACCAGAGTAAAGCACGCTGCTTGCTTATTAATTAGTATAGAAATTTAATACTGACTGGTTTACTGGCTTACAAATATATTTTGGCAATTACAAGAACCTACCGGATATACCCACAAGGTGAAATCCTGGGAATTTTTCCATTAATTTAAATAAAGCCAAGATTGACCTTGATTCAGTAGAAGGAAGATGAACATTTTATCTTCTTAGGCATCTCTCAGTATTTTGAAATATTTCCTCTTACATGTAGTATTTCACATATGTATATATACCACATTTTATGGTAAGCTCTTGGCTTGTTTAATCTTATCTGTATTTTATTTTTTAATTTACAATAACTGGACATATGGAAATGCTTGGAAATAGATGAATTTGCATAAGGTCAGTGTTGTTCCACATTTTGTTCACTTAAGAAATGATGGCAAATATGCCAGTGAAATTTGTGCTCAAATAATCTCTGGTATTCTACTACATTTAAAAAAATGCAATACTCCTGTTCTCTCTGTTCACAGTACAGACATTGATTTCATGCTATCCTCACAGCCCTTATTACCAAATATAATTTGTGTTCCAGATTCTGATGCCAGATGCTATTATGTTGGAAAGCACTTGATATACATAAGTGTAACAGCCAATTCTATAAAACGTTTCATGGGTTCCCATGTTCCCATGCAGCACTGACAACATTTTGTTAATTAGGAAAATCAAGTTTGCCCAAGGAGGGAGAAAGGGTCGTCAATATTAATGATGGCAAGATCTTTCTCTCATCATCTGAATCACACATTTCATAATAAGAACCACAGAATGATGTTCTTTGGAGCACAGAAAGAAAATCAGTTTTGCCAGGCACCCACTGAACAAGGACAGAGAGGTGCTCTGCAGGCTACAATGAGCCAAGTATTTATTGTCTGAAGTGGACATATGGCAGCACAAGCTTTCAGACGCGATTTCAGGCTCTAAGAGGAATGGTGAGAAAGGTCTGCTCTAAAGTACTGGTTAACGTGGACCTAGCAGTGAATATAACAGGGCTTTTCATTTCTGTGACACAGCATTCCTGAGAATATCAGAATCCAAGATGAAATTTGGCTCAACTGGGTTAACTTTAAATGTGAAAGGAAGATGCTAATGTCCAATTAGCAAACACAGGGAGGAGAGAGCTCTGTAAAACAATAAAAGTGCAGCTGCCCCACTGGCACCGAGGTGATGCCAGGAAAATCAGGGCGTATGAGCTGCTCTGCAGGGCTAATGCACAACGCGGAGTCCACAGGGCATGTGATGATCATTGATGCTTTTTTTTTTTTTTTTTTGAAGAGGAGGGTTATCAGAAGCTACCAGCAAGGCCCTAAGGAAATACACCGACTTGGAAAACAGAAAGGAATCAAGATGTATTGAGGGTACCGAGCACTGCCTTTACAAACGTTGTAGGAAATGAGTGAATAGCGCAGGTGGACAATAAACAGGAGGAACCTTAGTGGAAGCAATTCATACAGCACTTGCTCTGTACCGCGAACAGATTTTGAAATTGACTTTGATATCAGAGCAAGGATCTGTGTTGTTTTTCACCTGGAGAGTTCTTTGTTCGGGAACAAAGGGATGCAGGACCAGCCAGGCAGCACAGGGTCTCAGTGGTACCTCCTGTGGGTGCATGGTGGGGAAAGCCTCCGCAGCCTTCCCAAAATTACAGGCACCTGCTTCAGTGCAGGAGGTGGCATGTCCACCCAGGGCACACAAATCCACCTGCAGCAATCATTGCTAAGCAAAGTCCCCTTTCAGTTTGCAGTGCACCACATTTATGCCACAAGTTTATTTTACATGAAAAAATGCATGTGGACTAAAGCGGCGCTTCCTAGAGAAAACGGGAGTCAGTTTGCTTGACAGTAAACTTCTACAAACCAAAGATAATGGGAGGATCCTAATCAAGAATTGTAAGCTATTACTCTAATAAGCTGTTATAAATTATTATTTTTCTACATTTGGTCATCATTCCCTATCTATTATGTATCCACCAGAATATCCCATTTGACAGTGGTGAGAAAGCTGGTGTACGTGGTTTTGCTTGCTGCTGAATTTAATTGTGCCTTATGGGGATTCCCTTCTGTCAATGGTTAGTTGGATATTGATCCACATAACTGGAGGACCTTTTTATTTTATTTTTTTTTTAAACAATTGATCTATAAATGAACATTTGCAAGGAAACACACTAGGCAAGGAGAGCTTTCATCTTTCAAAATTCTGCCAGTAAAAAGCCTACTAATAATCTGTAGACGTCTTGGACCACGTCCTTTGCTGATGGAGAAGATTGAATATGATTTCAGGGAGAGAACTGGAGTCAAGAGTTGTTGTTTGGGGGGTGGGGGGTGGGTGTTACTATTATTTTATAAGACATCCCATCATTTTTGTGGCACACAACAGGTGCAGGGAAGATTATTCAGCCGAGGACAGAAAGACCTAATCATAGGGTTGCTGTTTAGCCAGTACCACCTTGATTATCCAAATGTCATGGGGACACTGAATATGTTTGCATAATTAAGGCCTTGGCTAATGGTGGTGCTTTTAAATGTAATTAATAGCTTTCTGGGAATATGATTATTCTGAAAAACAAGGAGATTGTGGTAATTGAGGTTCAGATAACTGTGGCAGAACTAACAAGAGCTAGCATGAAATGAGTGAAGAATTATGTGAAATATTAATTAATGAATAAATACGAAGTTATCACTCGTTTTTAAGGATACCATCAAAACATATTAGCAGATCACTTCCAGTCACAATACGTGTTAGATTTAACAGAAAGTATGAAAGCAAAATTACATTTACAGAATGGGGGTGGGGTGGGGTGGGGGGCGGGGGGGAAGTGTTATGTTAGATTTTAGAAAAGCAACTGACAAATTCATTCCATCGTTTAATTAACAGTTTTCCTTCTTTCTTATTTGAGAGGCGGTCATTCTCACTTTGTTCAAGGTTCCTTCCTATATGTGCAACAGAAATCAGACACTTTCTTCCAGTAGAATTTGCATGACTGAAATGATGTACATGATTCAAGCCAACTTTTACTGCCTCTCCAAGAAAAAAAAAAAAAAAAAAAAAAAAAAGCTTGAG